>VZTA01014668.1:22675-86109 GCA_013398855.1 Mohoua ochrocephala
AATGAAGGAAGGAAAGGAGGGAGGGAGGAAGGAAGGGAGGAAGGAAGGGAGGAAGGAAGGGAGGAAGGGAGGAAGGGAGGAAGGGAGGAAGGAAGGAAGGAAGGAAGGAAGGAAGGAAGGAAGGGAGGGAAGACACAGTCCCCAGGGAACTAGACTATTTGCCTGGTACAGCTTGTGAAGAAATAGTTCCCTGAAATATTAAGCCTTCCCTTTATTGCTGATACTTTGTTTTCATCAGCTTTATAAACCCACCATATCCTCTTTGCCTTCCAAGGTTTCTCCAGGAATTGCTGTCCGTGTTACCTCTCAGCCTGACCCTGGGTCCCAGAGGTGAATCTCTGCCAAATCCCGTGGCATCCTGAATTTAACATGGACTAATTCCTGTCACTGAGAGGCTTTATGATGCTGTGGCCTGTAGGTGACACTTCATTCAATTCTGCCACTGTCCCTTTCTTTCCTACACTTTTCCTCATTCAAAATGAAGAGCCCGAGCACAAATTGGAAGTGAAAATTTCATATAACTTCTCAGTGTCTTACACCCTGGACTTTCTTGTTAGGGTGGTACATGGGCAGAGAACTACTCATGTTTCCTTACGGGAAACTACAAATTTCAATACCACAATTTAAAGCTGTTTATGAACCTGGGCAAACTTTATGTCTTCTTTTCTTGTGTCTTTTTACTTACTTTTTTTTTTTTTCTTTAAATGGGAAACACATCAGTGTAGCCAGTTAATGCAAAGTGTTCATTTAAACAGTGCCAGAAATGATTTCTCAAACAATAAGTCAGAGCCACACAGATCTTAAAATCTGAGCACGTCGGCTTTGTTCTTCTCTACCTTCCCAGGCTTAGGAGTAAATGTAAACTGCACTTTGAGATGTTAAAACATGATTGGTACATAATGCAGTCTTTTCATTCAATTCAATAGCTGCAAGACAAGAAATGGGCTCTTCAAAAGAATGTAAAGGGGAAAAAAATCACAGGGCATTTCAGCTTTACTTTAATAGACTTAAGATAATACGAGCACTTGAAACAACCCCACGGGAAGCTCGGTAAGAGCAAAATGTGCAAAATAAATAAATAAATAAAGCATAGGAACAAACCTACACATTTTGCCCTGGATTTTTAGGAAGATTTCTTTTTATTTTTTTTTTTAAGGATTTTTTTTTTCAAGTATATCCCTCTAATTTTCTATTCAGTTTTTAAATATACCCATTAAAAGAATGCATTGAGCTATTTCTCTGGTTGTGTTTGCTGTTCATTCTAATCTATTAGTAGCCAAAAGGCAAAAGTACCAGTGCTTAATTATCTTGCTGGTAGTATGGATGGAGCCAGCTGAACTTAAAAGACAGGAATTGTTGATTTAAGCATTGCTGTGTTATTTTAATACAGCCATTTAAGCTATTTTAAGAATAGTGTAATAGGTGTTTAAATGTTAATGCTTCATTCCTCCTTTACAATTGATTTGGCATAGTGTCCCTGATGAATGAATTATTAGGTAAAACTAATATATTCAAGCAATAATAAAAGGTACTTTCTCAATTAAAAGGAGCATCTACTTGTTTTCTCCAGAAAAAGTGAGAAAAATCCTCTTGGTAAGGATGAACCTATTTCCTTCAACTTAATTTTTAATAAATCAAGTTACATCAGCTAAGAATTTTCTCCAGTGGACATTTTTGAAAGATATCAGAGTTATTATGGGTTAAGAGAACAGTTCAATTAGATTTTCATTCTTCTGAATGGAAATTAGGAGCAAATGTGAGGGACAATAACAACAGATCCAGTAATGGATCTGTGCTTGTGGTTGACTCTGTGGGATCTTCTCCTGCTGAGAATCCAAGAGCAAGGTACTTCATAAGATCAATAATTCCTTCTGGATTAAGGCCCACAGAAGGAAGGGAGGGAAATAGGGAATGGAATTGTAGTGGGCTCAAAGCTGTGAAGATAAGTCACAAAAGTCAGAGAGATTTCACAATAAAAAAAATTTCATGACAAATCTCTCAGGCTGCAGAGCAGGTCACTTGGATCTCGAAAGGTGCCAAAGATTCCCAAACTCTCCACCACCTTTTCAAATATTTAAATGCGATAGGTTGGGGTTTTTTTACTTTATTCTCAGATGGACCTCAAAGCCCATCCAGTGCCACCCCCTGCCATGGGCAGGGACACCTCCCACTAGCCCAGGCTGCTCCAAGCCCCGTCCAGCCTGGCCTTGGACACTGCCAGGGATCCAGGGGCAGCCACAGCTTCTCTGGGCACCCTGTGCCAGGGCCTCCCCACCCTCACAGGGAACAATTCCTTCCCAGTATCCCATCGAACCCTGCCCTTTGGCAGTGGGAATCCATTTCCCCTTGTCCTGGCACTCCAGGCCCTTGTAAGAATCCCCTCTCCATGTTTTTTATCAGCTCCTTCAGGCACAGGAATGTCACGATGAGATCACCCCAAAGCTTCTCTTCTCCAGGCTGAGCATTCCCAATTCTCCCAGCCTTTCTTCTGCTCCATCCCTCTGATCATCAAATCCAGCCCCATTCTTCTTCCATGTAGCTCTTGACTAGTCAACCAGAAACTTTCAGTTTCGATAGAAAAGTGAGGAAAAACTGGGTTTTTTTCATGGCAGTTGCCGGATCAGGGTCTAAATATTTGCATTTGCCTTGTAAAGTTTGCCACGTCACATAAAAAAGTGAGCACGCTACTGAAAATTAAATGTTATGTTGCAGCTAATTCATTTGCAATCATTTAGCACTCGCTAGATTTTACACTAATTGCTCTATGAGATTAATGAATTTACAGAGCTCTTTGAGTGTCACATTTCTTGGCAAAGCACATTGCAAGGAGCCAACAAAAGTGGCTCACAAACCGCATCTGACGTGAGACATCTTCCAAACCTCTGCCTGGAGACAGTGAATGCCGTGCACTGGAGTTTTCCACGAGTGGGCTGCCTCCAGTGTCAAAAAGTCAACTCGGAATTGTTTTCTTTTTTGAATTTTCTCAGGTTTCTTCTTATTATTTTATTGCATTACTCCAGGAGAGTCAGCATATAGATCTTTAGGTACATGCTGTCTTTCTCCCATTATCAGGGTAGAGTGCTGGCTTTTTGGAGAATCTATTTGAACAGATCATGAACAGAAACCCTGAACTTTAAAAATTAGATGTTAAAGTCCTAAATCTGGGAGAAAAATGAATGATTATATATTCAAAAGGAAAGACTCTTAGTCTAAGTTGGAATGCTCTGAGTCTTGTTTTCACAGAGAGATCATTGTATTTATAGAAGTAACACATACAACCACACATATCCCCGAAATTTATGGCTAAATTGAGATCACTGCTTTTATTTCCAATGGAGCTTTTCTGTTGAAGCCACTGGGGATTCATGCTAAGAAAAAGAGCTGTGAGGAGGCATAAGTTGTATTTAATGTGTGTGCGTGCGTGGTGCACCAGGAGTTTTGTAATCACAACAGCAGCATGTGGGCAAAAGCTTCGTCTGCTGGGTAATCAGAATTTCCAAAAGGAAAAGAATACTTGTTTAGGGAAACCTTGTAATAATGGGGTTTGTGGAGTTGTTTATTCCTTGCCTATTCGGATGTAATCTTTCACGACAAATATGACTTTCCAAGTTCAATTTCCCTGATTTCTTTTTCAGTACTTAGGCATGCTGGCTCCAAAGTCATAGAAGCATATTTTTTTTTCTCCCAGATTAAATGGAATTAATTTCTTCCACGTAGTTTTACATTTTTAACACAATTAACATGTTCTGAACCAATTATAAACAGGCAGATGGTGCCATTATCTTGGGCACTTGGAGCAACCAAGGACGGCATCCCTGCACACAGGAGATGATCTGGAAGGTACCTTCCAACCCAAACCATTCTGGGATTTTGTGATTCCATGATCAAGCACGACATGTTTTTATGCAAATCCTCCACAGTTCCCACTGTAATTGCCCTTTCACTCTTCCTTGTAGGTTGTTGGCTTTTTTGGGAATAGCGGCTGTAAGTGTGGCTTTGCCTCCGGGAGATGACAGGGATTTATAGCGAGGTGTCACCTCAAATCATCAGGTCCTTTAGATACAGGTGAGTTAAGCAATGTCTAATTAAAAGCTGGGAACGAAGGCCTTAAGAGGCAAAGAGGAGACTATCTCTTATCATTCTGCATGCAGTTTAAATGACTGGCTCTGCACTGAAATGCTCCTGAAAGGTGTTTTACGCTGAGTTTCCATAAAAACCAGTAGTTTTCTCTGCGTATTGCTCTGCTTTCCAGCAGAAGCAGCTGACAGCTGAATGGCTCCATTCTTCCTGCCCCTCACCCTGTTCCCATCCCTGGCTGCTGCTTTGAAAGGTATTTTCATTTATTATTGACTTCCAATTTGATATTAATTTGCAACAGAAAGAGCTGATCAAAATCGTATCAAGAGAAGACTACTCCTGTCTCAGTGCAGTGTCCTGTTGCTATGGGAACTGAGAAGAGCTGAGCTTTACACGATTACCAAAGTCTAGAATAATTCTGGATGTCACAGCCACAGACACACAGGTACAGACAGAAAATACCCACATCTAAGAGCTGCTGGCCATGATGTGAAAGGAAGGCACTCCTGGTTGTCGCATCTTGCCAGGGTCTCAATCTCTTGCTGCACAAGCAGTGGGCATTTCTCATGTCTGATCAAGTATTTCTCACTGCAGAGCCCTAAAATCTGGAGGAAGTCTGCGGCGATTCCATGTACACCAGGTAGGACCAGGATTTCATCTCGAGAGTCCTGCGGCTCATGCTTTATCCCACTTCCAGCTGTTCTCCTCTGGGCAGCTTTGAGGCATGGTGGAAAGTAGCCTAAAAGAACAGAACCCCCTAGAATTCCTGGGATCCTCATAGAAAGAAGAACCTCTGTGTTCCGGAACATGTCAGATCGGGGCAAGTTGTTTGAAATTCATTCAGGTCTCTGCTGCCCTTTCACATTCTGTGTTTCACCAGCTGGGGAATCATGGAACCACAGGATCATTAAGGGTGGAAAACACCTCTGAGATCATCCAGTCCAGCCATCCATCAACCAGCACCGCCACCACGGTCACCCCTACCTAAGCCATGTCCTCAAGTGCCATATCCACATTTGTCGAACACTTCCAGTGCTGGTATGAGTTAGATCTTTACCTGCTCCAACAGTTAATGCAAAAGACCTTGGGGTTGGAAGGATCATTGGAGTCACCGACCTCAGGGTCAGAAGGGAAGATTTATCTCCCTCCTAAGGGTCAAGCTTCTGTAGACATGCAGCTATACCCACCTCCTGTATGATTTGTATGGAATTCTTTCACCCCACTCCATCTTTCCACTCTTCATCCCCTTTGTGTGCCAGGGGCTGTAAGTTGGGTGTGGGGACAGTGGCAGTGTCTGTATTTTGAGGCAGATGATGCATCAAGTTTTGGTTATAACGCAGTTCTGGTAATCACAGCAACTGTGGAACGCAAGCAATCCCAGAATGGGTTGGGTTGGAAGGAACCTTAAGGATCATCCTTTTCCACCCTCCCACCGTGGGTAGGGACACCTTCCACTAGCCCAGGCTGCTCAGAAATCATGTCAGTACAATGTACACCAGTGAGTAACTTAGTTCAGGTCATATTTTGCCATTTTTTCCACCACCACTTCTCATGGCTGCTATTTTTTTTTTTGTTAGGTTTCAAAATTTTACTGATTATCATACCTTCCTCTTAATTAGGAACATTAGTTAGTGTCATTAGTACAGCAGCACTTACAGCGACATGAGGTCAGTGTCAAGCTGTCCTGTCTGTTGCTCCCTAAAAATAGTAATAATCAATTCGCTGAAAATTCCAAGCAGAAAAGCCGCTAATATTACTGAGTAGAGGAATAAAATGACATTTATTTGAAGTTTTTACTGAATTTTTCCATCCCTCTCACACATTGGGCTGGCATTTATTTAGCTGTTTATTTTGCAGTGATGTGAGCAAACAAAACACACCTCAGACAGTCAGCGAGGCGATGAAACTTAATTGAGGAGTGCTCGTACCTCACTGCATTGCCAAAGAATTAACTTTTCATAACCTGACAGGCAGAAAGGCATTAATGTTGTCAAGGCCCGTTTCTCAAATGTGAATGAGTGTAAAATATTTTCTTCTTCCAAAGCACCAAAGACTTCCAGTGAAATTAAGCACTTGAATTGGTCATAATCCTGTCCTGTTCTCTGACTGAGTGAGAGGTGGTTTGGATATGCACTGATGGGGAGAGACAGCAAAGAACACTTCCCTCGGGACTTTGGGACGCATCTCATCAGCTCCCACAGATTTAGGGATGTTCAGGTTCCTCGGGTGCTCTTGAACCTGATCTTTACTTACGGTGAGAGGGACTTTGCTCCCCCAGCCCCCATCCTGCTGTCCGGCCACTTCACAGGTGTGGGAACAGAGGTTGCCATTGAAGACTAAAACACATTTGTCGAGCACCTCAGCCTTCTCCTCACCCACTTTTACCAGTTTCCCAGTCTTGTTTATCAAGGGGTGACCTTCTTTGACCTTCCTTCCCTGGTTACCAGAGCTGAAGAAGCCCTTCCTGTTATTCTTTGCCTCCCTTGCCAGGTTCCGTTCCAGCTTTGCCTTCCTCACCCCTTCCCTACACACCCAAATTTCACCCCTAGACTCTCCCCAGGCCACCTGTCCGTGTTCTCACTGCCTGTGCATTTCCTCCTGTCCCTTTAGTCTCACCAGCAGGTCCCTCCTCAGCCATCCTGGGCTCCTGCTGTCCTTGCCCCGTTTCTGGCTCCTGGGGATCTCCGCCTCTGGCGTTCCATGGAAGATTTCCCTAAAGATCTGCCAGCTCTGTTCTGCTCTCCTGTCCCTGAGCACAGCCTCCCAGGGGATTACATTCACTGTCTCCTTGAAGAGCTGAAGTTTGTTTTCCTAAAGTTCAGGGGCCTGGCTTCACTCCTTACCTGCCCCCTATCCCCCAGGAGCATGAACTCCCCCAGTGCACGGTCCCTGCAGCCGAGGCTGCCTCCAGGCTCCACGGGTGGATAATATCGGATTATTGGATTGATAATATTGTATTACTGACAATTACAGAGCCCAGAGAGCTGTGCAGCTCCATGTGCAGAGCTTCACAAGCAGACATGGAGTTAGTTAATCTGAAATACAGGAAGGAGTGTAAACACACCGGGAGTAACACAGTGGTTTTAAACAGGAAGGGACTCTAAAGCTTTAGAAACTTCCAGGGAGTTCTTAAATGGCACTGAGATAACGATATCTTTTTAAATTTTGTAATTAGATTTTTGCTGGACCTTTTGTTAAAAAAAAAAAAACGCAGTTAATTTAATTTCTTAGGAATGCACTCGAAACATTCTAAGACAAAACTGAAGTTAGAATCCTCCAATCATCAAGGTCGGAAGAGACTTTTAACTTCACCCAGTCCAGCCATCAATCCAGCACTGCCACCATGACCCCTGGGTCACTGACCACATCACCCCGTGCCAGATCCAGATGCCCCTTAGGCATTGCAGGGATGGTGAACCCTGTGGAACCCCAGCTTTGCCAGGGGAGGCTGTGAACTTATGGAAAATGGTTTTCATTCAGAGTAAATACAGGTGTAAAGCATGTTTTGAGAAAAGCTCTCAGATTTTTTAAAATATAATAATACTGTTCAGAGCATTACTTCAGTCTAAATTGCATGAATAAAAGGAGCCCTGAAAGGAGAAGAGGGTCAGCCTGGACATCTCCGATATAAATTTGCTGTTTAACGATTACAGGCCTGTGCTAATTGCTTTCATCCATTTTCACAATGGGAAAGGAAAGACATTGAGGTAAAGGAAAACAAAAAGCATATATTACAAGTTATAAACATCCTGGATTTACACTCAAAATGTGTTCAGTCTCATCATCCACTTCTTTCCCCAAAAAAACATGTCAAGATCTGTGATTGGGGCTTTCAGAGCGGCCCTGCATGGACCGAAGGTTTGGAGTCTGTTGAGCTGGGTAAATGGAAGCTGGGAGTGCATCATCTTTCACTGATTGACGTGCTAAATTCCTCAGAGCACAACAAGTTAAGGACTAAGTAAATAATCGATTAGCTGTCAGCCTTCCTGGTCATCCTCATGAAAGGGATTAGTGACAGCCAGGGGCCAGAGGAGTGAGTCATGCTTCTACAAATACCTTTTGAACCAGGACAGAAAAACTCCCAGGGAACACTTCTTCCATTTCAAAGCAGGGTTTAAGGCGATGGTGGTGCAGAAAAGGCTGGCTGCCTTCTCTCCTGTGCCTTTCCTAATTAATCTTTCATCAATAAAGAAAACAGATTCAAAAAATTAGAAAAAGTATCAATATGTTTCTGTTACACTGATTAAAATAGGCAAGGCCTATGTGGGAAAGCATTTCCACGGATTTGGACGGCAGGATTCCATCTGGCTGTGGAACCAATTATATTTGTATTTAAACAAATGTGCCAGACAGAAGGAATGGAAATTTTCCACATCTTCCTGGCAGCAAGTAGGACTTGCTGAGAAGCCACTTATTGTTTGGTTTGTCTGATGGCTTCTTTTATTAAATATTAGCTGTATCTAGAAAAAAAAACCCAACAACTTTACACTTCAGGGCTGCACACACTGATCCCTTAATCCAAGTTCAGTTTCATACACTGTGCTTTTTGCCACACCCCAAATCAGACAAAGCCTTTTATCTGGTGCCAGCAAAGCTACAGCAGTGGAAGGATGTGACTTTTTTGCCAGACATGGCTTCTGTTACTGCCCTTCCAACCCCCCTGTCTGGCCACCACAGCTGGGCCTGTCAGCAGAGCCACCACCTCTGATGGGGAGGATGGTGCTCTTTACTCCCAGGGAGTCTTTAAAAGGGAATTAATTCACTGTTCTCTAAGCAGTCTGTGAGGTGAGAGTTCAGTGAGGATGCCCTGAATGCTGGATTTGCTCCTGCCTACCCAGTGCTGGAAATTTGGGTTCCTGCGTGGTGTTGAGTAAATCAGGTGATGGTGAGGAGCCAGGCAAGGACTAAAACACAGACAGTAATTTCAAACTAGGATTTACCTAAAATAAGAAAATCTTCATGCATTTAAAAAAAAAAAAANAAAAAAAAAGAAGAAGAAAATATTGCCAGACTTATTTTGCTATCCAAATTCAGCTTATATTCAGATCAAACTACACCCACCAATTTCCTGGTATGAACTACTTCCTCGCATTTTCCTTGTTCCTCCTTCGCAACCAATTCCAACTTCAGAACTCTTCCAGGTCCCTGATCTATTACAAGACTCCAAGTGAAATCTTTTCATAGGAAAAGACTTCGGTCATCTCCTCAGGTTTCTCTTTCTGGGTGACAGCCCCTTCCAGTTTGAGCCTTCACGAAGAAACAGTTCTTGTGGCCACTTTGAGGAAAATCTTATTCCACAAGCTGTCTGCAATTCCAAGAGTTGTGATTTAATTATGAACTTCCAAAGAGCTTTCTGGTAAGCATAAATTCAAGAGGCACTATTCCCGAAGAACTGTTTCTTCCAGCATCTTCAGGTACTGAGGGTTTTTTAATAAACTGTAAAATATTTTATGAAGTTAAAATTTGAAATATTTTATAAAATAACTGCATTTCTGTATTTCCTAAATCACTGCAATTTAAAAAGTTCATACATCTGCTGTGGAAAGCATTATTTTCTGCACCTCTAAGTAAAATTGCAAAAATTCCAGTTTCAGGCTTCCCTATGTTTTCCATGAAGTACATTTTAAAAATTTCTCAAACAAAACAAACAGGAGTTGCATTTAATGAATGGTGAGGAAAAGCACCTAAATTCTTGGAATTTTAAAAGTTTCTCCCTTAAACTTACAGCTACGAAATTGATGTTTACTCATGTAGTGAGCTGCAAACAAGGAAGCCATAGGAAATGTTTAAATTATTATAAGGCAGAAGCTTAACACGGCCTGTAGAACTTCTGGAATATTTATTCTATAATCTGGTTGATGCTCGGTGCCAAAACCATTCCTGTCTTCCTGTCAGTGTTCTTTGGGAATAACAGACTGGAGGCCGAGGTTTATTTTCAAAGTCAGAACCTGTGTTATACAAATCAGGGGCATAAAAATGGAGGCCTTGTTTAAAACCCGTTTTGTTCCGTTCTCGTCGCACAAGCCGCTCACATTTGCAGTCAGGGAGGTGCTCGGTCCCTCATAATGATTGCTCACCTAAATTCCTGTACAAAACACAAATCATTATCTTCTGCATTTACGTTAACTGCAAAGGACAGAATGCAGCAAGTTTTGTTCCCTTTTTTTCTTTATTTCTATTATTTTTTTCCTTTGGGTAAAGTCTAGTCACTGAGATTTGTAGAAAACAGATGTGATTCTCCTTTAATGCATTCAGACTTCACTGCTTACTGAAATATTTGCATTACTTTGAATTTGGAAAATAAGCTTAAGCTGCTAATGGACTTTGAATAGAAAGATATAAAGAATCTCAGTCTTCACTGTTTCCTACTAATTACTAATTCTGTTTCCATAAGAAGGTTTAATGTTTCTGCCTAAAATTAACCATGCATGCCTTTTAGAATGTGTATTTAAAAGACCTCCTGCTGCTGCAGGAGAATTTTATTTTGTAGAATTCTTGTAAACATGGAAAAATTAACTTGTGCATCTGCTTTGGATAATGGAAAATCCTTGGTATGTACAGACACAAGTGTGTGCACACAGGCACATATATATATACCTATATTTAAAATATATTGTCCCCCTGCACAGAGCAGGGGTTCAACCCCCGCGAACTTAAAATATTAAATTAATTTCAAAGCATTTTGGATCACTTTATGAACAGCATTTTGCTTCTCCTTTTCTTAGCTTGCAGATGAACAAGCTGTCTATGTCAGAGCCGAGTTACCCGAATGTCATTTAGGAAATGGGTGTGACGACTCATTTTCCGAGAAATACCAGAAATCCACACTTCTGTCAGCAATCCTTTTCTCTTTGCACCAAGCTGATTCTTCTTATCTAGAAACGAGTAGCATGTAGATTGAGTTATGCATCCTGTTTGGACAGTGAAAGGACCCCAGACTCCACAGTAGGTGGATGCAATATGTATTTACACATTGGATGTAGCTTTTAATCCAAGTGTGTCAAACTACTAAAGACAGTGTTCCTAAATATCTCAAACACTTAGGAATATGTTGCCAGAAAGACCCCCAAAACACTGTTGGCTGCTCTTTCTGTCATCTGTCTTTCCCGTTTGCCTTTTAGCCTCTGGGTCTCACTGGTCATTGGCATTTGGGAAATCTTTAAATGGTGTTTATGAAACAGAAAGTGCTCCAAAATCCTTAGGAATTAATGCAGCAGCTTATGCCCAGTTTTCTTGGGTTGAGCTCAAGCTATTTACTGGAGAATGGTGTACGACCCATGTGCGTCCATGTGTTTGTGGGTGTTCTGGCACAGGAGAGGGTGACAACTCCAGCCAAGACGCTGTTGGGGAGTTGAGAGGAAGTTACAAGTTCTGTCTCATCCAAAACCCTCTGTGCTCAATCTTATTCTGCCTTCCAAACCCGGGGTAGATTTGTTTCTCACGTTTAGGTTGGGTATCACACAAGGAGGGCGGCGAGGCCCTGGCACAGGGTGCCCAGAGCAGGATTCCCTGGATCCTTGGAAGTGTCCAAGGCCAGGCTGGACAGGACCTGGAGCAGCCTGGGCTAGGGGAAGGTGTCCCTGCCCATGGCAGGGGTGGGAACTGGGTAAACCTTAAAATCCCTTCCAGCCCACACTGTTCAGTGATTCTGCCACTCTACGAACACAACCCCTAAAAGGCACAGGTTCCAGGAAGGCTTTCTGCACAATTATTTTAGCTGCATTATAATTAGGTTTTTTCTGCAGTTGGAACAATTGCTTGTATACTCATTAAGTTGTTAATAACTTAATTAGGCCAGCAGCAAATTCCAGCAGCTTCACACACACATGGTGAGTTCCCTTTGGCTCTTGACATGATCCGTGCGTGTTACACATCCCAGCAGCATCATTGGGCCATGCCTAGAACTCACTTCAGTTCTTGGTGAACTAATTTCAATTACTAATCCAGAGGGCACCTACTGCAGGAAAACAAGGCAAAACAGGAAACTTATGCTGTTTTTTGAACCGTGTGAATGACTTTTAATTTGGACATAACAGATCAACAAGAGGTTGTTGGGTTTTTTTTAATTGAAAAGTTAGACTGATTTAGTGTCTTCTTTCATTGCTGCTTTCTTGTTTTTTTTTTTCCTTTTCTGCTGTCACAATACAGAAGTCCTGAATTTAAATACATCAATACTGATGAACAATTTAGTCCGTGAATATGTAGGAAAACCCATGAGATCCTTCGCACTGTGTAATATTCAATAGAGCTCTGATATTTTCTTTTCTTTTACTAAAGATGACAGTGTCTATCAAATCAGAAGAGACAATTTTTTTTTTCCTCTAAGAGAAAGGTTGGTTAGCAAAGAACAAAATCCTACCAGGAAAAATCTCTCAGCGAAGCACAGTTGTATAATGATCTAGCTGCTCGTTTCTCATTATTTATGCAGCCTCCTTGTTTTCTAAAAGCCACATATGGATAATTTCCTTCTTTTTAAATATTATATCTTTCTCCATTGTTCCTAGGAGGCATTTTAATGCAGATAATTGAATTTCAATTAATTCTGCATATGCTGCTCCTGGCTGTAGTTGCTTACTGCTGCTGATGTGGGCCTGTCGTTACTCACACCCTGCCTCACATTCAGCTCCGTGTGACCATTTTTTAAGCCTTGTGTGAACACATTCCATTGATTACTCACAGGAAGCTGTCCAGGAAGGTGCCATAGCGAGTCCTCTAGAGCCTGGTTCTCTTTGTGAAATACTGCGCTCTTTTATCAGCTCTTGCTGTTGTATGGCCAATAATAAAAATTATTTCCAAGGAAATTAAACTGGTGGTGGTAGAGGGTCATTATATTAAATTTGGGGGGGGTGGTTTTTAGTTCCCAAATAATGAGGAATGGATGCCTAAATAAACCCCAGGGTTTCTGCTGCCAGCTTTGCCTTGGTTAAATTACTGCAAAGGACTAAGAAGTGCTAAGCTGAGATCTAAAACCAGGAACTGTCCAGTGCTCAGTGACAGAAACTCTGTGGAATACCCACAGACGCTGTAAAATATCCTGGAAGTGAAGCTGGGGCAAGCATTTAGGCATTAATGGTAGAATCCACCTCATACTAAATTACATCTGGATCCTGTTGCTCTGGGATTGAGAACTCCTTTTCCCACCGTTGTGCAGGGGGAAACCTTTCGGTAATTAAATGTTTTCCTCACGTTAGCAGAGAGACCTTAAAGCACAATGAAGAGGCAGTGAAGAAGAATCCACTTTCTCTGTCAGCTTAGATCTTGAAAATACCTTCCTTCCAAAACTGCTTGAAAGGGAATTGTGCCTGTAAAAAGGAGCAGAGGTGGAATCTATTGAAATTCTTTGCAGTCAGAATTGAAATTCCAAAAGTAGGCTTGTAACAAAGGGCACTCCTTGTGAGAGGAAAAAGCACTTTTGATACGACATTTCTGTTCAAAAATACCTATAGGTATTCTAAAGAAGGCAAAATACATTAAGTTATTATTAGGATTACAATGACCACCTCGAAAATATGTCACTCATTTATCTTATGGAAAGATAGATGGGAATGGACTGGGGTTCTCACATCTTCCTCAGGGGTGCTGTGACTCCGTGCTTGCCTCTGTTCATCGTGGCAGCTAATTAGCACAACCTATCTTGATTGGAAAAAAAACGAAAGCTTTTGTTGAAATACATTTGTTCCATTCAGAACTGAAATTATACTCCATCAGAAAAAGGTGATTGCAAGATTTAAGTTCGAAACCTTGCTGTTTCAGCTTCATAAAATCCTCGTGGAATAGTTTGGGTTGGAAGGGACCTCAAAGCCCATCCAGTGCCACCCCCTACCATGGGCAGGGACACCTCCCACTGTCCCAGGTGGCTCCACACCTCAACCAATTGCCTGGATCTGAAATAAGTTAATACATTACTCCTGCCTTGCACATAATTAAACAAAATAATTATCAAACCATCCCAGGAAGAGTCAATGTTTCAGCAGGAATGTGCTAGAATGGATTACTCCATTTAGTCTGTTCAGCTGGCAAAACTGAGACACAGAATTTGCTCAGTCACGATCAGTCATAAATTGGTAGCAAAAATTTTAAATATATATATATATAACTTGATTTCCTCTAAATCACGAACTATTAAATTTCACTAAGCTGTTCCCAGGAATGTGGTAGTCCTGATACTAGAGGCAGAATATAATTTATCCTTTGTTCTTTGTTTGTAAAACCCCATTTTTTTTCCCCTTTAAGGAGAGAATCAGTGTTTATTTAGGGAAATTCCTATGTAGGTACAAAATTCTATTTTCTCACTTTTAAACTGACTCCACCTCTGACTTCCTGCATAATAAGTAGCTCTAAGAACTCTACCCAGTGATTTTTAGAGTGAAAGGATTTGTATTTTTTCCAGCTATGCAAGGGAGCAATACTAAGAATGACAAACTGTGGTGAAGCAAGAGCAAGTCTGTAAGGAAAAAAACCCCATTCTTCATTCAAAAGCTCCACTCCACCTAAATTTCATTAGATGAGTGGTAAGAAAACCACTTGCCACAAAAAAATCCAACCAAAACCAAACAAACCCTCCCCCTAACCAAAATCCAGTTTAGTCTTAATTTTAATTATTAAAATTCTTTTCTTTTCCCCCCCCATTTTATAACATTACCATCAACTTGCATTAACACACAGCTGCTCTAAGGACAGAAAGGGAGCAACCTGCTCAGGTCCTGCATCAGCTGAGAAAGGAATTAAGTTTGATGAATGCTGTTTATGTCTCACTAACAGCCTTAAAGGCATCTCATAATTTTGTGATAAGAAAATATTTCCCTGTCAAGAGCCATTAACATCTGTTTTTTTGAAAAGTTTAGTCATTACATGCTTTGCCTGACAGCTCAATGTAGTACAGCTTGATGGATAACTGAGTGCAAGGCTTGAAAGGTCTCCAAATGAAGTCAATGTTCCAAATTTAATGAAAAATGCTGAAGTGCAATAGTGTTATAAACATAAACCATCTAATTGTAAACCAAAACAAGGCACCTTCTTGGTTTGGGTAGTTTTAGTGATTTTTGAGGAATAAGGAGATTGCAGGACCTCAGCCCCTTCTCTGCATCTCTTTAGAGTTGCTCTTTCCACCTCATAGATTGCCAAGGTTTCAGCTGTTAACTGCAGTGACCTTTGGAAATACCTGTTGCAAAATTAATAGGATTCAAAAATATTCATTAGAACAGAAGAGTTCCACTGTGGACTGAAATTTAACTTGTGAGTTTTGGTCCTTGATGAAGTTTGGAAGTGAATTATTTTTGCACGGCAAGAAAGAGGTTGAAGAAAATATTCCTCCAATGAAAAATAGTTTTCAATTTTAGACACTTTAGAAAATTGTTTGGCAAATGGACTCAAAACCCAGACTTTTTGCTGCATCCCAGTCAAGTGTCTGTGTCCCAAGGCTGGCTCGGGGGAGCAGGGAGTGCAGGGGGAGCTCTGATGGAAGGCAGATAAACAAGAGATGGACGTGAGGAGAGATGACAGAGGGGAGAGAGAAATCCATGGATATAAAGGGATAAAGTTAGAAAAGCCAGAGATCAGCTGGAACCAAAATTTGTAAGGGTTTCGAGGGCAAGAGGAGCTGTTACTGCTCCATCATCAGTAGAAGAATGAACAAGGGAAATATTGGCTTGCTGGGAACAGGGAGGGTGATTTAGTGCCAGAAGACAGAGATAATAAATGCCTTCTAAGCTCTGGGGCTCACTTCCAAGGTCTCCCAGCCTTTTGTGCCTGGAGACAGAGTTCAGGAGCGGAGGAGCTTCCAGCAGTGGGAGAGGAGATACTCAAGCAGAGATCTTTTCAGGAGCTCAAGATGGGTTGCACTGAAGCACCAAGAGAAGGATGGCTGCTGTCATGGCAACTGCCATCGCTCTTTGTCATCTCTCACAGGCTCTGCTTTATTAAACTGCCTTTATCTTGACCCAGGAGGGTTTTTTCCAAGCCTTATTCCCACCCCCCCTGTCCTGCTGAGGAGACGAGTGATAGAGCATCACTTGGTGTCCAGCAAGGGTCCAACCCACCACGGCCATGGAGCTGCTCCTGGGGTGGGCTGTGTGCTTCAGGAGAGCCTGAGGGTTGTTCCAGCAGCAACAAGGAAAGCTCTGGAGATGGGGCAGAATGAAACTGTACCTGGGGGATGCTAATGAGAAAAGAGAGGCAACTCCTTTTTTGCTGACTGATTGATAATCAATCATGAATTGGTAGCAATGATGTGAAAAAGAAAACAAACACTTTCTGTTAGCCCAAGTTGCTTCAACCCTGGCCCTTTATGTGTTTGCTTGTTTTTCTTTACTTGGACACTTCATACATCCACTGCCTTGTGTTTGCTCATTTATTCAGGGAAGCTCATCTCTGTTTCAGTGATTTTCACAAGTCCTTTCACGGGACTTTTCTTCACAGACACCCAAGAGCAGAAAATTACTGCTGAGTCAGAGTTGTCTGCACATCTCCAGAAACACCCCTGCTGTTATTTTATCTTTGGCAGAGCTGGATCAAAGCCATTGTTAATGAATAGAACAGTAAATCCATCTCAGTCGGTGTCACATAGCAGACTTTGTGCTGCAGGATTAGATTCCAAGAGGAAAACCCTGGTGACAAGGCCAAGTCTACACCAGCCATGTGGGATTTCTGCCCTTTCTTACACTTTCAGGGGGGTTCAGTGCAAAACCTGGGATTGTTTCTTGTTTGCTCAGCACTTGTGGTGGAGCACAACACAATAAGATTTCCCAGAGTGAGGCTGTGGAGCACGATTGTTTTTGCTTGCAGTGATTTGTAAGCTCAAAGACTCTATTTTATCAGTGGCACAGGGTATTAATGGGATTTTAAGGTGCACCTCCTTCATATATCAAGGGGATAATAGAGTCACAAGCAGACTTACGTGATAAATCATTACAGCTTTAGAGGAAAAGTTAATGCTTTTGTTCACAGAAATGTTAAAAGCTTTAGGAGGCAATATTTTAAACCGCTTAAAATGATAAATCAAAGCAGATTAGCTTTCCAGATAAATATGTATGTAGGTAAAATCCTGTGACACTGGCTACAGCCACATGTATTGGCTACAACAGGTTGAAAAACATCCCTGTGAATCCATTAATTTTAATGTTTCTGACAGAAATTCTACACGGAGTCTTCCACGTGTCCTGCATATCACGTGTTTCATGTGTAGAGCCACACAACGCTTGAGACGCTGCTTTTGGTTTGGTTGAGCTTATTAATGAAACCCTAATTAATATGCACTGGTTAACAATTGATTCCTTTACTCCTCAAGGTAAATTCCTTTTGGACAACGAGCATTCCCGTGGGTTTGCAGGATGGGAAAATATCACAAATGTAGGGAATTTATTAACTTTCACCAACTACCTATTTGGCACGTTGAAGGAGCTCTGTGCCGTGCTCTTTTCGCAGGATGCTCAGCAATTAAGAAGATCAGGGCAAACAAAAAATAATTGACTGTAAGTTTGTCACAGGAGATTTTCAGTGAGACCAAGAGAAAGAAAATTAATTTATTTTTAAAAAAAAGAAACTGCGAAGTGTAGCAGGAAGAGACAATGGTCCTCATCACAAGGTCTCATAGAACACAAGAATTCAGCAACATGACTGTATAAATATATATCTGTAAAATGAAAATGTGTAATGGTTAATATAATAAAAAGACCCTCTTACAAAGCCATCAGTTAAATTACAAGTTGAGAAAGAGGAACATTTTCTCCACAGAGCAGCCTGAAGTCCTAATTGCCTACTAGAATGGGTTTTATCTCTCTTTCTAAAGAGGAATGATTGCTAATTGGGAAAATAAATCGCCAAATCATCATCATCATAATCATTGAATAAGTAACTGAATAAACAGAAAGCTGATTTCTTTGAGAAGATTATTTTTGCAGAAAAGGTTGCAGCTTGTTTCTCTCAGTGTGAGAAGGGCATTATGACGATGTTAATACTGAAAGCTGTGGATGTGCAGACCATTTTCCTCAAGTATCACATGGGTTGAAGCCCCAGCCCCAAATTTTTCCTTCTCTTTTTTTGTTCAATGAGAATTTTCTACGCAACAATTTTCCCATTTTTCAGTGTTAAATTTTCACTTGATCTTAACCCGAGAGATCACACAGTAATTGAGGAACATGAAATATCTACCTTAGAGGAATGCAGGTCTTTTGAGGGAAAGACAGGAAAGGAATCTTCACAAGGAAAAAGCAGAAGATGGAACTTAAACCCAGTTGGTGCTGAGAAGAGTTTGACTTTCCCTGACTTTGAGACTCTCCCCCAGAAATATCTTGTTAAGAAGTTTTAGCAAATCAATTGGGTGTTTTAAGACTTGCAAAGTCCTACAATATCAAATATCAAAAACATTCTCTGTTCCGTGCCACACGTGCTCTGTTTCTGAGGTCCCACGTGCTCATCTGCACAGGCTCAGTTTGGGGCTCCTGCATTTAACGAGTTTCACTATTTTTGTTTTAAAATAACCAAAATAAAATACTTCCATCGTGAACTGCACTGCAGGAGGGTAATTGGAAAAATCTGAAGCACTGAAAAGAGCCCTGACTCAAGAGCTATTTATTTACTTCAATTCTTCATCACCCAGGGCCAAATCAGATGACAACTTTATTTTTATGTTTATTTATTGATTTATTTATTTATTGTGTAGAAAAATAAGTGTAACCCACCTAATTTGATCCTAACTGGAACAATCTGACAATGATATTTGCTGACTTAATTGAATATACAGGCATCAACAGGATATGTTTGGAATAACTTGTCCATGGTGGGAATGTATATTCTGACAATCAAAGCGTATCTGAAAAAAACCCAAAACTTTTCGTCTGAAAATGGAATTTCGTTAAAACCAGAAGGTTTTAAGAACTAGGATTGGTTTAACAAATGCAAAGGGAATATTCAAAAATGTGGTTTCCTTTCTTTCCTCTCACTAATTTAGTAATAAAAAGCTCTGTTTGGCTCAGCTTTCTCTTAGATTGCTCATCAGGATAAAAAGGTCAATTTTGACTTATGGCGGATGATATCTGGCACTATTAAAATGTTGACATTTTATATGCTTAAAAAATTTATTTCTGAAAAAACTTTGTATGTCTAAAAAACTTTTTACATACAAATAATGCTGACATTCTATACATATACATGAAAAAGCTGAAATGTTTACAAAACCCTATTTGTTATTTTATGTAATGAGATTTTCAATGGTACCAGATCAATTCAAACTACCCACTGAATTTCGAAAAAATTCAGATTTCGCTTTTCAGAAATCTTAAATTGCAGTGTTTCACATGGAATTAAATTTGTTTTCCCAATAGCTTTTTAGTTATAATTTTTCTAGTCCCAAATATCTCTTCAACTTTCATCCTGTTTTGTTGCTGTACAAGTTCGATCAGTTTGATTTTTCAGGATTGATTAAATTTGTATCTTTGATTTCCTTTGTTTCGGCAGTGTAAGATCGAGACCATCCTGGCAATTTGCTGTCCTCTCGCCCTGAACACACACTCATTTTTCCAAGATAAAATCCCACTATTAAAAAAATAAAAAGGCTTATTCCATGTTTTCTCTCTTCTAAACCTGCAATTATTTCCATCATCAAAGTCGAAGCTGAACACATTGAACCTGGCACATTTCCTCTGGTCTCCAATGACGTCAGCATTGGTTTTTAATGCACATTTTGGGTACGTAATAAACCCCTCCTTTGTACCAGATCTGCAGCTCCTGGCTCTGCTTTGAATTCCGGTTTCAGCTCAGGGGAGCACCTCTTTCCTGTGAAAGGGAAATGAAATCTCCTTCTCTGCAATGCCTGGGATGGGATCCCCACTACCCTTTCTCCGGGCCCTAATTTGGATTGCCGGGATGTGAGGAACTTGCTGTTAATCCACTTTAAAGGCAGGATCAGACGGTGTGGAGCTGCTTTATTTTCACTCGGCTGAAACTGTCACTGAGCATAAATGTAGGGTGGCTCTCAAACCTTGCGGGAGCTCCATCTGCTCGGGTATTGCATTCCTGGCAGTCACACGTTGGGAAAAGATGGCAGGTCATGGGAAGAGAGTGAAGAGAAAAGAATTCCTTTACAATTTTCAGGACGAGTAGCAGAGGGCAAAGAATTCACCCCCACCTCTTATTTTAAATTATAATTTATTTTAGTAGTTAGTTATAGTGGGAGAAATCAAGAGGTTCACAGATGCTGTTGATCATGACAAACAAAGCTTTGTTTCTGCCCACAAAGTGAAATGATTTCGATATGGAGGAAGAGTCTGTGCAATTCCAGTTCCATGGGGAGAGGGTGGAAGAAGTGTTGGCTGTATTCTAGACACACCAGAGACTTGGGGGTATTTGTCAGTGCATCTCTCTGTAACTGTAGTTATTTCGGAAATCAAATCAATTCTACACACACACATCCATAAATTAATAGAGTTATCTCTATTTTAAAAATTGGCTTTATGTCAAATAACTTTGCACAGAAATCAGAGCAGCAATGCAGAAAAAGATAATTAAAATGATTGTTTCATTTGAAGTTTTAGTGTGGAGAACACAGAACATCCTGAACCTACTGCAATCAACTATGACATCTAATTAAGAAATTGAAACAGCTGAATAAACTCATAATGTTCCTCATTATTGTTTTAACTATTCCCCTCTACCCCCTCGAACTGTGGTTCCATGAATTCAGATCTAAGTCAAGTTGTGTTTAATCTTTTTTGATAACAAAACCTCACCAGGTATTTTTGTGAGAAGTGTTTACCAAGAGGTTCCTAATTCTGAGCCCAAACCAAATTCTTTCCATGAAGTTGTAACTGTCCAGTGGCAGGACGAGGGACAGCAGGCACAAACAGAAACACAGGAGTTCTTCAATCTGATTACAGGAGGCAGAGCTTAAATGCCATCATTTTGTGCTTCCTGCCACTGTCCTCAGTCTGCCAGAACAGCATCAAAACCAGGCCATAGGCTCGAAGTTAAGCTTGAACTAAATCCACGTGAGTGCTGGAAGTTGTGCTGATGCAGCAGAAGTTGTGCTGTATCACTGGGAGTAGGAGGGAAAGAAAATAAATAATCAGAGAATCCTGGAATGGTTTGGGTTGGAAGAGACCTCAAAGCCCATCCAGTGCCACCCCCTGCCATGGGCAGGGACACCTTCCACTAGCCCACGTTGCTCCAAGCCCCGTCCAACCTGGCCTTGGACACTGCCAGGGATCCAGGGGCAGCCACAGCTTCTCTGGGCACCCTGTGCCAGGGCCTGCCCACCCTCCCAGGGAGGAATTCCTTCCCAATATCCCTTCTATCCCTGCCCTCTGGCAGTGGGAAGCCATTCCCCCTTGTCCTGGCACTCAGACCCTTTTAAATTGTCTCTCTCCATCTTTCCTGTCAGCTCCTTCACATCCTGGAAAGCCACCATGAGGTCACCCTGAAGCTTCTCCTCTCCAGGGTGAACAATCCCAATTTTCTCAGCCTTTCCTCACAGCAGAGGTGCTTCATCCATCTAATAACCTCTTTCATTTTGATAAAGTTTAATGTTCTTTACAGGTTCTTAAAATCTTCTATTCCACTGGGTATGAAAGACTTTTATTTAGGAAATGGAAGCTTTTTCTAACATGGAACAATATTTGTCTTAATTAAGGACTGCATCAATCACAGTCAATTTTTCAACTTCTTGATCCTGTAAGTCGTAATGCTTAATTTGTGAACTTGGCTTTCGAATCAGCTGCAGAGTATGACTGCTATTTCATACTTCCATTCTTCCTTTTCCATCTTTACGTGGTTCTGAGCCTTGTTTAAATTTATTTAAGCATTTGATAAGATTGTCACCCCCATCTCCCCTCCTCTAAAATAAATATAAAGATTTTCATTTTGTATTCACTTTTAATTATTGCTTCCATCTGAACGAATCTCGGCAAAATACCCAGCACTAATTAATTATTTTGTACTTATTTTTCCATACTTTTTTTTTCTCCTTTCAATGATTCATCACACTTCAAGGCAAGTCACTGGAAAATTTCACTATTTTTCACAAGACCTTTTTTCAGATAAATTTATCATTAAAAATGATTAATCAAAGGCTTAGGTTTTGCATTTTAACTACTCACTTCCTTTTGCTCTCCTACATTGGAGCAACATCTTTCGGAAACTTAAATAAACTTTTATTCTGAGAGACTTACCTATCACTTTTCGTCTTGTGCAATGGAGTGTTAGATTTTGGAGAAAAGGTTTCTGTTACAGACAAACCAGTTTGCTTATTTTACAGCACTTTGTTTTTTAAAATATGCACTTGATTCCTTCTTTCTAATATGAAAGCAAGGAGAGGAAAGAGATTTAATCTCAGGAGTTTTTATAAGGAGAGTTTTGAGCCTCATGGCAAGAGGCTCTAAACTCATAAAAACCTCTCCTTGGGTAACATTTTCACTGAATGAATGGTCAGATCCAAAGCTCATTGAAATTATTCAGTCATTAAATCCTGGCTTTTTCATTGATATAAATTCAGATTAGGGATTCCAAGCCTTTTCTTTCCACAAATACAAACCTTTTGGGTTGGAAGGAGGAGTGCATGGCATCAGGCAGTGTGAGGGGTGTCACAGGGACTCCCAGGGACACTGCAGAACCAGGAGCTGGAGTGCTGTGATGTGGGAGGGGATGGATAGCTAGAGGCTGGCATCAACGAGAAGGGAATGAAGGCTGCGAAATCCTCACGGCACAGAGGAGGTTTTCTCCTCACAGGGTGCACAGAGTGTTCTGGGAAGGGGCAAGGAGGAACAAAGCCCCTCAGAGAATTCCCAGAGCCAGCTGGCCCCGTTTTTCCCTGGAGCGTCGCTGCCTTCTCGTGCTGAGGTCAGACGTGTCAGGCTCAAGGGCTCACTGAGGCAGGGAGCCAAAACTGAAGGGAGCACCTTCCTTCCTCTCCCTCCCTTCCCAGTTTGAGATTGTCTCCTTTAAAAGACCATTCAGTTTTAGATGGTTCTCAAGGCCTGGCTGCTCTTTCCCAGACTCCGTAGTGCCCAGTCGTGCTGGGAATGAGTATCCCAGGCCAGGGCAGCTGCCCCAAGGAGCTCTTTGGCTCTTGGTTTGCTTTCTCTTAGCTGCTCTATCTCCTTTTCAGCAGGCTTCGAAAGCAGCCTTTTGGCAGTTCTCAAGGTCACTTTCACAATCATAGAGTGGAACCACAACATCGTTAAGGTTGGAAAGGAACTTTAATCATCAAGTCCAGTCACCAACCAACTCCACCACCATGTTCACCACTAACCCATGGCCCCAGGCATCGCATCCAGATGTTTTTTAACAGTTCTAGGGGATGGTAACTCCACCACCACCCTGGACAGCCTGTGCCAATGCTTGACAACCCTTCCTGTGAAGATTTTTTCCTGATATCAAATCTGAACATTCCCTGCTTCAGCTTGAGGCCACTTCCTCTTGTTCTGTGTCATTTTTTCAATGCAATCCCATAATGGACCTGATTGTCATTCTGGGCTTCTCCTTGGACTCCATGCCGGTATTTTTAAGCTGTTTGCTGTTGTCCTCAGTGAAGTTCAGGTTGTACCAAGAAGCTCTCACACGACAAGCCAATAACAAGCCCAAGAGGCCGGGACTTCAGTGGTGGACAGGGATATTTGAGGTAAGACCCAAGGCCATTTCCTAGAGATGGCAATAATGTATTTACTGAGCCACTAGGTAAAAAAATCCCCTCGTTTTTATCCCCAGTTATGCTGTATCTGTGTGCTGATGTTACTCTAGTAATTATTATTATTATGAACTCATATTTTCAATCCTACTCTCTATGCTTTTATGTTTATGAGTGCAACCGTTCCCTGCTTTGGTGGATCACGGACAGTTCCAGGCATCAGCTCCTCTTTTATGTCTGAGGGGTGCCCTTATCTGCCCAACCACTGTGGTTTCCCCCTGCTGTGATTCTCAATTATTTTCTTTAAAGTTGCAATGGAAAAGGGTGACATCTACTAATTCACTTAACTGCGTATGTCCTGGAGTTAGCCAGAAGCAGCAGCCTTGTACTCAAAAACCCTCACAAAACCTCCTTCCTTCTGTTATTCATTCCTTTTTACCACCTAGAGATGTATAGAGCTCAGAATTAAAGGCAGGATTGTTATGTAAAAAAATGGAGATTTCCAATAGCAAAAGCTTTCAGTATATTGCATTTTTTTAATTTTCCTTTTCTAGTGGATTCCAGCACTAGTGTTTGTGACAAAATATGCACTAAACAGAAAAAACAACCAACCCAAACTCCAAACTACCTATTTAACCATCTAAAGTAGAGCTGAACAAAAGTATGTGTGAAATGCACTGATTACAGGACTTCACACATACTTACCAGGAGCGCAGAAATGTGCTGCTGAGCACAGATGATGTGTTATTCCCCAAACAAATCATTTCAAATATGTGGTTGTTTTGTAATCTGCTTTGCTTTTTCCTCAAGAAGCAAATTGCCACCTATGTTAAAGTACAGGAATAGTTTTCTGCCAAAAAAAAAAAAATATATAACCACAGTGAATTTGAGATTCATTTATTCCTAAAAAATCCGCACTGAGGCTCTTCATGAAATAAAAGGTCAAAGACGAGGCTATTGAACTGCTGAGGCCCTGGGAGGAGCCGTATTTCAATTTGCTTCAAGAAAACCTTTCAACATAAACTTAAACTCCTTATTGAGTTTAAGGAAAATAGTAACAGAGTTTCTGACTTTAAAGGAACTTCTACCTTTCCTTCCTTTAGGAAGGTGAGGTGTTACCTACCATGAGTCTGCAGAGAGGCTTGGATAATTCCTTAATTGCTGTTATTCACAGAGAGAATAACCAGCTTGGACGTGGGAAAAATGTAAGTGTATCTGAAACCACGATCCTGTCTGCCAGGAGAAATTTTTGTCCTAGGAAGAGAGGCTTCAGTTCCCAAATACCCTTAGAAAGGTCAGTTTAGGAATTTAAAAAATGCTTTTTTTGACTTTCTGAGCTGAACTGGAGTCTACCCTGACCCGCTGTTCTTTGGCCAATCTCTCCTGGCGTTGCGCAGTGTGGGCGCGTCCCCTCAAGGAACAAAGAGCTCTTTCTGCTGGGGTTCAGCCCTGCAGCCCTGACCAAGGACCACCCAGAGCCCACTTCACCCCTCAGTCCTTGGGGGTTTACATTTCCTTACCGGTGATCACACTGACCCAGAGCCTCACAGGTTTGGGCTCTTTAGTGGAGATTTCAGAAGCGCTGAATTTTCCGTCCCACGCGGCACCTGGAGAGTCCTCTGCGAGCAAAGGTCAATGGGGAGTTGAACAGATGCAGTGAGAAAGAATTTTGTGCTTCGTCCTGCCTGTTCTGGCACCACTTAGAGCAAAACACAACTTTTTCTGGGAATGCTTCAAGATTTCAGACAATACATCCTTTCCACAAGGAAACGTAATTGAAAAAATTACTTCTTGACTCTAGCGGTACAACAGCTCTTAATTTTGTAGTAATTACTCTAATTTGCTCTAGCAGGCAGACAAATGCTTTAACTCGCTGCTCTTTCAGAGTTTTATGTTCCATATTGACTTACAAGGTTGCGTTGGGGAAAAAAAGGATTATGGTGATGTAGAAGCCACACCATTGGCAATGAGATTATCACAGGAAAGGAATGTAAGACATGTTGAAGTGTCCCATTTCTCCCTATAACTTTACACAAATAATGTCCTGTTTGGATTAAAAACCCAAGCAATACTCAAATGTATCTTTGTACTGAGCTGACATCAGCTATACCAGGCACTTTTTCTTTTCTTTATTTCATACTGAACATAATAAAACTAAATATAATAAAACTGAATAAAATAATACTGAATAAAATAATACTGAATAAAATGATACTGAATAATTCCATACTGAAAATAATATTATATTGAATATAATAAACACAGATTTTGAAAACTATAGTCTTAAGTGTTCAAAGTCCCATGATGCAGGATTTTAATCAACACTGTTTTGAAAGAAAAAAAAGGCTATGAAACAACAGATTTTTCCTGTGTTTCAGGGATATCATTGTGATCCAACACCGTGCTCTCAAGACCTCTAAAAGGTCCCTTTCAACTCAAACTAATCTAGGATTCTATGAAGATCGAGGCAAAAACCTTTTGCACAAGCTGTTTCACAAAACTCTCATCCCACTTCAGGGACATAACAGTGATGAGAGGACATTGTTACGTGGCAAAACCAGCTGATAAAAGAAAGAACTGGTCCATCCCAATTTGTCAATTATTTGATGTGTTATTTTTCACATGGGATAAGATTGGTACATTAGATTTTGTTACTTCAAGACTTGAGCAATGTACAAGTCATTAATCTCTTGAGCTTTGAGAGTTATGCATGGCCAGAGTAATAAAAGACAGGGATATTGGGCAGAGTTTCCAGGCTAGAAAAATCTCTTCTGGCTGATTTTTAAGCTAATTTTGCTTTGAATACTGAAATAAAATGCAGCACTGCCATACTTCATAGACAATGGATTGGTAGGACATGGCTGTTGGAGGAGGATTAGGAGGATTACTCGTTCCTTGGCAAGGGGTTAGAGGGCAAATAAAAAACTAATTAATGAGCATTAATTATCATGCTACTTTCTAGTCAGTGGCTGCGTTTATGGAATATAATTTGTGCAGGTTTTTCAGGTACTTTGTACCAAATACATAGGGAAAAATGTGAAAAGTGTAAGATTCCAAGTGCATTAAAATTACATTCTCATCAGTGCAGGACTTACAGGAGGCGTTTCCAAGGCAATTAATTATGTCATACTTCAGCTGATCCAAACCAGACTATCTTACATGCCCATGTTATCCATCTCAATTTCCAGACATACACAAACCCCACATTTTTAAACTTTTTTATGAGTTCACAAAACTCATCTGTCATCTCAAATAAGTTCATTCTAAACCCTTCTTCAACTTCTTTTTTAAATACAAATACATGGGTTCGTTTTCACTGTCAGTTTGGTGGAAACTCACCTTCCTCAGGGTAAGCCTGTATTAATTGAATAGCTCTTGACATTTAGATATTTAAAGAAGGTTCTCTTTACCCTGCAGTAAAAAAGATAAATTTATGGAGTTGGAAAACTCAAGGAACATATGCAAAAAACACATGTAATTCCTTAGCTTGTGGAAATAAAAGTAATCTTATTATGTGCTTATTGAGGTAAAGGAAATTAATACTAATCTCTCACTTTTGATTTAATCCTTCTAAAATAGAAATGTTTTCATTGAGGCAAAAAACCAAAAACAAAGCAATCAAACTTTTTTTTATTATTTCCTTTCAAAAATAATGTTTAGTTTCTCATTCACTAGTGTGAGTCACCACAGGTTTTGAATTCTGAATCTCGTGAGTTGTAGGTCTGTAATTGGAAAAGAACAAAGGCAAAGAGGTTTGTGGCCAAACTGAGGACCACAATGTGGCAAAATGTAGGACTTAAATCTATTCTTCCATATTGCGCCTGCGCAGGTTCTGTGGTGCTGGGTGTTACAGCTGCTGTGTGTTCCACAGAACCCCTTCGCTGAGGGGTCCCGGGCGGGGCCAGACCCCTGCCAGCCAGCTGTGCCCCACCCATGGCTGTGATAGCCATCCACCACCCTGCGCATGTTGGTTCTGGCGCTCCCAGAGGTTCAGGAGGTGGCTCTTGGATGGACAACCGAAGATTTTATTGGATGGGACCCCAGGGAAGAGAAGGTCCCACATCGGTGTCCCAGGAACCAAGAGGCCGAACTTCCATTTGGCTGGGGGTTAGGAGGGGGTCCCGAAGGGACGGGGTAATACAAAACAGCCCCTGGGGAGAGAGGGAGAAGGGGGCGGGTGATACAAAACCAACCGATGGGAACAGAGGGGCAGGAATGGGGGCTTTGGTTACATCTTGCAGGGGTACATGAATATTCATAAGAGTGGATGGGAGAGGCTTCTTACAACAACCCTGGAGGGGGCTTTCTTGGACCCAACCATGGTCCCTTGGTCTTCCAGCCCCGCCCGCCACCAGTGCTGGCGGTTCAGCCATTGCAACACTCCCAGGCCAGATGCACATCCTGGGACAGTCGGAAGCATGGCCTTACTTGTGGCGCAGGTGTAACACATTCCCAAAGCGCTCAGCAATCATTTCCTGGGGCTTGGAAACCAAACTGGACCAAACCCAGGGGAGTTTGGAGAACGGAACATCTTTGCCATGTGGTGAGGGAACAAAGGAAGAGTTTATTGGCCGGGTTGGATGGAACCTGGAGCAACCTGGGATAGTGGGAGAAGTCCTTGCCCATGGCAGGGCATGGAAAGGGATGGGTTTAAGGTCCCTTCCAACCCAAACCATTCTGGGATTCTCTGATTCTGTGGTTACTTCATTGGTGTTGACACCAGGTAAGTGGTTAAACTCTATTCTAACACCCATAAAAACCCAGGTTCTTCCTATACTGAAAATCAAATAAAATAATAAAATAAAAAACTTTACTGGAATATATGGTGCTATGCTGCAAGCTGGAAAACACCAAGAAAAATGTTCAGATGATTGAATAGATCAATCTTTTCATTTAAATATTGGAAGGTGGGAAAGAAAGCTGTTAGTACTCCAACTGAAAGGGTCAACCCTTCCAATGAGTTAAATACCAGGAGTAAACCCATGTCTGATGACAGCACAGCATAAAATAATTACATATTGAAACAGTTTAGATTTAGATATTAAAATAAGCCTTACACACAAAAAATAATCAGATTTTACAGTTTAAAACCTCCCTTGCATTATTTTGATTGTTTTTGCTTCTTCGAAGCTGAGGAGAACGGCTCTGAATACAAAGTGTTCCAATGACCTTTCCTCATCCCTCCCCATGTCAGGCTGGTTTGTTTTGTCAGGTTTAGGTGATTCTGGATGAACTCAGGCTTCCTCACTCTTTCACCTACATCTGGGAAAAAAATACTAAAATATTTTCATTGCTTCAGTTTGAAAAAGGGCTGCAAATACAATGAGAAGGGATGTTGCAGCGGTTAGAATATTTATCTGGACAAAAAATTAAAAAGAAATGAAGGAAAAAACCCAGAAGAAATACGAGTGTTTCCTGCTTCAGAAGATTATTCTTGTGGTGCTGCACGAGAAAATCCTCCAGCCTTGTAAACAACGATTCAGCTCCTTCTCTTCCCTCCCTTTTCCTGAGCATCCTCAGGATTATGGAGAATCGTAAAATTTTTGAAGCCACCTGAACAAGACAGCCGGGTAAATCCTGTTGTCATGTATGGCTACAGGATCATTAGGGCTTATTTGTTCAAGTCCCAGCATCACCCTTGAAAATGAGTGTCATAATTGATAAAATTTCTCTCTAGGCCATTTTTGTCATTATTCTTCCTTTCAAACAGGGAACAATATTGATTCTGAGGTAAAGAAATGTATTAATAACTCTGAAATGCTCAGATGGTGTATTGTAGTACGCATTATAGTATACATTACAGTATTTTTAGATTCACTGGAAAGGCTTTTTTTCCTTGCTGTTTTAGTGGTTGGCAGAGAGGATGTACAGCCAAGGAGCAGTTCTGGCCAGCTGTGCCAGCTGTCACACAGCTTAATAAAAAGCACTCAGGAAGGAGCAGAAATGGTATTAAATTGTTGCTCCGATGTAATGTGACCGCTAACTTGGATTGTGTCTCCAATTCACTCAATTTAATTTGCATTCTAATCCATTTTTTGCTCTGAAAAACATTTAAGTACATTGATTGATGCTCTAAAGGAGCAAGCGCTCGAGCATTCTCTAGATGTGCTGAGTTCCCACAGAGTTCCCACTGTGAAAATTGGGCTGTGTTTTTACTGGGAAAGGTGAAAGTTGCAGAACCATGATGATATATTTCCTTTTCCGTGAACTTAATATCTGTTAGCATTGTTTTGTCATACACTGTTGACATGTGTCTCTGCTCCTGCAGAACACGACAGAACAAATTATAGAGATACAAACCAGAGACCATAATTATGGGGAAAACAGCTCTGTTCAAGTAACTGAGAATGAAATACATTTTAGCCCAGTGTATGATATACTTAAGGAACTTTTCTATTCCTGTTAAAAAGTTAAACTAAATCATCCTTGCTTGTCATCAAACTTTTTCCTTTTTCACCTTTGGCGGCAGAAGTACCACAAAGAAAATTAACTAAGCATTTCAGTATTTATCATGTTTCTGCTTTACTTTGGTTTAGTTTGGTTTGTTTCTCCAGTGATGGAGTCCTTGTCTCACACGTTTATTCTTTTCAAGGAGTTCTCACAGGCCTGACTTAGGAAAAAAAAAGTGTTGCAAGGGAAGCCTTCGAGGAGCTTGGGATGTCAGAAGTTGAGAGTGAGCCCCAAGGAGCCGTTGTGTAACTTGACATAACAAGCACAGTGTGTCACAAATAAAAAATTATATGGCCCGCAGGGGCTCTTCTCCGTATTGAGTTTGCGCTTCACTAATGGTGAAAGGAGCGTGCAGCCAGGTGGGGATCGGGCTCTACTTCCAGGGAACAAGGGATGGGACAAGAGGAAACGGCCTCAAGCCATGCCAGGGGAGGTTCAGGTTGGACATCAGGAGGAATTTCTCCATGGAAAGGGCTGTTAAACACGGTCAGGGGCTGCCCAGGGAGGGGTTGGAGTTCCCATCCCTGAAGATGTTCTTTATTTTTTACATAAGAACAGGTACTGAAAGGAAAGGAGCAATAATATAATAATTTCCTATAAAAAACAGCTTTTTTTCTCTGCATGGAGAAGACATTTTCTATTTCAAATTTTAATACAGCAACTTCGTTTCTCACAGTGTGTAGGAATCAATTATATTAATGGTATTTTCAGCTCAGACTGAGACGGTTTGGTCTATTAATGTTCATTGTCAGTGTCCCATCCAGAAGCAGTAGGACGAACTCTGCCTGCCACTAATGCTCCATTTCTGTCTCTTTGTGTGGTTATTTCAGCAGGAGAATGTGCTGGATGAGCCACTGAAAACAGATGTACAGCATCAGATGAAAAAGTGCTGCCTCGTGCTGGATTTCTGTGGGCAGCTGCTGTTATACCTTTTAAATGTCTCTTTATGTTTGCCAGAATAGCATAATAGTCAATTCCCTCCTCAATCACAAGCTGCCTGCTCTGGGTAAATAGGAAGGTGTTACATCTTTTTGTCTCTGTGTAACAGAGCCTTTCTAGTTCATCCATTAGTTTCACACTAATACAGATTAGAATCTACAGAAGTGAAGGAAAAAAACCATCCAAACTAAGATGTGTACAAGTGCCCAAAATAGCAAAAACTGAAGAGACAATTCCTGCTGTACGTGAAGCAGATTGCAGTTGTTTGGTTGGCTGTACCTTTGTAGGGTTTTTTATTTTAATTGAATTACTTTGTGTCTTTATCCTAGAGTATTCTTTCAGGGTCACTTTTGCTTGAAGATGCCTTAATTTTATGCACATGATCATGGAATCCCAGAATGGTTTATTGCGAGGCGCCTCAAAGATCACCTGGTTCCAACCCCCTGGTTGATTCCCGAACCTTTCCTCCTATCAAATAGCATTTCATTCCTTATGTTGCTCCATCAGCTAAGAGATCACAGGGAAAGACACAATTTAGCATTCCTGGGGAAATTAGAATTTGACCCCGAATAAAGCACTACTCATTGGGACTGAACTGAGCAAAGCCTGAACCGTTGAACAGCCCCAAGCCCAGAGGAATTCATGTTCTACCCTTGCCCTGAAACTGGCTCTCTGAAAATGTTGTGAGCTCGCATTGCTGGGTGTTCCTTGCTGGAATCAGGGCCTGTGCAGAGATACACAATCACAGGATCAGGAAGGTTAGAAAAGACCTTCAAGACCATCAAGACCAACCCTTGGCTGAATCCCACCATGTCCAGAAGAATGCCTTTTCCTCTGTGCTGTTTTCTCCACACTCTCTTCTGCTTCCCTTCCCTCCTTGGGACAGCCACAGACCCACCTTCCCCTTCCTACTCCTCACAAGAAAGTCAATAGAAGCTCTTGAAAAAGAAAGGAAGGTTGGGTGATGCCTTTATGGATGCTGGGTGGGAAGAGGGACACATTGGTGATAAGAAGGTGCATCCCAAAGAAGGGAAATCCACTCTAAGAAGGACTCCAGGAGGGAGTGAAGATGTGATTCAGAGGGAAATTTTGCTCCTGCCAAAGCGCTGATGACACATTCACTCCAACATCCCCTCTGAACTCTTCTCTTACCCAGACTGTTGGCTGTGAGGTGATGGTTCCACTGCCAGCCCGTGGTACGGAAAACACACAATGACAAGGAAGCCCTGGAATTCTTGCCAAAGGATGTCACAGGTGACACAGTTGTACAAGAAGCAGCTAAGCCAAGTAACAGAGGAAAAGTCACAGAATCACAGAATGGTTTGGGTAGGAAGGGACCTTAAAAGTCACCCGGTTCCAACCACTTGGGAAATGTCCGCTTTGGATAAAACACATCAAGCCCAGGAGATTTTGGAGACCTAAATTACTGCTGGGTTGACAACTGGTCAGGGTGTATAATTTAAACTGGCACTTGGACCCTTCCTGAGAGTTTTATCTGAGCTCCTGGTGACCATTTTTGTGCCTTTGACACCTTTTGTGCTGAGTGCCTAGCAAGGGGCTTTAGTGACAAGTGTGAGAAATGGGGAAAGCAGCAGCTATGAGGTCACTTCATCGTGGTTTCCTGTTTTGTGAGTTAGAAAACAAAGTGAAAAGTAATTTTTTTTAAAGCTTTTCCGGAACTTACAGGATTAATATACTCCCTGAACAAGAATAATGCATTTTTAAACAACATCCAATTGAATTGGCTTTGGGTTAGAAATACAAATACGTTTTGTGTAATTAAAATTTTCCCAAATATCTTTAATTGCTTTCTTTGATCTAAATAAATGAATGTTTGTTTAAGTCATTCTAAAAGTGGGGGAAACTATTAATTTTGCATTTCCGGTAATTAAAACTTGCTTATGTAAAACTGTGATGATCTGACACAAATTGGGCTAAGGTAAAAACCTGTCGATAAACCAAAACACATGGGAGCCTTTATATTCTTTGCTTAACTTAGATTTTAGTGGGGAGCTTGTTGCTAATACAAATTAAATAGAAAATGTACCTATTTCATCAGAGAGGAAAAAGGCAAAACAATAAACAGAGATATATTTTCCATAGTAAGAGACCTTTTCAAGTCTTTTAATAAAAACTTTGGGGATGTATTATCTTTCTAGCTAGTAATAATAAAATAATAAAAAGTATAATAAAAAGTATAGTGTAATGTTTAATTTTCCTGAACCTGAGAAGTCCAGTTTTGCTTAATATCTTCCTTATTTTTTTTAAATAGAAATTTTATGTACAAACAATGGCAAAAACCCCATAAAGTATAATTTGTCTTGCAGGCAAAGCTTGACGGTTATTGAAGCCTTCTAGCAAATGTTTTGTATGGGCAAATATGGGCAAATATTTCTGTGGCTGAGAGCAGAGGACACCGGGGTATTCCAGAGCCAGCCAAGGTCACCCTGCCACCACAACCACTGCAAAGCAAAAATTTATATTCCAGAGTAGGGAACCTGGTATCAGGTATTTGGGCTGTTCAGCTGCTGAAAAATAAAGAGTAAGAAATATGTGCAAAAGACCTTTCTCTGACATTGCATCATTTTCACACTGAATTAACAACATTTTATTTGAGGATAAAATGTAAAAGTGGAAAGACAATCAAAGTGAAATAGCACCTAGAGCTCTGACATAAATTTCATTGCTGGAAGGCGAAAGACACCCAGATTTGTAAATAATTGCAACTCCTCTGACAGTCCCTGATTGTTCCTGAAAAGTTTATAGGGGTTAAGAAGTGATTTGTCTTGCTTCCACAGGAAGTGCTTTGCAGCCATGAATGGGTTATATACTTTTTATGATGGGTTTAGGCAGTTCCATGAATTTACTCTTTCTTTTGCTTTACTCACTGTTTTTAACTCTACTGACTTGAAAAGAAATTGGATAAATAATAGGATCGTAAAATCATGGAATGGTTTGGTTTGGAAGGAGCCTTAAAGCCCATCCAGTTTCATCCCCTGCCATGGGCAGGGACACCTTCCACTAGCCCAGGGTGCTCCAAACTCTGTCCAACCTGGCCTTGGACACTTCCAGGGATGGAGAGTCCACAACCTGGACAGATAAATATTCCTGGTAGACATGTTTCCATAATTTTGGAACATTATAATTTGACCAATGGATTCTCACAGGTGACTATTGTTTACAGTACTATTTATGCAATTGTGTATAAATCGTGCACTGGTCCATTCTATAATCTCTACAGCACAAGAACTGCACTCCAAATGCTTCACCCACCTTTGCTTGTTCAGGGAGATAATGCCTCTGCCCTGTACGAGAGACGCAGCTGGAAAGGGTAGTGTTACAATAACTCAGAAAAGTTTTATATTACTGTAAATGAAAATTAATTCTAGGTTGGAATCAGACGTTTTTATGACTCTTCATACATTTTTCACTTTCGGGTTTTTTATTGACACTGTAACCTTTGGAGGAGAAGACTTTACTCATCTTTATGATTTACTGGTTCCTTATAGTCTTGGAGCAGACATTCACCTTATTAATTGTGATGAGTAAATGCTTATTTTTCAAAAAACACTGGAATTTCCAACAGCTCCAGAGCTGACCAAGTGCAAGGCTTTTAAAGTTTTTGGCACTAGAATATAAACTTTTCACCACCATAAATTCAGATCTGGCCCCAGTCTCGCTGCCTCCAGAAAGAAGTGCAGGGCTTGTCTGCACATTGTTGTTTTTATAGTAGCAAAATGTGTGAATAATGGCTTGGCAACACATCCTTGAGAGAAGCAACATAAATTATCTCCGAGAGAAATAAGATATTGGTACAGTAGCACAGGCTGGAGAATATAGAGGACTTTTATGCAATTTGCTGGTGGGAAGATTCAGAAGTGATGGACGTCCTGTAATTACTGACCTGAATGCAAAATATATTTTGCAGGTGTACCCACTGCTTAACTGATATCACTCCAAAGTTTTACTTGTAAGTTTCATTGATTTAATGGTTTGTGGACCCACAGCTCTCATCCTTGAACGAACATTTGTTGTCAAAAATGCTCCTATTTTAACACTCACTTTGATGCTTATTTCGTTGTCAGTCTTCCCACTTATTATATTTGAGAGAATCGCTGTAATGGAAGCATCGGACGTTCACAGATGGTTTCATCAAAATATTTAAAACATTCACATGCTTTTATCCTGCAAGGGTTGTTACCAGGCACTTTACAGCTTTTTATCAGAAAATGCTTGGTGCTCCACCAACAAAATTTTGCATATTCAGGTTTTTTTTTCCACAACAGATGCTACTTTGAAAACTACTTTGATCTCAGAATCTCAACATGGTTTGGGTTGGAAGTGGCCTTAACAACCATTTAGTTCCAACCCCCCTGCATGGGCAGGGACAGCTTCCACCAAACTTAAAGGAGAATATAGCATGGCAGAATGTCTGGGTCATAGGATAATGGAGGTTGGAAAAGATTTTTCCAACTGGAGATTTTCCTGTGCTGCTTCCTCAAAGCAACATCAAATAAAGTCCTTTGCAGGACTACCCCTGTCCCTCTTGTCCAGCACTGGACACATCACTCCAGCTGTGCATCCCAGTGCTGTGTGATAGGAAAGAACACTTCCCGTGACTGTGCTCTTCCCAAAGGTTACTGGCTGCCTTTGGGCACATGGACCTTTGTTCATCTTTGGTGTTCATCAGGACCCCCAGGTGCCCAGCATGGACTAGAGCATGGATTTGTTTCTCCCCACTGGAAGGACTTAGCACTTCCCACTGCTGAATTTCATGAGATTCCTGTTGGAATTCCTGCAAAAATGAGGGGCTCATCGATTTCTTCCCGATCAAGAGGTCTGTAGCACAGTCACCACAATCATGGAATCATAGATTCACAGGATGGCTTGGGTTGGAAAGGACCTTTAAAGCTTGTCTAGTTCCACCCCCTGCCATGGGCAGGGACACCTTCCACTAGCCCAGGCTGCTCCAAGCCCCGTCCAGCCTTGCCTGGAGCATTTAATATTGCCCATGTTGATCTGTCCTCTCCTGGCTCTGAGCCAGCTCATTTCCCAGTTCCTAGTTTAAAGACCTCCTTTCCAGATGGGCCAACCTGGCAAAGGTATCTTTGTCCTGCTTTGTCAGGTGGTTCTTGTCTCTCATGCACTTGTCAGTCTTCAAAGATTCCTGTGTGACCATAGAAACCAAAAAGCTGCTTCCACCATCAATGATTTGACCTCCAGAGTTGTCCAGTCATCCTCAACATGACCCTCGCAGGATCGGGAGACCATCTGCTCTTGACCATCACCGGATATCCAAATAAAGAAAATTTCAGTGTAGTTGAAAATAAAACCTTCTCTTTAACATTTCTGAGACCTCATTACCCACTCCTTTTCTGGTTTTCCCCAACTACACTGTGATTTAGATTTCTGTGTAGCAGACGATGGAGGTTATGAAGTTCCATTATGTTAAAGGTCACAGAATTCTTCTGGGCATGGTTCAACTGGCATCACCCAGCTGAGAAATAGAGCTGTGCCAGCCAAAACCTTGAAAGTACTGAACTTTTAATGAAGAAATATTCTCATATTTCACTGGATGAGCAGATGGATATGAATCAGGAGAAAATATATGTATGTGTGCGGGAAGATTAAAAAGATTTCCTTAAGGAATGTCAAGGCTATGTTACTAAACTTCAGAACGCACTGGAAGGACCTGCCAAGCTAAATGAATCTGAGTTCCTTTTGAAAACAAAGGGCGAATATTTAGGGGTATGCATGACTTCAGGAAAAAAGAAAAAAGGATAGATATATTAAGAACGTGATAAATTTCAACCTCTGTAACTTGAATTTTCACTCCATAATTTCCTAAAGCCATTAAATGCGTTTTTTTCCGCTGGAGTTCAGCACAGTAGCACCATGGCAGACTTCACACAGATGTGTGTGCCACACTCCCACTAACTTCCAGCTGTGTTTCTGCTTCTGTGAAGTTTGCCCACGTCTGCTATCAATTGTAATAGCTGATCTGATGCTTAGTTCTAGACTCAGGGTTTGCACTGGCACACAGCTGTAACATGTCTATCAAGTGAAAGCTGAAATAAATTGTTCCATGCAATTATATTGTATTAAATAAGACAATCCTTCATCTGAAGAAGAAAGGAGATAACACATTGGAAAATTGCAATTTCCATGGACAGTTATCATTTTCTGGGTTTGAGTTTGATGAGGTCAATAACATAACATAAAACAGGTAATAACCTCTCAGTCTTGGAGGTACTATTTTCTTCTGCTCATTAGCAAAGTAGGAATTAGATATTGCTCAGTTCTTGTCCTGGCCTGTTGAGCTGTGTGTCCATGGAATAACCACCACGTGATGCAATTCAAAAATGGGTAAAATTAGCCTCAAGTATGATCCCTAATGCTGCAAAGTGTTTGGGAAGTCACCTGAACGTGGAAATGGCCTTGAGAGGTGAAAACCAGTCTGCCTGTCTAATACCACTGTGATCACAGAGTTCAGGAACTGAGAGAGAGGATGCTCCTCATGTTTGGGAAGGAAAATACCAAAATATGTGGCATTTCTTCCTATTACTATGCTGACCTTGAGGAGTTTTCAACCAGCAGAGCATTTCCAGAAGGTCTGTGAGCCAGCAGTGCCCTGGGGGCCAAGGGACCAATGGGATCCTGGGGAGAGCATTCCCAGCAGGTCAGGGAGTGATCCTGCCCCTCTGCCCAGCTCTGGGGGCACCTCTGGAGTGATCCTGCCCCTCTGCCCAGCCCTGGGGGCACCTCTGGAGTGATCCTGCCCCTCTGCCCAGCCCTGGGGGCACCTCTGGAGTGATCCTGCCCCTCTGCCCAGCCCTGGGGGCACCTCTGGAGTGATCCTGCCCCTCTGCCCAGCCCTGGGGGCACCTCTGGAGTGATCCTGCCCCTCTGCCCAGCCCTGGGGGCACCTCTGGAGTGATCCTGCCCCTCTGCCCAGCCCTGGGGGCACCTCTGGAGTGATCCTGCCCCTCTGCCCAGCCCTGGGGGCACCTCTGGAGTGATCCTGCCCCTCTGCCCAGCCCTGGGGGCACCTCTGGAGTGATCCTGCCCCTCTGCCCAGCCCTGGGGGCACCTCTGGAGTGATCCTGCCCCTCTGCCCAGCCCTGGGGGCACCTCTGGAGTGATCCTGCCCCTCTGCCCAGCCCTGGGGGCACCTCTGGAGTGATCCTGCCCCTCTGCCCAGCCCTGGGGGCACCTCTGGAGTGATCCTGCCCCTCTGCCCAGCCCTGGGGGCACCTCTGGAGTGATCCTGCCCCTCTGCCCAGCCCTGGGGGCACCTCTGGAGGGATCCTGCCCCTCTGCCCAGCCCTGGGGGCACCTCTGGAGGGATCCTGCCCCTCTGCCCAGCCCTGGGGGCACCTCTGGAGTGCCGTGTCCAGCTCTGGCTCCTCAGCACAGCAGGGCCAGGGAGCTCCTGGAGCGGGGCCGGCGGAGGCTGCGGAGCTGAGGAAGGGCCTGGAGCATCTCCGTGCCCAGGAAAGGCTGAGGGAGCTGGGGCTGCTCAGCCTGGAGAGGAGCCCCAGCCGAGAGGGGCCCTCAGCCCTGGCTGGCCCTGGCTGCAGGGAGGGCTCCGAGCAGGGCCCGGGCTCTGCTCCAGGGCCCAGCAATGGCCCCAGAGCAACGGGCAGGGACCCAGCCCAGCAATTCCCCCTGGGCAAGAGGCAGAACTTCTGCCCTGGGCAGTGCCCAGCCCTGAGCAGATTGTGCAGAGAGGCTGTGGGGTCTCCTCCCTGGGGCTATTCCAGAGCTGTGTGCACACAATGCTGTGCCCTGGGCTCTGGGATGGCCCTGCTGGAGCAGGGAGGTGGCACCAGAGGAGCCACTGAGGGCCCTTCCAGCCTGAACCAGTCTGTGATTCCATGTTTGGCACTGGTGAGATCCTGTCAGGAGTCCTGTGTCTTGGGCTGGGGACAAGAAGATGCTCAGAGAGCTGAGACTGCTCTGCCTGGGGAGAGGGAAGCTTGGGGAGTCTTATCCCTCCCTTTTTGTGTATAAATACCCGAAGAAAAGGTGTAGAAGAGATAGATCAGGCCCTTTCAGTGGTGCCCAGTGACAGGACATGAGGCAGCAGTGGGTCCAAAGTGAAATAATAGAAATACCATTTAAATTTTATTAATTTAATTCATTACTATTATTTATATATTTGTTATCATGACAGGTATCAAACACTGGCATAGGTTGCCCAGAGAGGCTGTGGATTCACCATGCACAGATCATAAAACAATAAAATCATGGAATCATTTAGGTTGGAAAAGACCTCCAAAGATCATCAAGTCCAACCTTTGACTAAAGGCCACCATGTCACGAAGTGCCACATCCACTCATTTTCTGACCATTTCCAAGGGTGGTGAATCCACCACTTCCCTGGGCAGCCTGTGCCACTCTGGATATGTGATGGTGCCATTCAGAGACCTGCTGAACACAATCTGGGCACTCTGCTCTGGTCCTTTCTGACCAGGTGTTTGGACTGGATCACTCCCAGGGGTGCCTTCCCACGTCAGCAGTGCTGGGACTCTGTGGGAATGTGTAGGCCATACATACACTTGGATTTGCGCATTAACACAGATTATTTTGCACTTCTGCCCTTCCCTACTAATTTCTACCATTTTGTCTGACTTCTCACTCTGTTGAGATGACCTTTCATGGGCCGCCTATTCCAGGAGTGATGTCATGCTCTCGAGTGATCGGCGTAGAGCCAGTCACAGTTTTATCTTTGTTTTTTCCATGTGTTATCCTCTAAATATACCTATAAAGAATTTATAAAGTACTATCCTCGAGAGTGCTCAAGTGCTCTACTTTCAGAAGCGTTTCAGAAGCATTATTTTTAAGAAGCATTAGTCTTAAGAAGATCGAGATTGTAGCAATAAGACCTTTTTTCAGACAAATGTATGAAAATTAAGGTCCTCCTAACATCTGTCTGTTTGAATACACAGGAGTAGATACAGCTGCTCTTCTCCAAGCAAGGAAAACACTTGTAGTGCAAGTACTTCATGGAGTGAATGGAGAGGGAATAAGTGTGATTAATAACCAACCACTGTTAATTAGCAGCCTTTCTCCTACTCTATGCCAGAGGGCCTGGTAGTATAAATGACTGATTCCCTACAGTGCCAGATAAACACAAGTTCATTATCCTTAATTTCTTTTTACAATTTCCCTTTTGACAAGAAATGGGTATATGAAATCCAAGACTCCAGGTTCATAAGTGTTTCCTCACTTAAGAGTGTGGGTGAGCACAAGAGCAGGATTCTTGATGATTTCTCAACATTCATGATTATTTTAATTATTTAATATTAATTTAACAATTTAATATTAACTTATTTAATAAGAGGATTCCTGGTCATTTTCACACCTAGGGAAGTCTACTTAATGATATCACAAAGAAACAAAAACTTTTAGAGCAAGCCAGAGATGATTATATCATTGATGGATTGGTATGAGCTGGTATAACCTTCACAGAAGGCTTGGAAAAAGTAATCCCAGAGTCCCAGGATGGTTCAGGCTGGAAGGGCCCTCAATGGCTCCTCTGGTGCCACCTCCCTGCTCCAGCAGGGCCATCCCAGAGCCCAGGGCACAGCATTGTGTGCACACAGCTCTGCAATAGCCCCAGGGAGGAGACCCCACAGCCTCTCTGCACAATCTGCTCAGGGCTGGGCACTGCCCAGGGCAGAAGTTCTGCCTCCTGCCCAGGGGGAATTGCTGGGCTCGGTCCCTGCCCGTGGCTCTGGGGCCATTGCTGGGCCCTGGAGCAGAGCCCGGGCCCTGCTCGGAGCCCTCCCTGCAGCCAGGGCCAGCCAGGGCTGAGGGCCCCTCTCGGCTGGGGCTCCTCTCGAGGCTGAGCAGCCCCAGCTCCCTCAGCCTTTCCTGGGCACGGAGATGCTCCAGGCCCTTCCTCAGCCCCGCAGCCTCCGCTGGCCCCGCTCCAGGAGCTCCCTGGCCCTGCTGTGCTGAGGAGCCAGAGCTGGACACGGCACTGCAGAGGTGCCCCCAGGGCTGGGCAGAGGGGCAGGATCACTCCAGAGGTGTCCCCAGGGCTGGGCAGAGGGGCAGGATCCCTCCAGAGGTGCCCCCAGGGCTGGGCAGAGGGGCAGGATCCCTCCAGAGGTGCCTCCAGGGCTGGGCAGAGGGGCAGGATCCCTCCAGAGGTGCCCCCAGGGCTGGGCACAGGGGCAGGATCACTCCCTGACCTGCTGGGAATGCTCTTCCTGATGCCCCAGGATCCCACTGGACCCTTGCCCCCCAGGACACTCTGATGGTCAGGGGCAGCTCCTTGTCCAGCAGGACCCCCAGATCCTTCTCCACAGAGCTGTTCCAGCAGCAAATCTCTTCTCCATTGATTTTACAGCAGATCACTGAGTGCTTGATCCATCTGCTTTGTGAGATTGAGTTGTTTGGATTTTTGATTGGGTTTTTTGGAGGGGAGGGGTTGTGTGACACATGGAGATATGTCTGGATCTTTTGCATATAGCATTTCAAAACTCACATGTAATTTTTCTGGGTATCATGTTCTAGAGCTTTGCTATAAATATTTAGCAAGAACTCGCCCAAATCTGCACCAGGTTATAATGCTGCACTTTCCAAGTGCAGACAGAACTTACTGTCCCTTACTCAGCTTTCAGTGTGCCGAAAACTGCTCTGATCCTTGGCTAAAATGATAAGCTACCAATGCATTTCTGCACTTACAGGTCCCTGACTCCAGCCTGCATAATCTGATATTTACATTAAACTTTCTCTAGGATACACATAAAAGGCAAAAAAAAAAAAAATATGCAGTGTACTCATATTGGTTTGGGTTTATTTTCCAAATACTATGTCACCTCTGAATAACATTTCAGGCACTATTTTTCCTATACAGTCTCAGGTAATGGTGACAGGCAATTTGGGCAAAGACAATACAAACTTCTTGAGAAGACTTGGAGTGACCCTCTACAGAGGTGGGTACAACTTTTTGAAGATTATTAAGTTCATTGAAATGTATACTTTGCATGAACAAAGCTATCAATAAGCACATATAAAATGGAGTAATTAATTTCATTTGGGGAAAGGGGGTTTATGTGAAATGTTTCAGCATTTCTAAATGAAACATCCCCTTTCATTTTAAAGTAGTGTTTTCATTTTTAATTGATTTTTTAAAAGTTAATTACGTCTAAAATGAAATACAGCATTTAATTACATGTCTAATGGAAAATATTTAGTTGATTAAAAATTTTTTTGGTCCAGAACTCTTCCAAGGACCTAATTTCTGAAACTAATTTTCTCCTTGTCATCTAATGTTGATCTGTTCATATTCTACTTTTGAAAAACTCTGTAGGCATTTTGGAGGATAAACTTCCATGGTGAGGAGTGCAAGGTCTGGACACACCTCTAAGGTTTTAATGCACTCAAGTTTAATTTACTTTCCCAACGGAGGGCACAACAACCTTAGGTGTAACATCCCTGTGAACTCGATATCCGGGGTGTCAGACATAAATATCCAGGTACATCTCCTCTCACAGGGGGAAGTTTTTCCTCTCCCTTTTGCTGCAGTCTTGTCTTCTGCATTCCAAGTTATTCACAGGTCTGTGGATACACATCCTCTCTGAGCTTTCACATCATGGGATGCCCCATAGGCTTCCCTTGGACCTTCAGGATTGGTTTAGACATTGTTTTTATGCAGATGTCTCTCTATCTCTTGGCAGACTCTGGTGGTTTCTCCCCATTTTATTCCAAGCAACCAGGAAATTTTATGACTATCAGTCACACTGGGTTTTTCCCCATGCAGTTCCCCTGACACAGGCTGTGTGTCCCAGCTTTCCCCAAAGTCAGTATTAACCCCCACTGAAGGCTCATTGGACTGTTTCTAACAAGTGCACGTTTTTAACCTGGCTGGAAAGTGCCCGTCAGGAAAGGCCCTGGGGGTGCTGGGGACAGAGGCTGGACAGGAGCCCAGGTGTGCCCCAGTAGGAAAGAGGCCAATGGCCCCTGGGCTGTGCCAGCCACAGTGTCAGGGCAGTGACTGTCCCCTGTGCTGGCACAGCTGAGGCCCCTCGAGGGCTGTGTCCAGTTCTGGGCCCTCATGGCCAGAGAGACCTTGAGGGGCTGGAGCGCGTCCAGGGAAGGGAACGGAGCTGGGGAAGGGGCTGGAGCACCAGGAGTGGCTGAGGGAGCTGGGAAAGGGGCTCAGCCTGGAGCAAAGGAGGCTCAGGGGGGACCTTGTGGCTCTGCACAAGTCCCTGACAGGAGAGTGGAGATGGGCAGGTCGGGCTCTGCTCGCAGGGAACAGGGACAGGAGGAGAGGGAACGGCCTTGAGCTGGGCCAGGGGAGGCTCAGGGTGGCCATCAGCAGGAATTTCCCCATGGAAAGGGTGGTCAGGCCTTGGCAGAGGCTGCCCAGGGAGGTGTTGGAGTCCCCATCCCTGCAGGTGTCCAAGGAAGGCCTGGAGGTGGCACTCAGTGCTCTGGGCTGGGGACAGGGTGGGGATCGGGCACAGGGTGGAACCCATGGCCTTGGAGGGCTTTTCCAACCTTAATGATTGTGGGATTCTCTGTAAAATGTATGGTACATTACATGATCTCAGCTCATCTAGGGGCTGCATCAAGGATGAAGCCCAAAACAAATAGCAAATCTTCGTTTTACTTGAGATCATTTACCCTAAAAATTTATTGGAAATAAACATAGAACTTCATCACTTCATTTTACAAAATGGGCTTCCATAGTAAAATAGCAGGAGAAAAATATATTAAAAAAATCATTGCAACAAGACTTTAAAAAATACTTAGTGAAATCAATTGGATAATCAATTAGTTATGTTGCTGTTGCCAATGTTCAATATTTGGGGGTTTATTTGCCTTCTATACTTCACAAGTTCTTCTGGGTAATAATCTCTAACGCTGCTGGACACATTACTGGTTTTAAAAAGCTCTAAGGAAAATGCTGTTTAGGAAATATCTAGTTATTTAAATATGATTATTAGGCATGAAACAGATCATGATGACACATTTTGCAGCTCTTTTTAAACACCCATGGAAAAATGTCGTCTTGCCACGGGCTCCGAGCAGTTAAAACTGTTTCTAAGTAATGAATGTATAAACATATGTCTGTATGTATCTGTATTTATATCTTCACTTTTAAGGGTGCAGATAGGGCTGTTTGGATTTGCTGTTAGAAATCTCGGGACTATTAGGGATGCAAATGTCAGACTCCTTGAAGGCAGAAGCTGTTTGGCTCTAAGTTAAAGTTTATTTCCATACTTCCAACTTGAGAGTATAAATGTCGCAGTTATTTTTTAGTCGCTTTTATATGTTCATGATGCTAAATTCCAGCAGATTTGGCATTCTTCCCTGGACTTTACTGCATAATATATCTTTCCAATCTAACATTTGTCAGGAGGAGAAAATACTTTCAATGCTAAGTTGGGTAATGTGCAAACCTCAAAACGAAGCCTCTTCACAAACTGAACCCTGCACTCTATACGGACGTGTAAACTGACAAATGTGCTTTATGCAAAATTGTGGGATGAATGGGAAAAACATGTAGAAAAATAATGGGATTAAGGCACAGACTGACTGGAGATTAGCCACCGCAGATAGTCAGCTTTGAATAGCTCCCCCCAAGCCATACCTTAGAGGAATATCAGGGAAATAATCCACTATAACAGACCTCTTAACATTATTTCAATCCAACAAGTGGAAAACCTTGAAGCGGAGTTCTCATGTTCTCATGAGAACTCTGCTCAATTCATTGGCCCTGCGTCCTTTTTTATTACCCAACAATGTGGCTTCTTATTGGTAGAGAATACAAATTATATGCGTATTTTTCCTGAGAAGAAGCTCACCAGCACACACAATGCACATGCTGGTAACCGGGACAGAAAGTTTTAGAAATAATTGCAAATTTTAACCCCCTTATTAACTCCAAGATAGAGTTCCAGGTATAAGGGCACAGCAGCAAGGCAAAGCTGGCATTTTTGCACTTGCAGGTTGGGAGAGGTTTCCTCTGGGCTTTCTTCTTCCCAGTGTTTACTACTCATAAAAATGACACAGTGAAATATTCATGAGTAGCAGGTGTAATGCATTAAATATGATGAGCCTGCAGTGGGAGAATGCTCCTGTTGAAGGAATTGGAAGTTGTCAGCACGGAGATGTGCTTGTCTAAGGAGATCTGGATGCAAGGACATGTGGATAGCAGAGACATCTGTTTTGGGAGAATTTCTGGTTAACGACACAGAATAACAGAAACAGAATCTCCTGAGTGGGAAGGGACCCTCCAGGATCATCCAGTTCAACCCCTGGCCCTGCACAGACACCCCAACAATCCCACCCTGGGCATCCCTGAGAGTGTTGTCCAAACCCTCCAGGGGCTCTGGCAGCCTCAGGGCCGTGCCCATTCCCTGGGGAGCCTGGGCAGTGCCCAGCACCCTCTGGGAGAAGAACCTTTTCCCAATATCCAGCAAAACCTCCCCCAACCCATGAAAAACTACTCCAAGTTTTAAATGTTTCTTGAAAGTTCACACTCTGTTCATCTGTGTGTGTGATTCATCAGCAAACTCCCAACTGCACCAGCTGGCTAGACTAGTGGAGGAGGAAACCAGAACATGGAAATATTCAAATTTGAGCTGAAGGCTGGGTGAGAAGGAGCCCAGTTTATAGACATTTCATGTTGGACAGGATCATGGTCAACGCCAGGGGCTGAGGCACCTGTGGGTGTGAGTTAAAGCAGAGAGGGAGCAGCAGGAGCAAAGCACAGCCCTGTCAGCCCTGGCCAGCCATGATTCTGGGTGTGCTGGGGAGGACAGCCGGACTTCCGTGATCCTTGTGGGCCCCTTCCAGCTCGGGATATTCTACAAAGAGAAGGTGTTTTCCCATGGCATGGAACGCTATCCTCTGGGCACAGTGTCACTCACGGTGACACTCCCCACACCCAAGCGCTGGTCATGGTGCTGAGTAACCTGGGAAGTGCCACCCAGCATATCCCTTTTTGCCAAGGGTTCCATTCCATATAGTTTATGAGAAGTTTTAGAAATGCAACCACAGAAAACAAGCTACTCAGTAACCAAACCTTGGCGGTGCAAGACAATGGATGTTTTGCAGCTGACTCTAAGTGTTCCATTTAATGTTTACACTCTTTTTCCTTTAGCTGTTCCTCCCCTCAGCCTTCCAGACTCCTAATAATTGAAGCTTGGAGAAATCTGCAAAACAGCCCCAAGCTCCATTTAACACTTCTGTACTTTTTTCCTTATATCACAATAACATAGGGTTCATTAAACACCCCATGAATATCATTATTGAGTTGCATCAGACACCTTGCCCTTGCCAAGGGCTATTCTTTTTATTAATGTGCCAGTCCTTTTAGTTTGGGGTTTGGTTTGTTTTTTTTTTTTCCTCAAAATATGCTTTTATTTTTATTAAGCTTGCTTATAATGGCATATGTCTCCAGAATGTATTTGGACTCCTTCAATATTTACTCCTATCAATTCCCATTTGAATACATCGACAGCTCCAGTTTTCTAAGCCACTGGCAACACCAGCTGGGTGCTGTGGAGAACTTGCTGAGAAAAATTATTAAAAGAAGATAGAAACAAGAGAGAAAAAAAGATACTTAGATCTGAAACTTCTTGCATCTGGCTCCACATTCCCTGCTGGTGTTTGTGACACTGTATGAAATTTAGTGTGAGTGTAAGTGAGGGCAGAAAGCAACTCTGGGATTCTGGAAGAGAAAATAGTGCTTGGTAAGAGCAGCATTACAGCAGTTTGGTATAAAAGTGATGGCACAAAATACCACAAGTAATGAAGGAGTTTAGAGTCACGGAATCCTAGAACGGTTTGGGTTGGAAGGGAGCTTCAAAGTTCATCGAATCCAGCCCTTCTGTCATGGGCAGGAACATCTATCACAGGATCGGGATACTCAAAGCCTGTGGAGAGCTATTCCAGCCCTCTGGTCATTTCTGTGGGCCTGCTCCGGACATGCTTTAGTATCTCCATGTCCTTCCTGTGCTGGACCCAAGGGCTGGGGCAGCTCTGCAGGTGGGGTCTCACCTGAGCAGGGCAGAGAGGCAGAATCCCCCCTTTCCTGCTGCCCACACTGGGGGCTCAGCTCAGGGCCCGGGGCATTCCTGAGCACATTGCTGGGGCATGGCCACTTTTTTGCCCCCCAGCACCCCCAAGTCCTGCTCGGCACAGCTGCTCCCAATCCCTTCATCCCCCAGTCTTCACTGCCATTGCCCAGATGCAGGACCTTGCTCCAGGCCTTTTGAACTTCATTAGATTTGCATGGACCCCCTTCCCAGGGTCCTGTCAGGGTCCCTCTGGATGTTATCCCTTCCACCTACTGTATAGACTGCACCTCTCAGCTTGGCATCCTCTGCATTTGCTCAGATTGTTATGAATAATTGGTTTTGTAGTATTCTGAAACTACAGAAAACAAGAAAAAATGCACCAATAATGGTTCAGTTAAGACAAAATTTATTACTATATCTCAAGAAATAAATGTTGAATATTTTTCATGTAGATTCACACTAACACAGACATCTGATAAGTGTCTGCTTACTTTAGTTTTAATGCAACCTGGATCATTTTCAGCCAATTCCAGGTGCTGTGTCCTAGCCTGACCAACTGTGCTGGTTTGAAAACAAACCACTGAGAGACTCCAAGTCAAAAATACAATTTAATAGAGAAAAAAAAAAATAAATGAATGAAATAGTACAAAAAAGAACCCACTGTCAGAGTCAGAATACAGCCTGGCACCCTGTCAGTCAGGCTGTTGGGAGCAGCCCAGATGAAGGGGTCCTGTTGAAGTGGTGATCCTGAAGAAGGGTCTGGTCTTCACCTGAAGATCCAGTGGTAGCTCCTGTCCTCTGGGAATCCAGCAGGTCAGGGCTGCCTGTGGTGTTCCAAAGCTCAGCTTCTATCCAGGATGGAATGCTTGGTTCCTCCCCCTGGGCAGAGCAGCTCACCATGGGATAATGTGTGAGACTGGATGGGCCATGACCAGAAGATTCCCCCTGGAGGGAGGATGGGTCATGGCAGAGATAAAGAACCCTGCCCCACCTGGTTCCACCAGCTCATGGAGATGGTAACAGAATACACTGCAACCCAGGACACCAACCCACTGCACGGAGACCTTAACACAAAGAATGAAAAGAGCTGTTCTGGAGGTTTAATTCTTGGCATATGTCAGAAATGTCCTGTCCCTGCTACAGTGCATTTGTTCTGCATTTCCCACCGCTCAGCTTTTGGTTACAGCTCCCAACACCGACCATGACATTCCCTGTTCAAAATACCTGCATACGGATTTAGGGCATTTCTGATGGATTTAGAAACACATCCTTGATGCTTTGAAAAATCACAGAAACCCAGAATGGTTTGGGTTGGGAAGGACCTTAAAGCCCATCCAGTGCCACCCCCTGCCATGGGCAGGGACACCTTCCACTAGCCCAGGTTGCTCCAAGCCCCATCCAACCTGGCCTGGAACAATTCCAGGGAAACCCAAACCATCCTGCGATTCCATGACCCCATAATTTGATACATTGTCCCTGCCAGATTATGCTGAAACTTATCAGCTTTCTCCACTTCTGCAAACCATGGAAGGCTTGAGAACAAATCACAATGAATTAATTTAAAAATACACTCACAAAAAGCCTACTTATTACAGTTTTGAACTTTGCCACTGATTACAGAATCATTTTGTGGTTAATTAAGGATAAATCGTAAACATTCTGGCAGCAACAGAAAATTGCACAAGGAGATTCAGTCACCCTCTCCCAATTTAGAAGGAAGAATAAAAGAACAAGGAAGCCTCTGGCATCTTCAGCAGCTAATGGCAGACTTGATTAGCTCCAATTTCTTATTGAAAAGAACTCAGCTGGCACAATTAAGTACATTTCATATGTCTTAGGCAGATGTTCGTGAAAGTTTTTCAGATTTTTCAAACAGACCCATAAGAGCACAAAAAATTATTCCAAACTGCAAAGCTCTTTTTTTTTTCCTGATCCTGGTTCGTGCACACACCTAAATCAGGTGCTCAGATCTCAGCTTTGAGAGGAAAGTCAAGGAGATTGTACAACACATTTTCCTTCACCCTGTGCCTTTAGAGCTTATGCTGGGCTACAGACATGCAAAGTAAAAATTGATTAAATGAAAAAAAATCAGAATACCTATTTATTTTATTTTATTTATTTAAATTGTTTTATTTAAAATTGTTTTGTTTTATTTTATTTTATTTATGCATGCAGTCTTATTAGGAAGCACTTTGGGTTCTCTCACTTGCTGTTCCATGCTTATGCCCCTGTGAGGTTGGGATTTTGTTCCAGCTTCCTGCTTCAGTGGGCCAGGCTGCCTGTGTCAAGCAGCACAGCTCAAATCCTGTTTCTGATGTCTCACTGGGGCTCTGTCACCTGTTCGTGTTTAAAGGTTTCTGTAATTCTGAAACACTGTAGAAAAAAATGATGAACCTGGTCTAGAATTAATTCTAAGCCTAGGCTTAACATCATCTAAGAAAAGCTCGGTGTAAATGTTATTTTGTTTTCATCTCTAGCACTCTCTTCATGAGCAATATTGTCCCATTCAATTTTTTTTTCCATTTATCCTTCTTTCCTAAACTTCACCCAGGAATTAATGGCAGTCTGGTGGACAGAGCTACTGCAGCAGCTTTTATAATTTCTATGGTGGATATTAATGATTTTGTGACCATTTTACTTGACAGAATAATTTGAGGACATTCTTATATTTACCTTTTGTTTTTTTCTTTATAAGAAGACAATATTTATTAAGAAAGTATTAGACAAGACCCTTAGGTATATGTATGTATATGTGTATATATATACACACACATCCACATATATATACACATACACACATATATGTAAAATATAAGTTTATATTTTACATTTATATACCCATTCATAGATGTAAAGCATAAGTATAAATTTTTTTACAGGTGGTTTGCTACTCAGTGATAAGCTAAAGGCTTGCTCATTCTGATTTGGGAGGGGAAATCAGAGCAACAACAGAAAAGCAGATTCCATGCAAGTCAAGCAAAAGATGTACAGAGAAAAATATTAATTTTAAGCATAAGATCACAAACATGAGTGCCCCACTCCCCAAAGCAATCTGTAATGCCTGAGCAGTCTCCCACAATGCAGGAATTTCAGTTACAGGAAACAATTGTTTATTTATTTACTTATTTAGAAATATAATACATAAATAAATAACTAAGATATATCTATTTACAGGGAATTTTGTATAAACAAAGGCTCTTCAGAGCCAGGCAAACTCTGGGTGTGGATGTATCTCCTTCACACTGAACCACAGTTCAGCAAAGGAGCAAGAACTTATTTATATCGTGCCATGCAGTAAAATTCCAGGTGATTGTAACAGTGGGAGCCCAAACCCCAACGGAACCACTACACAAAACTTTCCATTGCTGGGTTTTTAGGAGCCTCCCTGGATGACACAAGAGGACCTGGATGGCTGCTGGACAGAACAAGTGGAACATGCTCATTGGTTTTTGCTGTTAAAAGCAGAGAAACAGGGCTTTGCTTCCTGACAGCTCCTGCTCCCTCTTCCACCCGAGGACTTTGATCAGCTCCATGAACAAAGAATACCACTGGACAGTGGGAGATTTTTTTGTGAATTGACTTCTCTGATATTGACTCCGCTTTTTCTAAGCTTCAACATGAGAGGACAGAGAATTAGTTGCTGCAGGGATTCTTCTTTTTGTTTTTGTTCTGCCTGTGTGAACATGAAAGAGCCTCGTTTGTGTGCACATTTGAAATTCCTATGTACTCCTTCATTCTTTGTTTTAAAAAAAACAAACCAAAATAAAATATCTGAGGAGCTCATGCCTTTGTTTCTTTTCAGCTGAGGATGCAAAACCTCCAGTGCCCATCTCAAAGAGTTGTGAAAGATGAAGCAGGAGTTAAAATGTATTGAGAAATTGCCGTTATTTTCAGTAAATGATCCTATATCATAATAAGGGATGATCCATAGCTGAGTTTGTATATCAGGAAAATGCCAATTATTTAATTGGTTGTAGCTCTCCAAGCATTTTCTCTTTAGCCTTCTAAACACCCCTCGTACCTGTGTGAGTTTGTAAGTGAAGACTGCCCTGACTAGTAATGTGATGCCAATTTAGACCATGGCCACGGAAACACATAATTACCCTCATTATCTTCTTTTAGTACCTGTGTTTTATCATGTGCCATACACTTTATTACCCAGCCTTCGGGGTTTAAGAGTCAGCTACACACTTCAGTGATCTGAAGGAACCTGAAAGAGAATAAATCAAAATAACCGCACCTCACGTAACATTTCTATGAACATCTGTTTTGAAACAAATTATTTGAATGCTGTATTTTTATTGACAGCCAAGCCCTTTCCGCCTTAAAGCGACTTTCTCTAAATTTATGCCAGTTTTAAATTCCATTTCATATTGTTAAAGATTAGTCAATGGTGGTTTCTTGCAGTCAGTTAAAGCCAAGTGCTCTGCTTTGTTTACCTTTGCAAAAGTCATCAGCTGTGTTTTGTTGTAGGTTTAACTATGCAACAAAACACATTTTTAAAATTATTTTTACAATAGCAATATCATTGTGTGTTGGGTCTATATTATGTTGCAGTCAACTTGTTTTCAACTTGAGCCTTTTGAAATACAGAACAATGTGAATGTAGTTATTTGAATGCAGTTCAAAGGAAACTGAACGAAGAAGAGTGTTTGGGTAATCCACAGAATTTATTTATCCACATTCAGCAAAGGAGATGGCATTTACTCAGATTAAATATGCATTTCCTGAGACTATCCATAAATGGCTTTTCCCTTTTGTTTTTCTTCTATTCAAGCCCTGCAATTACAGTTTTCAGGACTACAGGAGATACCTACAATGGTTGGCCAGCCCTACAGCCCCAGCTGAACAAAGCTGGTCACCTGGGGTACCTTGCCAATCATAAGCAACATGGCAGATACGAGTTTTGGGATCAAATCAAATTGAACAGAACAGAATAACTCCAAACGGAAGGAACCGACATAGATCATCTGTCCAACTGCCCGAGCACTTCAGGGTTGATCAAAAATATATTATTAAGGGCACCGTGTTAATGCCTCAATCACTGCTAGGCTTGGGGAATCCCCCACCTCCCACCTCATTGTTTGACCACCCTCTTGGCACTTCCTAACACCCAGTCTGAATGTCCCCTGGCACAGTTTTATCATTCCTACGGCACTGGGTCCCAGGGAGAACAGAGCGGCCTGTCCCTCTTCATGTCCCCTGAGGAAGCAACAGAGATCCATGAGGTAACCCCCTCAGCCTCAGTTTCTCCAAAGCAGACAAAACAAGAGTCCTCAACCACTTCTCACAGGTTGTGCCTTCCAGCTCTGCCTCCAAGGTTCTCCAGCCAGACGTATCCCAGACCTCCACAATTCTTTGACACCTGCCCTTCAACCAGTTCTCCACTCCATGCATTGTGAACATGCTCATCCCACAGCTGGACAACTTGGCCAGAGGGATGCTGTGAGGGACAGTATCAAAACCCTTACTAAGAACCAGGAAAACCACATCCAGTGCCTTTCCTTCAGCCATGGAGCTGTGACCTTATCACAGGAGGAGACCAGATCAGTTAGGCAGGGCCTGCCCTTTGGGAGCCCACGTTGATTGTACAATGGCCTTTCAATAGCAGCCAGTGCCATTTCTCCGCATTTTATCCAGGTGCTGAGTTTAGACTCCCAGGTCTGTAGCACCCCGTGGTCTTCCCTCATGTCCTTCTTGTAAACTGGAGAATTGGGCTTCTTCAGCTCAGTCTCCTGGAGAAGAGAAGCTTTGGGGTGACCTAATTGTGGCCTTCCAGTGCCTAAAGGAGCCGGCAAGAAAGAGGGAGACTATTTACAAGGGCAGGACAAGGGGGAATGGCTTCCCACTGCCAGAGGGCAGGGATAGATGGGCTATTGGGAAGGAATTGTTCCCTGTGAGGGTGGGGAGGCCCTGGCACAGGGTGCCCAGAGAAGCTGTGGCTGCCCCTGGACCCCTGGCAGTGGCCAAGGCCAGGTTGGATGGGGCTGAGAGCAGCCTGGGATTGTGGCAGGTGCTCACTTCCACTCTCCCCTAGCCCTGATATCCCTGCCTTCCTCCTGGCACAAAGCAGATACTGGACCTACCTCAGTAATGCACGTCAGGACTTTTGAAGCTCTGTTTGCCAGCTCTCGTTACTCCCCTATGAAGATTTAAAAGTGCATTTCGTAACCCAACGAAAAGACTTCTTCCCAATATTCTCAGAACACAGAGCCTTCATCTATCCTTAAAAGCTGTCCCCTTATCTCAGCCAGAAAATTCAGCTTCACCTCGTATCACTGGAATAATGCATTTTTCAAATACAAAAAGGAATAAATCAGCTTCCTTGTGTTTAGCCAAAACAAAGTAATAGCATTCCTTGGACTCCCATCTGCACCGTTTGCTTCCTTCTCTTTCCTTTCTCTTACATTTATATACCACAATCTTTGTGCTCTTCTTACACCATAATTGCCTTTTTTTCAAGAGTTACTTGTTCTTATATCACCAGTCCATTGCATGTACTTTTTTCTTCACACGGGCCCCAGATTTCAGTGGTATCTGGAAGCAGGTTCCCAGTATCTCACAGTACTCTGGAGGATTCCTGGACAGGACAAGTTTATCTTTTAACATTTGCATTTTTTGCCACTTTAAATATTATATCGCCACTGCCTTCCTGAGCAGCTCATAGCTGTTTATGACTGCTTGCTCTCTTATCTTCCAATCAAAAAAACATTCCTTTTATTGGCAGAAGTCTCCTCTTTAGGCCCAAATTAATGGTTTCAAAAAGCCCTGAATGATCCAATCATATCCATCCCTTTGACCTTTGCACTTGGTCTACTTTTGCTCAGATTTTCTGTGCTATACCAAGTGTTCCTTCCCTTTTTGTTTATTATCTGCATTGGTTTACATGTTATTGAATCCACACAATTCCACAAGATTTTATTGCATATTACAGATAGTTTTTAGCAGGGGGGAGAGGAGAAACAAAGATCAAAACACACAACAGTAATAGAGAATTAAAAAACAAAACAAAACAAAACAAATCATACTGTGCAGTCTTTAAATTAAAAAAAACCTCCAAAACACTGTCAGAAGTCATAAGACCTCATGAAAACACACAAAGACAAATCTATCTCACATTTACGGACAACTCAGCTAAAACTCAATTTTCATTTATCTAGAGCTCTGTATGTAGGAGAGGGGACTAAGGGTTTATTTGCCAGGTGAATTGAGCAGGTGAAGTAAGAATATGTGAGCAGCTTTGTTAAATGAGAACAAATATCTGTGCAATGCACTGCTGCGTTCTGGACAGGAGCACAGAGGAAGGGAAGGCACCAGTCTGCCCTTTGGGCTATTCAGGCTGCGAGGAGCCACCTGACTGAACAGGAAGGGCAACCTTACCAGCTGTGAGCTTCTCAAAACTCTCTAGAGCATTAGATTCCATGGGATGTTTCCACAGATATTCCTCCAGTTTCATTATGCAGCCTGAGAAAATATTATTTTCCCCTTACTGTGCTTCAATGTGCCGCAATGATATTGCTAAATTTCTGCTCTCGGATTTTGTATTTTGACCCTTTTTCTCCTCCTACGACTGAATGTTTCACCCCCTGCCACTTCTTTTCTAGGTGAGGAGCCTTCCATTACTATGTGAAAGAACTCATTTGATCTCCATCACCCTCACAGCCCATCCCCATATCTCCTCTACTTATTCTACCTTCTTTCCTGAGGTTGTAAAGCAAAGCTTCATGTAACAGGCAAGAATTCTGATACTTGCTCAGTTTCGCACACTGTTTGTTTTTGAGTGCTACAAACTGACTTACTCATTGAACTGTGTAACAACAAAAACTTCCGACAATGAAAATCCCTGTTGTTACCCTAAACTAACGAGGAGGTTCTGATTTATGGCAACAGCACCAGCGCCGGGCATCCTACGGCACAGATTTATTTACGAGTGCAGATGGAAGGATGTGTTTGTGCAGTTAAGTGCTCATTACATACAAAGCAGCTGTTAGGAGTGCCTGGGGTGAAAATGCTGATTGGGGTGCTAATAAATTATTCCAACTGAACTCTGAGCAGAGAGGTCTTCTCACTGGCGCAGATGACGGTGAGCATCTGTGTATCCTCCAGTAACTGTTCCTGGCCCTCACTGGCCCGTGGGCAATGTTGCACAAGAAAAACCCTGTGGGCAACATCCAGTTTTGCTCTCCTTGTTACCTTCAGTTTTAATTTTTCATTTTCTGTGGCTCCCAGCAATTCTGTTGTCTCTTGCAAGCAACATGTTCCTAGAGAGCTGAACAGGAAGGAGGAGCACGCAGAGAAAGACAGGGATTTTCTCACTCCAATTCCACATGCCATTTGCATGATTGTGCCTGGAAGGGATCAGATCACTTCTGCGTTGATAAATCTGAAGTGGAGATCAGAAGTGCTCCATCCGAGGACAGGCTGGCACTAAATGCTGATGCTTGTCAACACCACACAGCGCTGTGTGTCTGTCACACACCGATTAATCCGTTTTACCTGGTGTGCCTGCACCTACTGACAGGGGAAAGCTGCTGCTCCTCTTCAGCAATAAAACTCAGGAAAAGCTGAGGAGAAAGCTCTTTTGCACAAGAGATACTTAAATACTGTCTTTACATTATGACTTGTGGTTTGTTTTCATAGATCAGTGTCTCGCTTTGAAAGACAAGTGTCTGACAAGGAAGGCAGGAACCTCCCTTGGAATGGAAAAAGTATGACCCCCTTCCTTTTGAATTATTATAACTTTGAAATTAAGGGGCTTTCAGGCAAAGATATGGGAAAAGGAGTAACAGTTCTTTGTTAGTGTGTATATGTATAACAATGCAAACATATAAAGCCACAGACCCGGAGCCGGCCTCTCCCGGCCTCAGGCCCTTCCCCTCGGGTGCAGTTCCGCTCACGGCCGCCAGGGGCGCTGGCGGCTCCCGGCGGGCGGGGCGGGGGCGGTGATTCCCCCGCGCCTGCAGGGGGCGCTGTGGGGCGGGCTCAGCCCTCACGCGGTAATGGCGGGCTGGCGAGCAGGAGAGATGGAAAAGGGGCTTCTTTTGGAAACTCACGGCGGGCAGCCGGTCCCGGTGCCCCTCCGGACAGCAAAACAAGCTGTAGCAGGGACCTTGGCGCAGCAAGCTGGAACGGCAGGGACGAGCAGACCCTGGAGTATCAAAACGAAATGTATCAGAAACTCCGCAGCTGTAGCAGGAGCAGCGGGGTGGTGTCGGTGTCAGGTTAAAATGTAGCAAGAATCCCCGAAGCAGCAGCAGATAACAGCAGGGCTGGGCGGGGAATCGCTCCCCGGGGTAGCTCACTCGCTATGGCCGGTGCCAGGACCCGGGCTGCGCCGAGGGGAGCGGCCCTGGTGGGGAATGGGGTGTTCTCAGGTGCTGGAGTGCACCAGCTCTGGGCTCCCCAACAGCACAGAAGCAGAAAAGCAAGCCAGCAAGCCCAGTCACAGTGCTGAAGGGCAAGAAACAAAAAGAAGCAGGCAAAACCCACAAAGCAGCAGTATCCCGGGTCAGAGACACCAGTTGCGTGGCCAGCTGAATCACCCACCTGGAAGGAAGGAAGGAAGGAGCTGCCCCTTGCCCCAGCCCCAACTCTTGCCAAAACCCCAGTCTGGCTTTCACTCATTGCGATACTCCTGGGGCTGGGGGATCACAGGGGGAGGCAGGGACAGCGACCACCCTGGACACAAAACCAGAAAAAACCCTCAAAAATGGTATGGGATAAAAAGCCATCCCCAAGACAATCAGCTGCTCCAAAGAGATGCTCCCCCTCCCTGGTGTACCTTGGAGCTCACATCTCCCCTGCGTGAAATGCGAAGGGGAAAGTGTTTGATCCTGTCTTAATTTCTCTCAGACATGTTGCTGACTTAGAATTTTTCTTCTATGACTCTTCAAGACCTAATAAATCTTTGAGCTTTGTTCTCTTAGTATTTCTCTTTTTTTTCATTCTCTTCCATTTCTCTGTTTCTCTGTTTTGGCTCATGTCTTCCCCAGCTAAGAAAATAAATTCTCTCCTCCTTAATCTTTCTACTTTAAGAAGCATTCACCAGATGCCTTTTCCTTATAGTGAGAATATATGGATGGAAGATATATTTTTTAATTCACCAGACAGAAAAAAATAAGCAGGAGAGGCCAAAATGTATTTTTTTCTGATCAAATCACCATCTGACCCTCAGATCCTGGGAATCTCAATTAACAAGCTGTATCTTGACAGTTTAAAGTCACTAAAAAGCGAGAGCAGTGTTGGGATGTTTTTGAGATGTTGCCAACATGCATATTCACACTTCAACTCTCTTTTTCTGCTCCTATTACTATTGGGTTCTTGTTTTCTTTAAGTAAAATAAATAATCTAGTTTGAAAATCAATGTTTTCTGTTTTTGTACTCAACACAAAAGCAGATATTAAAAAAACCCTCTCCAAACCAAATGCAACAAAAACTATAAATAGGAGTAATTAATCACATATGCGTTCAACCTGGAAGGCACTTTTGACTCAAAATTGCTCTGACACCAATTTTTTTTAAGGCTCTGATTGCAGGATTTGCCTCTTCCTGCGGAAAGAAACCTGGAGCGTGTGGTAGAAAGATTTGAATTAGCAACAATGCCATTTTCAGTTAATAAGACATTCTCTCAGTTTCCAATAATTGGAAGCTCTCAGATTCCTTCAGTCCTGCCACTCTCAGTGACAGAGACACTTAATCAGCCACTCAGAAAAACCTCCCATTTTTTGTCTAATAAGACAGAAAGAAACTCTTTCAGTTAGTAAGTTAGGACTTCTGTGCTACATTTTCTACTCTTTCACTCCATTTGTTCCACCTGGAACGTGGAGCTGGCTGAGGCGGCTGGCCTCGCCTGCAGGGATGGAGCTGCAGCCTTAAATTGCATATACTCTTTGCTTTGGCTGGTTGGACTGAGGTCTTTATGTGTGAGAGTAACTCTGCATGTTTCATTTATTATTTTATCACCTTCTCCTGTTTGAAATTGCCAGTATTATGCTGAGAACACAGAGAAACCGAGATGCCAAAATACGGTTTTCTAAAAGCATCAACTGAAATGTTTCCACAGGGTCTTGTAACCACTAACAGAAATTAGTTGTGGTTTTTACAGAGTTCTCAGCTTTCAGGATACTCACCAGGGGAGGTTCGGGTTGGACACCAGAAGGAATTTCTTCCTGGAAAGGGTGGTCAGGCCTTGGCAGGGGCTGCCCAGGGAGGTGTTGGAGTCCCCATCCCTGGAGGTGTCCAAGGAATGACTGGACGTGGCACTCAGCGCTCTGGGCTGGTGACAGGGTGGGGGTCGGGCACAAGTTGGACTTGATGGCCTTGGAGGCCTTTTCCACTCTCAATGATTCTGTGATTCTACTTGGCTGCTCACTTGATATTTTTGATAAAGCATAAAGATGAATTACAAAATTTAAGAACAAAATGGAGATGTGGATTGGGACAAGGTGATGTCAGCTTTGCTATCCAAGGAGAGGAAAGAATTACCTGAATTTCCCCATAGTTCTGTGATTGCAATCGGCAGCCAGTGCTAAGGAAGGACTATACACGAGACAAGAGCATGTTTGCACCATAAAATCATGTAATACTCACAAGAGGGAATAGCTAATAAAGAAAAAGTTATGGAAGCAAAGGGAAGAAAATACAGTCACAAAATTTCTTTTCAGTTTAAGTCAGATCCAATGTTTTCCGGCATCTGTCCATGACTGTGAGACCCAATGGCACTGGAGTAGAGCCCAGATAGGGCTGAGAGCTGCTCAAAGTGCTTGTGATCCACAAGGTTTAATTCCACTGATATTTTGGTCAAAGAATAGAGTGTGCTGGTTTCAATGACCCTTTGCAAGTGTACTGGGAAAAGGTCAAAGCCTTCCTTTTAAAGAACACTCCGCGTTCTGTTTCTTTGTTCTTTGGGTCCCTTTCATTAGATTGTGTATGGATATAATAACTCTATATCTTGTTTTTAGAATCTGATAAAGACTAGCAAAAATGGCTGTATCCAATGAAATGTTTAATGATCCCTCCAACGTCCTTCCGAGTGGCTATCCGTGTTTTATTGGGTTCTTCCATTAGCTACCACCAGTGTTTGTAATAATATCATTGAGATTAAGATCTCTGCCTGCAGCTCGGAGGTAAATTGTTTATAATACAAGTAAAGCGTCTGGCCTTTTTGGGACAAAACGGGAAAAACATCATTACCAAGACTGAGGAACAGGCGGTTTGTGAGCAAGGCTGAAGTGCACACTGTAAGAGCCAAAAAGCCTCAAAATAATGCTTCGTCATTATGTCTGCTTATCATAATCACTCTTGAACACCTGAAGGCTACGTGCAGGATGGACTGCGAGTAGCGCCTTGGGGGCCATAAAAAGGGAGGCGAAACTGGTGCAAAAGTGTGTGTGTGGAGGGGAAAGTGAAGGGCAGAATCCCTGGCCTTTGCCTTCCCCCCTCCCCACCACCACCATCGCCCGCTGCGAGACACGCTGAGGCCTCCTGGAGCCGGCATCACCCGCCTGGGGAGAGCCCCCCAAACCTGCACCCCCTGGACCGAAGCCCCGAGTGAGCTGCGGAGCCCCTGCCCTGCTCCTGCGTCCCGTGGGGAGAGCACCGCGAGTGCACCGAGGTTCGGCCGCAGCGACCGCCGCGCCTGTGCTCCGAGGGCCGCGTTCCAGCCAAACTGCTCCGAGATCGGACGGGGCACACAAGGAACCGCTCCGCTCCCCCCGCCCTGTCCCAGCAGCAGCTGAAGGTAGCACAGTGTGGTGGTGACCTGTCCTATGCTTTTCTTTTAAAGTAACTCTTGCTTTTTCTAACTTTTCTCTGCTTTTCTCTTTCTTTCTCTTCGCCTCTCTTTATTATTAAATAAAGCATATCAATTTTTTGGCACCGACATCTAACCTCGTTTGGCTTTAATCTCGTTTTGGCCTATTTTAGAACCTTTGCAGTTCTTTCCAGTTTGTGTACAGAGACAGTTTTCTCTGCTCTTCTGGGCTTAAACTGGATCGCAACGCACACCCAGGGCCATGTGGATTTGCAGATCCTGCCAGGAGAACACAAGGTATTTGCATTCTGTGGGAGCTGGAGCTCTGATTTCCATCCCCATTCTTGCACGCAGGCTGCAGTGACGCTGTGCCCCATGCAGAGCTCTGCTGCTGCCACTGCCTTTGCAGAAAATCTTGGGGAATGGCAATCTATTATTCCCAGGAATTTTTAGCAATTGTATTGTAAATAGCAGTGCATAATTTTTTTGTCATAAAACTTTCAAAAATGAATTTAATTTCAGGTCATGCAATAAACACCAAGTGTGCTCTATACTGATTTCAAAGCTACAAGATTATCTATCAATTTTTCAGCAGACTGAAATGAGTTTCAAAGTTTATGGGCTTTTGCTCACTTCCCTCCAACTTTACTAGGGACAAATATGTGATTTGGAGTGAAAATTACAATGGGATGTTTTTTTCATCATCTCAGTCTTCAAATGAAAAGTAAATGTGGTTATTGCAGGTAATGTTACTGACTCAGGGAATAGTCACTGTGGGAACTGAAGCCAAAATGGAGACGTAGCACCCCCCCCCAATAAACCTTCCTGGCTAATTTGCTCATTGCTCCGGTCACAGCACAGCTGTGTGGGAATTCCTGGCACCCAGGAGCACTCCATTTTCATTCCATCTCAACATTCAAGAGCAGAAATCTTTTTAAGGCAGTCCTGCAGTACTCATTTAGAGTTAATAACCAATCCTCCTGGGGCCTGGCGCTGTGGGGAGAGGGAGAACGCAGTGTTTTAGTGGTGCAGCTGTAGTGCTATAAAGAGCACATAAAAAGAATAAATCTATAGCATCACTTTTCCTTCTGCTGGAAATAAATAGCAAAACATGCTACTTCTTTGGGTTGAGTAGAGAACAGCATTAAAGAGTAGCACCACACTATTTTTATATTCTGCTGGACAGGGTGATGGGTCTAAAAAGTCAGAGGAGGAGCAGTGCTGAGTGCTGAAGGCAGCAGGATAAATGGAAATCTTCACCCTTTTTTTTTTTTTTTTTACCCTAAGAAAAGCTTGAAAGTCCTCCACTCCTTCCTCTTGGAAGTGGCTTGTGATTTCTTAATTTAAAAAAATTAAATTTATCTTTTTTAAACCCCTACAACAAAAGAGAGCTAGACTATGAAACTTGTACCTCAGGTAAGAAGAGAAAACTGGCCTTGATTTTTGCTGTAAACTTTGGAGCTGACTATTTTTATCAGAAAATAGTGTCTACATATTTAGATATGACATTTTTTCTTTGTCTGAACACTACAATTTTTTAAGACAATTATGCCAAATATATATTTTTTTAGAACAAAGGACATAAAAAAAAATTTCCTCCTGCATTTCCTTTTCCGTTAAAGGTTGTGCAGAGAACTACATTGTATGTTTGCATACAGTACAAGACGTGTAAACCTGGACCTGTTTGCAAACAGATCTGACTTCCAATGTGTGTACAGAACTTCATGTCCTCAAGTTTACTCTTCTTTTTTTAAAGTCTAAAGGTCCCATTTCCTTGATTTTCCTTACAGTTTTCTCTTATATTTAATTATTGCTTTCTTTAGAAAGCAGAAAAAGGACCACTCGGATCAGCAGCTACACTTTTTTCATCAGTGCAAGAATAGCTTGGCAATATCCTTAATTTTCTAGTAAGGAGAGCAAAGTGGTTACATAGCAACAAAATTTAAATCCTTATAATTTGGATTTGTTTTTTTTTTTTTAAATCTGCCTTGACGGAACTGCATTGACAATGCTAATTTAGGGGGTTGATGTGTCTGTAAGAATAGTTTCTAAGGTTTTCAGGACTCAAGGTTTTGGCTCTCTATTGGGTAAAGGTTGACACATCCATTACAGCTCTGGACACAGAAGAATTAAAAAGAAGATTGGATAAATGTCACGTATTGTGTGTTTCATGGAATCACAGAATATCCTGAGTGGGAAGGGACCCCCAAGGATCATCCAGTCCAACCCCTGGCCCTGCACAGACACCCCAACAATCCCACCCTGCGCATCCCTGGGAGCGGTGTCCAAACGCTCCTGGAGCTCTGGCAGCCTCGGGGCCGTGCCCATTCCCTGTTCAGTGCCTGACACCCTCTGGGGGAAGAACCTTTCCCTGATCTCCAGCCTGACCCTCCCCTGGCACATCTCCAGTTGTTCCCATTGACATGGTGTTAATTAAATCAAGATCCATTGCTGAATGAAGGATCCTTTGTAAGAGTTGTCATTATTTGTTAATTATTTAATGTTCAGTAACACTCAAACTTTCCAACCTCTGAGAGCATTTTAAAATAGAATTCACATTAAGTGCTTTCCAAGTTTCCTTAAAATGTAAGCCATTCTCAGGAGATTCAACCTCCCTACATACTGAAGAGCTTCAATCTTTTTTCCTTAACCTCTCTGTGATATGCAGTAACCCAATTAAAGTCTATTGCCTTTGTTTTAGAGATAATAGGTTTCACTTAAGAGAGATCATGCCCTCTGCCAAAGGGCTAAAAAGAGAAAAAGGGCTCTGAAGTACATAGGCATTGAAGTCTTAGATGGAAAAATTCTATATGTTATTCCCTAAATCAAATATTTGCCTATGAATCTGGCAGATCTATTTTAAATATCAAAAAATGATAGAGCTTTATGTTTGTTAACCACATGCAGTCTCAGGCCATCCATTTCAATCAAGCCTTGAGTGATGAGGACTAACAAACCATTAAACTTGAAAGAAACTCATTGAATGGATTTTACAGAGGTTTCAGAGAAAACACACAGAGAGATTTTGATGGCTTCTGTAATGGAGAAGGCCTCCAAGGAACCACCCTGAAATATCTGCTGTTTACTCTTCATTCACTGGGAAGAAATCCTTCCCTGTGAGGGTGGGGAGGCCCTGGCACAGGGTGCCCAGAGAAGCTGTGGCTGCCCCTGGATCCCTGGAAGTGTCCCAGGCCAAGTTGGATGGGGCTTGGAGCAACGTGGGCTAGTGGAAGGTGTCCCTGCCCATGGCACAGGATGAGCTTTAAGGTTCTTTCCACTCCAAACAGTTCCATTGCTCCATGATAGCTGTAGAATAAAAGTTACTATGATTTCGATAAGAAAGGACAAAATTAAGCCACTTTGTTCTGCATACACAGGAACTTTCCAAAAGCCAAGAGTGGTTCAGTGCTTGAGAGTTCATGGTCAGGTGTCCTTGTTCAGGAATGCAGGCTGCACCCACATAATCCTGTTTTTTGACTTAAGCTCTATCAGTATTTTCTAAGCTTTTGAAATCAGAAAGGTGTGGTTTAGTCAGCTACTCAGAATTCATTTC
>VZTA01014669.1:0-10151 GCA_013398855.1 Mohoua ochrocephala
TTGTCTCAAACCAGGACAATGTGTTTGTTTGCCTGGCAGAAAAATACAAAAATTGTTCAAAGAATGAAGCCTAGAACTTCCCCATTACACAAATGAATGATACGCAACATCAACCCTAAAATTTGCGAAATCTAACATAAGATACCCATAAGTCATGATGGGGTAACCTAGATTTACCCAAATCCACACTAAGCTATCTACAAAGTGATCCCAAAAGTAGATGGATAACTCTGAAATTAAATTTATCTACAACATGAAGCATGGTACTAAAGAGAGTTTAATGCATAAAACTCCAGAAAAGCAAGAAATAAAGCATTAACATCTTCAAGCCTTATGTGGTAGCTGTGAATTTCCCTTTCTGTTTCAATTTAAGAACAAAAAGGGTTGTTTAGAAAAGTGCTTTTGGTTTTGTGTATTATAGCATGCATTCTGATCTTTGCCAATATAAATATGATCCAAAGTATTCTAAAACCTACCAGCAGGCTTTCATGGAGCAAATTTGGCCAAAATTTTAATTTAACAGCTTAACTACGTGATGATAATCAGGATGAAAATGTAGGATGCAATTTAAATCCACTCCATTATTTTTGCGGAAGAGAGTATTGTCTTGTTTTATGTTAGGATGAGCAAAATGAATATTCCTGGGCTTGAGTACAAACCAATTTTAAATATTAGATCCTAAAAACCATAAAATAAAATATACAGTTCATAAACTTAAAGGCCGGTTATGCAAATAAATAGTGCATTAAGTATATGCTCTTGTATTTTTATCTAATAATAAAGTTTAAAAAAGGATGTCTCAGGAGTCAATTACCCTGTTATCTTACCTCCTGTGTTTCTCCCTCTCCATAAACATTAGTTTAAAAGAGGGAAATAAACTTTTACCCTATGACTTCATTGTGCCAAGCTGGGTCTTATTTTCTTGCAATTTTTTACTCACAACTTTGGAGGTTTCACATTGGTTTTCTCCTTTTTTCCCATACTACTACTACTACTACTACTACTACTACTACTACTACTACTACTACTATTATTATATGTTGCTGTTGTTATTGTTGTAGTTGTTGTTATATCTTTTTAATTTTTAAACTGTTTTTATCTCAATCCATATGTTTCTTTCTCAGTTTTAGGCTTCTGATTCTTTCCCCATCCTACCAGGGAACGAAGACATGAGCAAGTGGCTGACTGGTGCTTAAAGACAGCAACATTTTATCTCTTCATCCTCACTCCTGGATAAAAAAATCTATTTAATTAAGTAGTATTTTCAGATTCTTTGGTGTTCTAAGTTATTTGAAATATATTTAAATTTTCTCTTACATTATGCCTTCATCACCACAAAAATTATTATATCAGCTCATGAAGTGTACCCTCTAGATCATGATATTGACAAAAACATTTGAAAATCAGACATCTTCAAGCTGAGTTTAACCAAATGGCACCAAAAAGCTAAACCAGTCTTTCCTAGATAAATATATGATAGATAGATAGATAGATAGATAGATAGATTAAATGTAAGATAATAGTCACAAAAAGCCCCCAAGCAGCCCGAAAACCAAGAGACAAATATTGCCAGGTATCATGGACCAATGTTGTGGTTTAACTGCACAGGGTGTGAAGCACCTCCCAGTCATCTGTTCATTGCTCCACAATGGGATGGGGTAGAGAATCGAAAGAAAGGTAAAACTTATGGGTTGAGAGAAAGACAAAAGTGGAAGAGATAATAATAATATTAATGATAAAAAAAGTAATTGCCAGACAGTCCCCAAGCAGTCACCACTATGCCCTGGCCAGCTCCTCCAGAGGTTTTTTTTGTTTCATTCAGCATGAGGCCATAAGGTCTGGGAAATCCTGTTGGTCAGCTGGGGTCAGCTGTCCCAGCTGTGACCCCTCCCAGCTCCTTGTGCACCCCCAGCCCCCTCGCTGGTGAGGTGGGGGAAGAGAAGAGGCAGAAAATTCCTTGACTTAGTGTAGAGACTGCTCAGCAAAACCTAAATTATCAGTGTGTTTACCTACATTATTCTCATCCCAAAATACAGCACTATACCAGCTACCATGAAGAGAATTATCTCTATCTGAGAAAAAACCAAAGGAATCTACAATAAAATAGAAAATTCACTCCCTTACAAGACAAACTATGAGTAAAATCTGATTTTGTGTGTTCAGATGTCCACATTGTTTTTTGTCAGATGGAGATACTGGTTTTTTATACCACATAGTTTAACTGCAATTAGCATTTCCTGGTTTCTGCCTTGCTTAAAAAGCCACTGATTAATCTATGTGATCTATGTATTTTTAATTTTTTCCTTTCCTCTTTTCTCCCTCTAATACAACTGTGTATTTTGGCATGGTTTACAGCCGAATCTCATTCACTGAATTCTAGAATGTAAGTGAACACATCATAAAAAGCAAGCATTATTTATTGAACATCATATTGAGGTATTTTAGTGTGCAATTCATCCCTGTGTAAAGAGCAAAACCAAAGTCAAGCAGTCAAACAGCTTGATAGCTTTCCCTCTGTCTTCCCCTTAAAAAAATGAGCCTTTTTACTTCTGAGCTTTCAAGAAGCAATCACCTCTTGACCATTCTTTCAGGTCTTCTCCATGTCTGTGTTCCTTTAAACACAGAAAATTGGGCTTCTAACTACTCAGAAGAGACAAGTTCTTTCTTCTAATTGCCTTTTTCTATCACTGTATTTTTACAGAGATTTATACTTTTCATATTTTTAATTACTCTAATTTAGGCTCAGCTTCCCCTCAGTTTTTTGTATATTCAATATTTTCTTGTTTTTCACATAACAATACCATCTTCTGAATCCCTTCAATATCTCTAATCCATGTTTTGGTTTTGTACTGTCTGTATTCTTCTGTTTTCTTAAAATTTGTCTAATTCAGAATATGAAAGAATGAAGCAGCCTCCCCTATCTGCCTCTCAGGGGGGGAAAGAAAAAACCTCGTACAAAACCTCAACAAAACCAAACAAAAAGAAAGCAAACAAAACCAAAACCAAAACACACAAACAAACAAACTTGGAAGAAGAGTCTTTCCCACTAAGAGTATATCTTTCAATGCAAATGAAAACATCTTGACAGGGATCAGCTGTGGTTTTATGAGATGCAAGAGCATTAACACTCATTTCAAGAAAAGTGAAACTTAGGACCTTTATGAAAATTGGAACTTTAGGTAAAAATGAACTCATGAGCTTAGTAGTTCTGTAAAAGCTATCCCAACACTGAAATCAGCGTCTCTGTTAACTCTCGAATTATGTGGGTTTTTTTCCTAGTTTTCCTGATTTTATCACTTTTTCTTACTTGAAGAAACCTTTTCTTCATATCTATGCAAACTGAAAACTACTAAAATGAAAAGTTTCATATCCAAAGTTAGTGTTATTCCAGAATCTCAGGCCTTAAAGAAATTCCTGCAAGCTGTGCAAAATTAATAATGAAATCACTCAGTGAACACACATTATTGAGTGAATTTTTTCACTGACACAAAAGAAGTGCAGTCTTTGAAACCATTATGAAGGCATTATTTAACAGGTAAATCATGCTTTTTATAAATTTTAAATTACACTTCTAGAAATGCCTATATCAGTCATGTGTGTCCCCTTTCCTAAAATATAGTACTATTTAACAGGAGAATCAAACCGGTCAAGACTCATGCACCAGTGTAAGAAGTTTTCACTTAATACTATAAAAAAAATAGGGGGAAAAGTGCTGCTGCCTATGGATTTTGTAAACAAAACACTTCTGTGATATCTCATGTGACCAGACATTAAGTGTGTGTTTGAACAAGATAAGCTATCATTACCAGAGGAATTGCAGTGGCATCAAACGCTAAAGTCCAATGATACATCAAGAGAATAAAACTGTAGTGTTTATAAAAGGAACACTAATAGTGAAAAGTTTAAAATAGAAATGTGTACCACAGAAAAAAAACCCACACAAAGCAAAACAAACCATGGGAAAAAAAAAGAACTGGTTACATTATTTGTCCTAGACTGAGTATCGCAGCAAAGTGACTCTCCACACCCTTCACCAGCTCCACTGACCTTCTCTGGACGCACCCCACAACCTCAATGTCTTTCTTGTAGTGAGGGGCCCAGAAGCAGACACCAGATTCAAGGTATTGACTCACCAGCACTGAGTACAGAGGGACAATCTCTGCCCTGGTCCTGCTGGCCACACTCTTGCTGATACAGACCAGGATGATATTGGCCTTCTAGGCCACCTGGGCACACACTGGCTCACACAGAAGTTAACCAGCACGCACAGGTCCTTCTCTGTTGGGCAGCTTTCCAGCCACTCTTCCGCGCCTGCAGCGCTGCAGGGGGTTCTTGCGACCCAAGTGCAGGACTTGACGCTTCACTTTGTTGTACCTCATAGAACTGGCCTTGGCCCATCGATCCAGCCTGTCCAGATCTCTCTGTAGGGAGCCTTCCTACCCTCCAGCAGATCAACATTCCCACACAACTTGGTACAGTTTGCAAATGGACAGAGACTGCACTTGATCCCACCTTCAGGTTGACAACAAAGATCTGAAACAGAGCTGTCCAGTTTTTCCACCTAGCAAAGAATGCACCAATCCAAGCCGTAAGCAGCCAGTTTCTCTATGAGAATGCTGTGTTAAAGGCTTTTAAAAAGTCCAGGCAGGAAACATACCCAGCCTTTCCCTCATTCACTAAGTGGGTCACCTTGTGCTGGAAGGAGATCAGGTGGGTTAACCCCGACATGCCTTTCATGAGCCCATGCTGGCTGGGCCTGATATTAGAAACTAGGGCATTTTCTCAAACATTGGCACAAAGGTTTTATCCAATGAATAGAAGAGATTGAATTATACTTTCCCCCGTTAATTTAAGCAGATGAAATTTTTTGAGGGGGAGTGTTTGTTAATCCACCAAGTGGAATGCTTTCAGTTTTACTTTTTTATCTTTAATATTTTTTCTTGCACTACACTGGAAAACAATAAATCATTCTTTGTTTTGTGTCCTGTATATAGACCTGTACCACAATGTGTAAAGAGAAATAAACACTTGTTCTCATTTTCCTGGAGGCAATTACAGTCTGTTCTGTGAAGCACAGGGCATATTTTGCACATGGTTGGTATAGACCAGTGTCAGCAAAGGTCTGGGTTTCTGTGTATTCATAGGAGGAAATGCAGAGTAACATGTTCTTAAGAAAATACAAATTTGGCTATACTTGAGCATGATGGATAGTGAACTTTTTATGAAAGATCAGTTGTGAGTGAGCAAGACAAAGGCTTCAGTTCTCATAAATGTTGCTACTTTGATGAGAAAAATTGTCTTTGCAGTTTATGGTAAAGCAACTGAGAGCTCACAAACACAACACAGTTCAGAAGTGAAATATATAAAACACGATAACCTTAAGTTATATTTGTACGTGAGATGAGACAAGATCCCTATTGTAACTTAGTTTCTTATATAAAAATATGCATCTCTCTCAGGAAAGCTGATTGTTTTGGAATACTGAAGAGATGAAGAAACAAAAATCCCTTTAACATTTCTTTCAGCATCTGTAATCTGTTTTTTACTGATTTGCTTCCTTGCACTTACTGCCTGCATATGTTTTTAGGATTTTTTTCTATGGTATTTTTGAATTCTCAAGCCTTGAATGCTTGGAAAACCTAAGGAAACAAAACACCCATGGCTACTGACATAAAGGGCTCAATTTTCACTTAGACTTCTATGTAAATTAATAAGTGAGAATTGAAGTCAAGCCTTCTGAAGTCCGTCAGTTTTCAAATTTGTGAGAAGATCATAAATAAGACAGTAACCTAGTTCACTATTTGGTTTTGAAAGGGGCTTATGTCTCCCTTCTGAACACTTTTTTGTTTTTTAAACATAACCTCTGGCAATCCATCAAAAAGTATTAAGTGATAGACCTCTAATCTCCATTGACTGGGACAGACTGAATGTCTGGCCAGAACAGTAAATAAGAAGATGCCACTCACAGCAAATGTAATGCGGCCTTCAAGAAGTGGTTCAGCAAATTGAATGGACATCACTGAAGAAGAAATGCAACAAATTTCCAAAGCAGAGAGGAAAGCAGAAAGTTTTACAGCTTTTCATGGGGTAGGGGGAGGATGATAGAATTTTTTTCATGAGGTTCTTCTCTTCCAGTAACACAAAGTTTAGGTATCTAAACCTGAAAGAAATAGAAGTTAATTGGGAATTAACTGGGAATTGGGCATGTCTGAAAAATGGTCTGCTAAGGGAAAACATCAAGAATTTACTGATTTAATACTTTAGATTGACTTTATCCTTTATCCTGATTCCATTTTAAGATGTTGCTGGGCAGACTTATGGTTTTGGTTGGATGTATTTTCATATTCTTTGTGAGCTGTTAATAAGTCCAGAAAACAGAAGGGAGATTTGATTATAAATAGTTTTCCCTTTTGTAAGGTTTTAAGAAGCTGATAAATGATATGTGCTGATAGGATCATGCTCTAGAATGAAGCAGAGAGCTCCTAGAAGTGTCATTTCACACTTCCTTCAATGAATTGATGAGATGTTGCATAGGTCCAAATGTTATATAAATCGAGCAAGATGAAAAATTTACTAATGAATTATCATGTGCTCTCACACAGAAGTAATCTCCTCAACCCTGTATTTATTATTACTTCCTAAACCGGGAACAAACTAAGGGAAGACAGAAATGACTTCTCTGCCAGTTACCTCAAATAATATATAAAAGCCTTGAGTTTTAACAAGGCTAGCTGAAGCCTAGAGATTTCACAAGTCTGAATTTCCAGCCTCTTAACAGAAATCACTAGTTAGAGGAGAATTTCTCTCTCCTGGTGAAAGAAGGCTGTAAAATGGACTTGATAGTTATATTTTCTGTTTGATCTGCTGGCTATCCAGCAATGCATATAGAACAGCTGGGAGTCTGGTGGGGCATATGCTGACTCTCATCTGCCAGTACTGAGTACACCACAGAGAGCTGGGTGGAATTTCAGGGTGAAATTATCATATTGGTGCAAACTAGAGAATGTTAGGGGAAAGACAGAAGGAGAAAGGAACCAAGCATGGTTTATTTCACAGGAAGGTTTAGAAAACAAATTTTAAGAAATAAGTTGTTATGTCTATTGCTCATCCAACAATTCATTGATTTTAACTTTGTGTAGCTTCATGGAATTTATTTTCCAGAAGTATCGGGTCAAGTGGGCTTGAGTACAGAAAGTGTCTGTGTCAAGCTCCACGTTCTGAGTGTTTCTATCACGTTGCAGTGATTTATAAAACCCTGAAACTTTCCTAATGTTGCCTAATGTCATAGCTATCATGACCTGAGAATCAAGGATTACATGTTGCTCATCTTAGTTGGAGTAAAGTGTGATTTCTGTAGAGTTATTCTAGATTTAGAGTGGCTTAATCAAGATAAGAGTCTGGTCTGGTACAACCTAGAAGTAATCACATTCTCGTTTTGATGTTCTAATAGATGTGTCCAGCTGGGGCAGGGTTGGGAGGAAAAGAATTTTTGTCTTGTTGCCACACCTCAGTTCAGCTTCTACCATGATGATAATTCCCTGAAATGTAGTTAATAACCAGTGAGTTCTAGTCAGACACTTAAAATGTTTTATGCTTTCTTGGCATCTTGAGATTGGAAAATAGCAAGGTCTCCTCGTCCCAAAGCGGTAAGCTTTCGCTGCAGAGTACACTACACTTTGCGTTTTCATCTCTTATGTCCTTGTCAGCATTATAGCTGCCACTGGGAAAGGAAAAGGTACCCACGATGACCAGGCATCTTGGAACACTCAGAAGGTGAAAGAAGTTCTTAAAACAGGTGTTAAGACAACTCTTTCTTTTCATGATCTGTGTCTCTCTCACCCCATCTTAGGTTACAATGTAAGATGTAGCCAAAAGTATCTATTCCATCACCATCTGTTAAAACCAGGTGGGGCAGTATTCTTTACGTCTTCCATGAGCCATCTCTGATAACTCCCTCTGAGGGATATCTTCTGTTAACAGGCCACCCAGCCTCACTGCATGACTCAAAATTACATCATCCCAATGTGAGATGCTCCGCCCAGGGGGAGGAACCAAGTATTCCCACCTGCATATAATCGGAGGGTTGGAACACCACACTGAGCCCTCACCTACTGGGTTCCCAGAGGACGAGAGCTACATAACCACTGCTGGACCTTCAGAAGAAGACCAGACCCTTCTACAGGATCAACCCTTCAACAGAACCACATCTATCACCTCAAGAGGACTGCAGCCACCATTTAATCGCACTGCTACCACCACCCTGACCGACAAGGTGTGAGGTTGTATCCTGACTCTCTCAGTGTTTCTGTACTACTGCATTTATTTTTAATTTTCCTATTAAATTATAGTTCTGATTTTGAGTCTCTCACTGGTTTGCTTTCAAACTAGTACACCCCCACTTCCCTTTCCGCCTCCCCAAATTTTTTTTTGAAAAACAGTCTTTTGATTTAGTTTTGCAGGAAGCTTTGATGAAAACCACACAATACTATTACAGATATTCTGTCTACTACAGGTCTAAATGAAATAGACCACGTTTAACACAGCAGCTCAGGAAAACTATCATATCTACCCACCCAGCTGATGAAAAGAAAGTGATCAATAATGACTATTTCATAGGAACTTCAGCAGGTGAGAGGAAAAAGCTGTGTGAGTAATGTGGTGTGGGAGTAATGCAGTGTGAGGGTAATACATAAATCAGTGGAGGAAAACAATAAAAATGTGCAAGGAATAGTTTGCTTACCAATAACTTCTGACGGAATTACAGTTATGATAATAACTAGGATCATGAAAGCAGTTCTGTATATGCCTGCATTAGCTTTCTTTCTTTTGTGTTAGAATATGAACTAAATGAAGTACAAGGGAATAAAATGATCATAAAATTAGCTTTTATTTTTAGTAGCACTTGTGTTATGCATGTGTTTTACTCATGCAAGTGCTCTTTCCACTGATTTGGTTACCTGATGAAGTCCAATTATTCTGTATATTTCTTTTCTTTTCTTCCATCTCTAGCTCAATCTTACACATTTTAACTTTGTCAGAAGCACAACAATAGGGCTTAAGTACCCTTTCTTTTTTGTACATTTTGATAAATTCCCTTTTTGCATTTTTTTCCTTCCAGAATCTTATGCACACTGATGAGTCTGTCGGTCTTGAGGGGTTTTTTAGCAGATATTCAAGCTTAAAATTTTGTACATTAGAATTACAAGATTTTCCATCTTCCAAATTTTCTCCTAGTATGCAAAGGTGTTTGAAGTATTGAATAAATCTAGTAAATGGATTTAGATGTCATAGAGGTGTCATCTTTGAATCACCTATATAATTTTAGAAAGGTTAAAAGGCCCAGTTATTTCTGTGGTATCTTTCCAAATGAGATTACAAAATTACAAAGTAAGAATTTCTGCTAGTTGTGAGGGGGGGATATATTAAATTAAGATACTTTTAATGTCCCCAAAATAAACTGAAAACACTTCAAGGCAAAGGTCCTGTCTCCCTTTCGAGTTTTGATAAATGGAAGCTATAAACAAGTCCAGGCATACATTGAGGTGTTTTGCTGTATTGTGGATAAACATCCATGTATGGTTTTGACATCAAAAGCTAGTTTCACAAAAAGGTGATGATACTGCCTTGCCCAGGAATCAGGACATTTCTGCCTCACATCTGCCTGCCCCTATGTCTGTGTATAATTGTTGAAACTGTGGTGGTGTTCATCCATTCAATATAGACTGTTGTGTACTATAACACTCTTGAGAAGATTCTTTAAGAGGACAAGAAAATGAAACTGGCCTGACTGCCTTATTTTACTAAGAGGTTTAGGCAATTTCATCACCCTGCAAAAAATGAAGGAGGAAAACAGCAAAAGGGAATAGACTTCGTCTTGTAACATTTTATGGGTGGTCATTAGCCAATACTGCACATGGTCATATGTCCAAGAGGCAACTCTTTCTTCCCACTGTCACTTTTCTCCTTACAGTCAAGGGTTCGGATGTCTGCTCTGTTGAAAGTCATAATGTAAGATTATGTATCTAAAACACATAGTACATTTGCTTTATATATTTACTGCCACTAGGATCTTCATCTTTTTGTGTGTACCCAAATCTGTGAGCTGCGGTATCACTTTAATAGAGAGGTTATGCTTATATTGGTCAAAAAAA
>VZTA01014669.1:10171-105512 GCA_013398855.1 Mohoua ochrocephala
AAAGGAACTTGATAGGTACTGTAATCTGATTATAATATTAAATTGTTTAAAATGTGACTGGTGCTGCCTTGGTCCAGGCCGACAAGAACTTCCTTAAGCATTTCCTGAGTAAATGATGGGAGTTATCATGGAGAGGGAACAGTTTCCAGGGGACAGTCTTCATGCAGCTGCTTCCCTTTGGAGGATGAGAGCTGTAGCTCCAGCATGCAGACCTTTCTATGCTGTTCAGCCTCAGTGCAAGCAACAGCCTGGGCACATTTCACACATCTACCTACACCTAACAGCCTGGGCACATTTCACACATAAACCTACACCCATTCCTTTTCTAACCCTAAGCATATTGAAAAATTTCCAGGAAAAAGGAAATTCCAGGTGTGCGCTCCAACACATGGAACTGCATGGCCTGCTTCAAAGTACGGGGGTTCTGATGCCTAGGCAGATGGAAACTGGTAATGTGGATTTGAATACAGCTGTGAAAACATGGAATTTGGTCCTTTATTTTCCAAGGAGTTAACTGATCTGTTGGGAGAAATAAAGGGCAGTATGCTACAGTTTCAAGTAAGATGTAATATATGTTTCTAAATTCAGAAGTTAATTTGTTCAAGATGAAAAATATTATTCAGTAGTACATGTCCTCTTAATTTTATTCAGCTATGAGATCTTGTGAGGACCAAAGTTGCAGCCTTTTTTTGGCACTGCAAAGGAAATGTCTGACACAACTTCCTAATCATCATATTGTTGGGAGTAAATTCCGCTTTGAAATGCTCACTGGGCACGGTGCTGCTTAGATTCATTACTTGAATATAATGAGTTCCAGAAGCTGGCAGGTTATTTTAAAGAGGAGGAAAAAGCTAACACCTCCCCTCAAAAAAAAAAGAAAAAAAAGAAAAAGAAACTGTAGCAGTTTTACACCAGTCTTTTCAGATCTTAATTCCCACATATGTATCTAGCTAAGCATAATTATATAAAAATTAACAAGGAAAAACTCTGACAAGGTGGAAGTTCAGTTTGATTGTTTTATTCATGTTACTCCTGATTCTTCACCTCACTGCACAAGTTTTGCTTTGCTTTGACTCTGTTGATAGCAGTTCAGTCACACTGGCATGGAAGCAGTTTAATGAGGTAGATGATTATGCCAGCAAGATTCTTAAAAAAAAATCTCTTAAGAAAGTAAGTTGTTTAATTAGGGGATGCTAGGATTTATGTTACTCAGGAAACATCACCTAATACCTTTGATAGTGTTTTATGGTAGCCTGTCATTTCCTGAACCCCATGATAACTTCAGTGTAATAATTTAGTGGCAACCCAGAACAGAGGTTGGTACATGTTTTTCCTACATCTTTTCAGGCAATCCCACTGTATTTACTAATATTCATTGAAATGCTGTACAATATATATAGGTAGTTATTTTGCTTCTTGGAATTTCAAACAGGTCAGTTATGGATGCCCTTTCTGCTATAGGACAACACTTCAGAAATAAGGGCAAGCCTGAATCAATAATTTCTTCTATGGTCCTGGTTGTGTAGCACATCTTAGACCTGTTGCCACCTAGCAATATGATAATGTGGGTTTCTACTTTTACAAGGTACTCACTCTCCCATGTATATCAGTCCTAATTGTGAATGCTTACCACTATACATATTAAGCTTAGGGGCTGTGCAAGATGCCACAAATGAGAGTTAAATCATTGCCAAAAAGTAGTGACAAAAGACTTGTCATGTAACGTCTTAAAGAATATCACAATAAACTTGTAGCTGAGACAGGAATTAAAATGGAGTTTTTGTTGCTAGTTTTCTGGAGGGATTTTTGTTTGTTTTCTTTGAGACTGGGTTTTGGAGTTCTGGTTTTTGGTGGCACTCACTGAAATAATGAGATTAAAACTTTTGCTTTTGCAGTTCTACTTTATTATCTATGTAAATCTCAATATCTACAGAAAATTAAGTATTCTTCTTTCCACTATGACCACATATGGTGGTTTTTTACTCCTTTACCTGAAGCCGATTCTTCAGCATGCTGAACAAATCATGAGTGCTTTGGCTTAAAGCCAGTATAAACATTATGTGTTATATTATTCTAATGTTTGTGTGCAAGGGATTTGTATCAAATGTTGGCATTTTCCTACTGTTGTGGTTTAACCCGAGTTGGCATCTTAGCTCCACAGAGCCTCTCCCTCACTCCCCCAGTGGGATGTTGGAGAGAATTAGAACGGTAAAAACTAGAAAACTCAAGGGTTGAGATAAAGACAGTTTGATAGGGAAAGCAAAAGCCGCACACTCCAGCAAAGTAAAGCAAGGAATTAATTCACAACTTCACGTGCAGGCAGGTGTTCAGCCATCCCCAGGAGAGCAGGGCACCATCATGCTTTACAATGACTTGGGAAGACAAATGCCCAGAGAAGCTGACTTTAGTCACAGAGTGGATTGTGGTGGTGCATCCCGCTCCTCCCCAGCCACACTGTGACCTGAGAAATGCTTGTTAGGCCTTGGCCTTGACAAACTGCACCTGGACTAAGCCCCTCTTGAGTTTATGAGAAACACAGTCTGCTCCCAGGAACTTGTGTTGTCTAATGAGCATCTGTTTTTTAATGAACAGCCTTGGAAACTTATTTTTCTCACCTGAATAACAACCCAAGTGGAATAATAATTTTTTTTGTTAAAACTTCAGAGAAAGTTACTGATTCAAATTGCAGCCAGAATGGAAAATTGCTATGACTAAAGCCCACTCTCTTGTGATCCTATAAACTGTAATGCAAAGTGAGACCCATCTGAGCTCTCAGTTCCCAGAAGATAAGAGGCTAATGTGCATATCTCAAACACCAAGAACCAGATGTGGAGCCAACAATAGACTTTTAGTAATAACAGACAAGAATCACTGGTAGTAACCAAGGATTATTGGTATTATGATGCTGTGAGAAAGAGCAGTATTTGGCTAAAGAAGGGGGTACAGGTGGAGATAGGGCAGCAATTTTCTGCGAGAAAGAACCACAACACAGTACAGGACAAGTGCAGAAATGAGTGGTAGGAAGTGGACATGGACAGTAGGGTAGGATTAAGACCACCAAAGTTCTCCCATCCATTTCCAGAAACACCTGAAAGAACAAATTGCATATGATAACTAATTTACATGGAAAGCATGAAACTTGTCTTTTGGGTGGAGAAACCTCTCCAAAAAAGGTACTCTGCCAAGCTCAGGCAGCACCCACAGGACCCTGGACATCTCATTGACCAGATTGACACAGCTGGAGCAAAGTTTATCAGTTAGATTGTTTCTGGAAGCAGGATTGACATCTCACCAGCTGGACTGATGCTGGAATGAGGAGTGGTGATCTCTTTTTCTGTTTTCTCTCTTTTTTCCTCTCTTTCTTTCTTTATTCCTCCCTTTTTCTCTGTCTTTTCCTCTTTCTTTTCCTTTTTCTTTCTCTCCGTATTTCCTTAATTAATCTCTCCCTCTTTAATTGCTCTCTTCCCTTTCACCCTACCCCATTATCCAAAATCCACTGCTGTGTGCTTATATAGTAGATCAGGAGCTAATATACCAATTTCCATACCAAGTGTGTAATTTACTAATGACATTTTCTGATTGTTTGCAGATCCTCTGGCTTTTGCCAGTCCTTTCAACCAACAAGCATTCGTGAATCTTAGGTGCTTCCTCCCTCTTAAAGGTAGGTCATCAGAACACCATCACTCTGAACATCCCTTCCTTCCTTCTTGCCCCAGCTCTACATGCTGGGCATGACACCACTTGGTCTGGGATATTCCTTTGGTCAGTTGGGGTCGGTTGTCCCATCTGTGTCCCCTCCCAACTCCGTGTGCACCCCCAGCCTCCTTGTCGGTGGGGGGGAATGAGGAGCAGAAAATTCCTTGACTTAGTACAAATGCTGCTCAGCAACGACTGAAACATCAATACGTTATCAACATTATTCTCATCCTAAATCAAAAACACAGCATTATACCAGCTGCTAGGAAGAAAATTAACTCTTTTCCAGCTCAAACCAGGACACCTACTCTCAGCCATTTTAATCTATATAGATTTTTTTAATCAAAGATATCAAACATTATTTTTGCTTGTTATATTGAGCTGAAGAGGTAGACACAAACCAGTTTTTACAGCTTTGGTGTAATTCTGCACACCTTTTAAAACTTTTCTTCTAATGAATGCTTCTTCCCTTTTGCGATGTTGGGAGCTTGGGTCTCAGATACATGATCTCACCTATGGACTATGTAAAAACTCTCTCATACTCTCTCTCTGGTGACTGTTAAACTTGTATCTGTTTATGCAAATATATTTATAATTTCTTTTTATTTTTACTCTGTAAAAAAAAAAACCCAAGCCAAGAATATGAAATGAAGCTTTTGTTAAAAAATTCTGTAAAAATGTATTATGTTAGTCATAAATCTAAATTATTCTCTACCCTATATCCTACTTTTTTGTTGTAATTTTGTTGTATTTATTATCTGCCTACAATAAAGGCACAAGTTTCAGCTGTCAGACCTTTTATTTTCTCTGCCATAGCAATACAACTAAAAAATTCTTATGTGATGGGAGTGCAGGTGCTACGAACACTCCATAACTCACAGCTCCCACTAATAAAGAAAAGAAACATTTTCGAAAGAATAAAAAGAGGTTACTTACTATTCAAAGTAGCTGAATAATCTGTGAACACTTTGCATAAATTTCTCATCTTAAAAATGTATTTTTAATCATAAATATTCAACAAATTGCTTTGAATAAGTAGTTGACATGGCTCTTCTCAAAGCAGTTGCTTTTACTTACCAAACTCAACTCTGTTTGTGTGGTTTACTATGTAAAACATACACATGTATTTTCTTTTTCTTTTTTAGATGAAGAGTCTTTATAGAAATTGCATGCTACATATCTGTCATGCTCCATGTGTTAGGAAAATTATTTACATGCTGTGCACACAAACCACATCCTATCATAATGACATACAAATTCTCCCTGGAGTCTGAATACTAAACAAATAAATTTTAGTTGACAATAGAATTTTTTAGAGTTCTTTATCCACTTAAATTTTGGGCATGCTTAATAAATCTATTAATACAATGTTTACTTATTTTAATAGCATAATGTCAAGAAACAGATTTTTATAGGATTAATTTCTTTAAAACAGTTAAATGTAGCAATGGGGAGCAAAGCCGACAGACCCCCTTGCATGTCCAAAGAAGATCTGTTCATTGTCAGAAATCATCCCCTCTTTATACCCTTAATTTCCAGCGCGCACAACTGAAACCAAACCCAAGCCTAACAGAACTTAACAGAAGGAGGGCACCCATTGGCTGGCTCAGCTGCCACGCTGCTGTCCGCGCGTCCTATCACCCAATCAGCTTCCTGTTCATGCCATGGCCACGTGTTCCTCCAGCCAATCACAGTCTCACTTCCAGCTGCCACTCAACTGACTCTCCCCTCACTCGTAACTGCCTCTCCCCCCTCAGCCGCCTCCCGGCCGCCCAGCCCGCCGCTGTGCCTTTCCCACAGGGCCTTCTGTGAGCGTTAAGGTGTAACAACTTCAGCAAATGTAACCCCATATTCCGCAGTTAAACAATGGAATTTATATCAGCTTAGGACAAGACACAATACTAAAATCCTCCTTGACAGTCTTTAGGTTTAGAATTCATTTAGGAGGCTGGTAATAAGTTCTGTTTCAAATCACGACAGATTTTCAAGACATATCGAGCAAAATGTGCATTAAAATTGTTCTCTGATTTACTTGCTTTCCGGAAGTCAGAAAAAACTGGCGATACAGAGCATAATACAGGAAGAATTTGGACTCAAATCTTTTTCTACTTTAGCTCCTCATCTCTAAAACATGGCCAAGCAACAGAACATATTACCGTGATACTATCGTGATGGAAAGATCTTCTGAATATTAGGTAGTGATGGCCCACTCAGAGTTCAACTCTCTGAAGTTGGTAAGTGTGGAGTTTTGTGTTTTCATGTACAAAACAGCAAAACCATTTGTTTTTGTGTTTAAACAGTAGCAGAATACCTTTCAATGTGCAAATTCCTCTTCAAAGTCACCTCCCAGAGACAAAAACGTGCAAACTCTAGGAATTTATTGCATATCCTTGTGTGGCGCATATGTCTAGTTATTTGATTTCAGTTCAGTATGAGGAAATAAATAATGAATGTAGAGTGCTGCTTCTGAATCCAAGTAGAGCACAATTGCAGTTAATAATTCTTCGATTAGAAAAATCTCTTGTTTTTCCCTGCTTTGGTTTATGGCTGGGAAATGGTTATCTTCCTTTCCTTTTTGCTTAATTGTTCATATTCTTGTTGGAGTGGTGGTTCCGAAGAACATTGGTATTAAATACAGAGTTTTGCTGTTCTCATGTATGGTTTGGTGGGATTTTTAAACCAGCATTACAACAACAGTTCCTATCATATATTGCCCCTGACAATGAGGTTTGCAATTTCCAAAGACATACTGTTGCAAAATTCTAAAGAGTCTAGAGACAGAAATAGTTACATAATTTAATTTTCCTAAAAGCTGTTCATGATCATTTTCAGCTTTTATATGCTTAAGATAAATAGAGCGTTTCCTAAGCCAGTAGCATAAATCTAGATGCTTGAATTTCTCTCTGCTAGTATTCAAAGAAAGTGAACATTTTCCAATTTTCTAACAGAATAAGGATTAAATTCTAGAACTGGTTGGTACAAAGAGATTATTACCTCACTGTATTCAATGTAGGTGCAGCCTTGCTGTGAATACTGTGTGCAGTTCTGGGACCTGCAAGTTAGGAAGGAAGTGAAAATCCTTGAATGTGTCCTGGGAAGGACCACAGAATTGGTGAAATGGCTGGAGGGAACGTCCTAGGAAGGGTGGCCTCTGGGTTTGTCTGCATTGGACAAAAGGAAGATGACGGGTGATGTCATTGCTCTCCACAGCTTCCTGAGGGGGAAAAATTGTGGAGGAGATACCGATCACTTCTCCCTGGTATTCAGCACTAGACCATGAGGTAGTGTTCAAAGCTGCACCAGGGGAGATTTAGGCTGGATGTTAGGAAGTATTTCCTTTCTGAGAGGGTGGGTCAAACATTGGGACAGGCCTAAGAGAGAGCAGGTCAATGCCTCAAGCCTGTCAGTGTTTAAGAGACATTTGGACAATGCCCTGAAAACATGCTTTACATTTTCATGAGCCCTGAAGTGGTCAGGCAGTTGAACTGGATGATCACTCTACATTCCTTCCAAATTAAGTGCTCTATTCTATTCCTAAGAGAACTCTTCTGTTTTTTCCTCTTGCTTTTACGAATATATTTCTGTGTTTTGGTAAAAACATTACTTCTCCCATGTCAAAAAGTATCTATTATTTTTATTTTAATTCCTTTATTGGAAGAAACATTCTTTTGACACTACAACATATAAAATAGTCCCTTAGAAAACTTAGAAGTCAATGGATTAGGAAATTTTGGGTTCCTAAGATATTTGTGCAAAAAATTTGGACCATCATTAAAAATTGTATTTTTTTTCCCAGTAATATTTGACAGGATGTATTTGAGATTTCAGTGTCTCTCTTCCATTTTTTGATTAAGTTCATGATGTTATTGTCATCATTAGAGGCTTCATTGTGGCTAAAAGATCATATTTTAAGTTACAACCACCACGTAATTCAGTACCATTCCACTGCATCTGAGAGTGTTAAATAAAGCTACCACAACTCACTGCATTGTATGCTGAGTAAAACTCCTCAGGTGGAGAACAAGGGCATCTGCTCATTAAAAAGGTTTCACTTGCTCCAATTCTACATGGGTCTTTCATGAGTCTGTGAACTTGCCAGAATGATGATAAAATGTCTTGCAAAAGCCACTTAAGAAATTCTGAAGCCCCAAAAGGGAAAAATTTGGTTTAGTTCTACATACCTCTTACCACAAGTGATTGTGTTATTTAAGCAACGAGAAATGACAGACTATGCAGCAGTGCTGATTAATGGATACCTTGGGTGTGTAGTGAGGCATGAAGTGAAGCTGATGCAAACAAGAAATACATTAATCACAGGAAGTTCAGAATCCTGAAGCATCTTATTGTCACTCTGTAACGAATAGATTTTATACTTAGAAACATATACTGTTTATGCTTAATTTTACTGCTGTCATATGCATTAACTTTTTCTTCTATTTTAAAATGTGAATTTTACAAGCAGTTTGGAAGCAGATTAATAGTTTTGTGCATAGCCACTTTAAATAGGTAGAGGCTAAAATCTTCAAGTGCTGCTGAAAATGTAATTTCATATATATATATATATATATATATATATGGCAGTTTTGCAATAAATACTGTATTTGCATACATTTAACAAAAAAAAGGGTCCCCTACTTATGAGATTGTGCTTTAAGAAAAGTATAAACTTGGCTGATAAAGCAGAACAGAAAGGAACCTTCCGTTCTTTTATCACCTTGAATGTTCTTTCTTTTTTTACTTGCCTATACATTTGTGTCCTACTAGCAAGTTATGTTTGTTTGATAGTCAGGCCTTTGTTTAATGAAAATTGTAATATCTATCTATCTATCTATCTATCTATCTATCTATCTATCTTACCAACAGGAGGGGAACACAAATGATTTCTTAATTAGCCAATTATAATATTTTAATCTTCTACTCACACTCTAGGGTGACCATTATACTTTAACATGTACTGTACATTTTTTTTTTTATCTTTATCTATAAACTCTCTAAATAAGAGCCTGCTATACACTTTCTCATAATAAATTCATGTAAATATATATACTATTCTATTAATAGTAGGGATGACACTGTCTACCCCTAAAAAATAGCTACTTACAGAAAGGGTAAAGGGTCTTTATATTAAATCTGTCTGGTTCCTGAATGATTCAGGAAATACTGAAAAATCAACTTTCCCAAGCAGTTGAGTATTGAAAGACCAAAGTCAGTGCAATGGCTCATGACAGCTTCGTTCTAAAAAAGTGCTTCATGATTTTGCAGATGTAATGCTCAAAAGTGCAGCTGATCATCTGCATGACATGTTTTATGTAGTAATGTTCCCGTTCATTCAGCTCGTGACATTTTCTGATGTTCTTCTTCCTATAATTGAAACAATTCTGTGTCATACAAAATGTATTTAATTTATTCCTGTTCCTTAGCAGTGAACAATGGAATTTGAAAAGTTCCAAAAAAGGCTTATGTTTCCACCTGGTAGGACATCTGTGTCATTAATATGTTCCTGTGTGTATCAGCAAGGTTGTAGGTCAACACGGAGTTCTCTTGAGAAATCGCAGTAGATCCTTCTAAGGTCACAGAGTTCACCACTATGGCAAGGTGTTAGTGCTGTATTAGGGGACTGTATCAGGGTTCTTTCCTTGCGGTGTTGACAGTTTCAGCTTGACCCATCTTGCCCCTTGGCTGTACAAATCTTTTTACTACAAATATTTCTTTTCCATCCTCCTTCCACTTAGGCCAGTGTTTATTTATTAATTTTTTATGATGTCTGCCTTTAAGATGAATGTTTCAAGGGAAGTTATAAATCCTCTACAAGCACTTCAGCAAAGAATAATTTTATGTTAGTACATAGCTCAGCTAACACTTTTGTCTTGGAATCCATATTAGAAAATAAATCATTTATTGAATTATAATAGGGGTAGATTAAGGTACATCAGGAAAAATACATAAATTACATAAAGTTCAGAAACAAATCTACTGTTTATAATGCAATTTTGTCTAGCCGCATTCAACATTTTCACAATTTTATTGGAATTTTAAGTATATTGTCAGTTGCATTCTATTAGTGCTGTCAATCCAATTTACATAATCATTAAAGTTTTTACCCCCAATAGCCTTAACCCAAATAACTACACAGTTACTTAAATTTATTACTTTATTAAGATCTTTGGATATTTTTCTGCTTATATTTTCTCTAATTGTTTTCTTATCCTATTCTTTTTCATTGTTCAAGGGAGTTTGGAAGTTTGAAGAGAACTGAAGACAGCGTAATAAAAAGTCAGCTTGCTTTTACAGTTACGATGCTTTCTAAAACTTCAGTGGACCCAGCAATCTGCAAGAGCAAAAATTGTTTTACAGTCATGATAAAATCATTTAGTGAGCTTTGGTCCCGTCCTATCTCATGCGATCTGCAATAAGATGATGCCTGTTGTTCATCTGAGGGTTCATGGGCTCCTCTAGGGTAGATATGTATTGTTTCCACTGAAAATGAAATATATCTGTAGATGCTATATATGTATGTATATCTCATGACTTTTAATTCAGCTGTGTTTTGGGCGTCTATTGTGGTTTGTATAAAGTAAACTACCTAGGGACAGAAGGCATTTTTGAAGGGTCTGTAATATTCAGGCACAACAACATAAGGGTAAGAATGATGGACATTTTTCAAAGCTTTCATTTGAAAAGCGTGAGACATTTGTTTTAAGTAAGCAACAATGAAGTACTAACTGTTAACAAACAGTCTGATTTCATTATAATTTCATAGGTGGGCAATCTTTGTATGGATGTAAAATGAAGATTTGGTTTTGCACGTGAAACAGAGAGACACTGAGACAAACAGTCCCACAACCAACTCTTGAATTGAGAGTGTTTAAATATAATGTCCATCTTAATTACTTAATATATTCTTCTGGGAGACTATCCCACACTTAAAAGTAACATTGTTGTTACTGTGCAATCCATTCAGATTGTCCTTTAGTAACCAGCCTAGGTTTCTCCTCAGGTTTCCACCTCTTTGATCACTTATCTTGTCTTTGTTTCTTCTTCATTTTCTACTTCTGATTATCCTTCCTGTCCTTCTTCATCTCTTTTCATTTACTAATGGAAAGGTTTAGAGGAAAGTAGGGATCCAGACTTCTGTGCAGTACTCTTGTGTTGGAGGAAGCATTTCCGCAATTGTAAGGCTTTCTTTGGATGTATGTTTGTTCTCTAGAAACTAGAACTTGTTCTAGCTCCAAGAAATTGCTAATATCCAGTTCTGGTTTTTTGACCACTTCCAAGCACTGCAACAGTGTTTAATGTAGCTGCTTTATGTCTGGTATATCTTTTTTGTTGTAACTACTCTGGGACTTTTGCCTTGTAATCAAAGATAGCCAGTTTTATTCATGTACACAACTGGCATTTGTTGGTGCTGAATTTAATTTGATTTTATCTTTACAAATGTGAATTTGATGGTTAATTTAACAAATATTGTCATGACTTCCCACTTACTATGACTTTATTAGTATTTTCAAGAGCAAAAGCCTTACAACAGGTCCCTGTAGATCTCCACTGGTGACCTCTATACACTGTGAAAGCAGTGTAATTATTTCTATCCTTGATTTTCTATCTTCTAACCTGTAATTAAGTTACAAGACTAATGGTTTCCCCCTTTATGGTTTTTCTTTTTCCCATTTTTCTAAAATCTTTAATTGAAGAATGTTGCAAGTACCCTTGAGAAAGTTAATTGGACTTTTTTGATGCTATCTCTCTTGTCCACACACTTTTTGACTCCTTTGAAAGTTCTTTATGTTCAGACTTTCTTTTATATGAACCAGGACGATTTTTTCATAATATTGCTATTAATCCTTAGGACAAATAATCTGATTCTTTCATTTTGTATTACTTAGATATGTCTTTCTTGTTAACATTTCATTTTATCCTCCTTAAGGTTTTTTTGAAAAACAAACCACCCAACAATTTAAACATATTTTTCATCACATTCCATATCAGATTGTCATTTCTACAGAAAACAAACAGGAATCTCTGCATATTATTGATGAGATATTACAATTACATGACAAATGGCTGTTGAAACAAAGGCTTGCATGTGCCTCATGGAGAATGGAAGCTACAGGTCTTAGAGAGCTGAGGCTTTTGGTATGACCTGTGGTCTAAAACAGATAGTTCTACTTAATCGGTAAAATTATAAATTGGATGGGCCAACAAACCCCCACATTAATGCAAGTACAATCAAAAGACCATTTTTTGTGGTTGGGTGGATGTGCTCAAGCAGAAGATCAGGCTCCACATTGATTCTATCACAAAAATTGTCTCACCCCTGTCTATCTCTAAAAAATAGTGCAAGATCACAGAATCATAGAATGTTAAGGGGTTGGAGTGGTCTTTTAAAATCATCTAGTCCCAACCCCTTCTGTCATGGGCAGGGACACCTCTCACTAGACCAGATTGCTCAATGCCTGATCCAACCTGGCTTTGAACACTGCCAGAGTTGGGACATCTGCAGTCTTCTTGGGCAACATGTTCCAGTGTCTCACCACCTTCACTGTAAAGAATTTCTTTTTAATATCTAACCTAAATTTCCCCTCTTTCAATTTGTACCTTTTACTCCCTGTCCTATTGTCTTAGGTTATGATGTAAAATGTAACCAAAAGTATGCATTGTATCACCAGCTGTTAAAACCAGGTGGGGCAGTGTTATCTCTTCCATGACACATCCCTGATAACTCCCTCTGAGGGATATCTTCTGTTAATGGGCCACCCAGCCTCACTGCATGACTCAAAATTACATCATCCCATTGTGAGATGCTCTGCCCAGGGGGAGGAACCAAGTATTCCCACCTGGGTATAATCTGAGGTTTGGAACACCACACTGAGCCCTCACCTACTGGGTTCCCAGAGGACGAGAGCTACATAACCACTATTGGACCTTCAGAAGAAGACCAGACCCTTCTACAGGATCAACCCTTCAACAGAACCACATCTATCACCTCAGGAGGACTGCAGCCACCGTTTAATTGGACTGCTACCACCACCCTGACCGACAAGGTGTGAGGTTGTATCCTGACTCTGTCAGTGTTTCTGTACTACTGCATTTATTTTAAATTTTCCTATTAAATTATAGTTCTGATTTTGAGTCTCTCACTGGTTTGCTTTCAAACTAGTACACCTGTCACCACAGCTCCTGACAAAGAGTCCCTGTCTGGCTTCCCTGTAGGGGCCCTTCAGATACTGGAAGGTTGCTAAGTAGTCTCCAGGCAACCTTCTCTTCTCTGCGCTGAAAAGCCCCAACTTTCTGCACCTCTCTTCATAGGGGAGGTGCTCCAGCCCTCTTACAAACTTCTGGCCTGCCTATGGACTGTGCTCCAACTGTTCCATGTCCTCCTTATGTTGGAGACACCAGAACTGTATGCGATACAGTGGGGAAAGGAAAAGATTATTCAGAACATATTCTTGGGGAGGGAGTGGCCTGTGAAATGCTGCAATGAAATTCATAGCATTATGGGCAAGAGCTGAATCCAGTATGTAGTGGACCAACATTAGTAAGATTCATTTATACATTAGGAATTAATCAAGGTGAGCATAGATTGGTCCTTTCCTGAATCAGTCTTGCCTCTTAGTGAATTGGGATGGTGAAAATTAAAAGGCATTTCTACTTTACTTCAGCAACTTTGAGGTTGTTGAATTCTACAATTTCTATAAGAGCAACTCTACCTCTTTGCATCCTAACAACTAGTGAGACTTATGATGATGAAGGTTGTTGAAGATACAAAAAAAAAATTGCCTTTGTGCTAAATAACAGAAGAATTCAATTCCTTTTTTTTGATTGCATAAAGGAGTCCTAATACAGCCTATGCTCCCATCAGAAAGGTTCAATAGGAGATAAAAGGTTGATCAAAAATAACTGCCAGTCATGTTTATAAATACAGCAGTTGTTCTTTGCACTTATTTAAACCAGGACAAACAAAATGTATTCAATCATAAACTTGTCCTTTATAAATCACCCTCTGCAGATGAAAAGCAAAGAACATACAAGTGACCCTTCAAGCCTCATGAAGATTTACATTGGTCTCCTGGGGAATATCATATTTGAATGATACTACCAACTGATATTATTTCTGCTCTGTGAATCTATAAATGACGATCTAGAAAGGCATAGATTTCAATTTTCAAAGAAGAGCTTCATGGTCAGATCAAAAATCACAAAGACATCCAAAGGTGAGAGCTGGATACCACACCGCTACAGAAAAATCAAGGAATGCCAGCTTAATTATGGCTGTGTTGCAAGATTTGTTGCTCTGGACTGTGACCTAGTCTGGATCTGTATGGTCTATAGGAGAAGGAGATGGGATAGAAGCTGTGATTCCTGCTCCTGATTTGTGTTTCATGCTATTGACAAAATGACATATCCAGTTGATCTATCGAGTTTAAATTGCTTTATCTTATGGGCTGGCAATGTAACCTTCCTCACGAGCACCTTTATTCAGGTGCTATTTTACTGTGTGAAGAGACTTTGCAAGCAGGGATCCACAGTCAACAGTATACCCAGGTAGGACTGGCATGTCACCAACTTGCCTATTCACATGCTCATTATCATCCTTCCTTGCCTTAAACTCTCTTTAAACAGTAATGTTGAGTTGCCGTCTTCTGTTTGTGAGAGCTTTTTAGGGATGTATAGCTTTTATTGAAGATTGGTATTTTCTCAATGAATCCTTGATTAATTATTAACATCTCAACATCTCTCTACAGTGAAACTTGTCTCATGTGGCTTCAGGTTAAATACTCTTACACTGCTCAACAGCACTTTTTTCCTGTAAGAATGAGTGAAGGTAACACAGCAGGGACTCATGAAGTCAAACCATAAGTCACAGACAGGTGGCCACTCAGGTTATGTTTTACAGTAGAACCATTCCATAAACAAGTTTTGCTACATTCTCTGGCCAGACTCAATAGCGTGGGATATACCCAGCCAGCCCACAGTACCAGTAAGTGCACACTTGGGCTTTTTCCTTTTCCACACATTAGAATTCAGGCACAGGTTTTTCTTGTAAAGATTTTTTAACCAAACCCTGATGTTTTGAGTATATAATGCAAACATAAATCTGAGCCTTTGCAGCAAATATTGTATTTTGACCATAATTTTAATTTTCATTAATTCCTAGTTTATCATTTGGAAGTAATTATTTTTATCCAATTTACTATTATGTTTTGAAAATATTTTCTTTAGTATATCTGAAGAGCTTCAGTTTACTGATGCTCAAATTCTTACAAGAACATGGTTAGGTTTCAGTTTTATCATGAATCAATTAATATCATGTATGGTGAGGGGAGTTATAACCTTTATAAACAGTACAGAAATAGCTGTACTCCTGTTTCATTTATCACCACACTGTACTTAAATGTCTGGAAATATTTCAGCACTGCTGTGAGACAAAAGATGTGCCAACCCCAGAAGAAGTCTGTTCATTCCAAGTCATAGAAGTGTAGTTACTTTCTGTAACAGTTCCATAGTTGATATAAACATTTTGACAGAAAATATTTGGTGGTGAATGCAGTGTAAAACTATCTGAGAATAAATGTACTGTGACTTGGAACACAAGATACAATTTTCTTTGCATAGAAGCAAAATGAAGTGATGACAGAGTTCACAAAACCTCTTCTCCTCCTAAAATTGCAGCTTGACCTTGCTTTTCAAGAGGAGTCTTTCAAAAAGTTGAACTTGACAGTGCAAGAAATTTCACAGACTTTTGTCCGTAAACTGCCAGTTGCAATAGAAAAATGCGCAAATTCTTTAGTGTTCTGTGCATCTGAGCTTTTTTCGCTTTTACTGTTCCAGTTCTCTCCCCCATCCCACTTGAGGAGAGTAAGGGAGTGGTTGTGCAGAGTTTAGTTGCTGGCTTGCATTAAACAATGACAGCTTGGTAGCAGGGGGCTCCCATTGTTCACATGAGTTCCTTGTAAAATGAAGTGCAAACAAATACCAAAGCGGGATATTACAAGTATGTTTAACCTCTGTAGTGCAACAGCATATCAAAGCAGTATAAATAAAAGGCTTTGTTTCCATACATTTCTAAGAGCTGCTTTTGCCATTTAGATTGTATTTACACAGAGCAAGAATTTAGCATTGTAAATGAAATCACTGAAATATTGTATGTTAATACAGTTACATCTCTCAGCAAGGTCATTCCATATACCCTGTAGCAGCCTCAGGAAATAATGAGTAAGCTGAATGGTTTGCATTATAGCACTAAACTGTGCTTAAATTAAATTATAAAATACAGGCTATATTAATCAAGCAGAATACTCAAGTGCAATAGAAGGTAAAAACTCTGAAGCATAGACATGTATCTACCTCCATCTCAGAGTGCTAAATGTGTCTTATATAACATATGGAGAACTGAATGGATCAGTAGCATCCAGTCAACTCCATCCACATGTATAAACTAACTTTCCTTCCTATAAGGAGAGCACTGAAATACCTGGACCTCATATAAGATAAGAGAAAAAAAAAAAAAAAAAAACAAAAATACTCTCAAGGAAATTAGCAAGCCCCGGCAAGGGAAGTGGAAAAAGAAGTTTAACACAAAAGAAAGAAAGAATCAAAACAAGCAAACAAACAAAAAGAGAGGGTTTTTAATTATCTGTTTCAGAATTCCAAAAGGCTAAGTAGGGGAAGGCAAATATTGTACTGAGGCTAGTAGATTCTAATGTATTAATTAAGGATCTGTAAAAGGTCATGCTGGGGTGACAGCTTGCTGATGGCACATTTAATTAGATGAGTCTAGTATGTAGTGAGATTATGAGGAGTTCTAAAGCCACAGAACAATGACACAGGAAGTCTTATAACTTCAAAGTAAGGCAAATTGGACAGAAGCTATTGAGCTACTCAAGCAAACCTAGGGGACCCTCTATGACTGTAAACCCTCTTTAATTTCCTGAAGTAATTTAGAAAAAGTCAACAAAATAAAGGATGAATAATGCTTTGCAACAAAACAAAAAGTACCATCAGCTAACCACAAACACACAAAAAAAGCTGATAATCAAAGCTTTCTGAAAATGTTTTCTCCAGCATCCTAAGGTAGCATAGCTCATTCCAGTGTTCCCCAGTGCGGTTTCCGTAAGTGATATATATTAGAAAAGGTTGCTCCTGGCTATGTTTTAAGACCACAGCTGTGACCGTTCCTATCCCCATCCCAGGTATTGACTTCTCCATGTTCAAAATTGATCTTCTGAATTGCTCAATGAGTGCTGTTTTTCACAGGTTATAGTACTATAGGAGAGGAAGATGAAGGGACTTTATTTATAGTTAATAAGCAAAGACAGAGTTTGATAGGTTATGATGCTATTGATTTTTAAAAAACATCACATGTCAATGAGTGACGACGTTAACTGGATGTGTCACAGTGTTACCACTGTAGTTCTCCCTACAGATCTATCCTCTATGGCGCCATATTAGGACTTTTTAAAATGTGGGGAAAAGTCTTTTGATTATATTTTTATCGTCCCTTCCCTCTTTTGCCTGTATCAATATTTGAATTCAGTAACTGTAGCAGGTAGGTATTAGCTGTCCCATACAGCAGCCTACTCTGGGAGACACTGAAGCATGAAGCAGTCTGCAGCCATGGTATCATCCAGGCAGATTCTGAAACCAGCGGTTTTACTCAGAGATGAATTGCTCCCACATTTTTGGTCCAGATGTTGTCTGACTTTTGCTGTTGACTTGCATACAAGATTAATGCCATCTTCAATGTTCCTTTTCAGTTTCTGATTTTTTGTTTTTGAATTTTTTTTCTTTTCTGATTTAAAAAAATGAAAAACAGACAAAGATATGTTTAAAAAAGCTGGGGCATGGTAGGATTTGCAGGTTTATTGTTTCGGTTTGCTTTTTAATGTATTCTGGGCTGGAGCCCTGTATGCCAAGGTTTAGCTTGGAGCACTTTTTTTTAAAACGGTTGAGTTATAAACTTCCACGGAAAGGGTTATAATAGAAACACTGACAGGCATTTAACTATAACAGTAGTATCAGGGTTGTTATAATAATTAGATTTGGAGTGGAATGCAAAGCTAAATTTACAGATTCTTTCTGCCTTGGGGGAGCCATTCATTTCTGTCTGAAACAGCTAAGGCAAAACTTAACATCAGCAATAGGAAAAAGACACTAGAAAAATGAATGGTTCCATCTCAATTAGCTCCAAGAAAGCAATCGTTATTTGATAGATTTAGTGATGCATGAAATATCAAAGCCTACATCTGGGAATCATCACAAAAAGAATAAATTGATTTATATTGACTGTCCTACATTGTTGCTTTAAGCTAAAATGTGGAAGTTCATATTTGACAAAATTTTTTTTCATTGGATAGTTCACTGGAGTGTTAAATTAAAGAAAAACACCCAAACAAAACTGAAGAAATAAAGGTGGAAGCAATTAAGAGCTTATCCTGCAGATCATCTGAGGGTCATGTGGCTTAATTCAATTTACAGAAAAATACACCTTCTCTTTCTTTTTTGTATTGCCAAGTTTGGGAGATCTTGATAACTTCTTAATGTTCATGCAAGTGGATGAAATTGCTTCCTTCTGTCAGATAAATAAATGAGATAAAGTCATCAACAAATTACACCCAGTAGCAGTATCAATATTGCCTGGGGTGACACAGAAACCTTGTGGAAGGGCTTTCACGTCTCAGGACATGTTTTAGTGTTATATCCTTGTCAAGCCTCTAGTGTTTGTATGTATCCCAATATCTCTTAAAAATACCCATTATGCTGCCTCGTTAATGACTCTCCTTTAACTGATAAAGTTTACTTTGTATTTGAAGTAGGAAGCTATGCCAGGTCATATCTGGAATTCAACCCAGTGGACTTCATTGTTCCAGATATGTAAGCAGCTTGCATTGTGACTTCTATCAAAACACAATTTTGATCAGTCGATAGGAGAGAATTTTATTTTTTTTGGAAATCTGTACTTAACATGACCTCGATATGATGTTCAGTTATCAGTTAGACCCAACCATAGCACTTCTTTTAAGATACAGTCAAGCATCTTTAAAACTCAGCTTAAGCAGCAGGACTTGTTGAGATAAAGCCAAATAGAATTTATATTTAAGGATGCCTGCATCAAAAAGTGTTTGTAATGACTTTGCATTTTTAAAGCTTCTTTGCGCAGAAGAAAGGTTGTTCAGTAACTTACATGAGATCTGTCCTCTCTCCCTGGACTGGGTTGGCAGCTTGCATTCTTTTCAGTACATCACCAAGTAAAATGAAAGTCCTGCTAGGCAGCATATTTAGAAAAAATATTTCAATGATAATTAAAAATAGCTGGTATGAGCTTTATATGGGTCTATTTCAGTTCTATTCCAAGCTTCTGAGTGCCCAGCACTGAACAGACACCGGATTACACTTTTTTAATTATTTGACAAGAAAAGGCATCTCTTGACTCTCTCCAGTTAATTTGGTACCTTACATGTGCTGTCTGACTACGCTGCTGCTGCCCATTATACACTCAAAGACAGACGTGAGACTCAGCAAGGGGCTTCCTCCTGCTCTTGGAGAAGGGGCTGGAGCAAAGGCAGAAGGGAATCTTCTCTGAGATCAGTTTCACCAATCTGCCACAGGAGTCTGCATAGTTTTTATACGTAGCTTAATTCAAGTATAATTAGTGGAATTGTGAGTTGAAATTTTACACATGATAAATCATGAAATCATAATCTGCCCTTTCAAATGCTTTAAGAAGTAAACTAAAAATTTTAGTTTTGGGATTAGTTTCAACCTCGGCTATAAAGATGCCTGCTGGAGCAGTGTAATCTGCCTTCGTATTAGTTCTGTCAAGCCTTGTTTTCTAAATCAGTCTCTGTGTTTGAAATGCCTTTTTTTTTTCCCCTTGCATCCTAAGGATATATTCAGAATAATGACAGTGTAGTTATCTGTTAGCATTCCCACAGTGCTCTTTATTAGTGAGTACTGCCTTCCATCTTGGGACTGAATAGCTGCAGCTGAGCACAGTAATTCATTAGACAAATGTTGCTACAGGAAACCTAACTAAAGAATTTGTTATATGGCACTGTGAAGTACCAAACTGCTAACATAGTTGGTTAACCAGAAATGTATAAGAAGTTATATTTATAGCCTACATCAATATTGAATGTAAGCAAAAAAACCCAGAAAATTGCCAAAAGTTGAATTGTCTGACTGTTCATTTAACGAAGTAATAAAAATGGAAATAGATGTAAAAATCTTCACGATAATTCTTTCTTTTCTGATATTTTTCTATACAGATTTTACTGTCATCTACTTTTCCAGGGTAAGTGTTGTACAATGCCCTTAAATTTTCTGTTAGGAAGTCTCCACTAACAAAAGTGAAATATGTATATTTAACCTCTTTCATTTTTCTAATGTTCTCAGTATTTGCCATGACTCTTTCTCGTCTCATCTATGTAACGGTGCCTTAATCTCTGATATTTCTGTGATTTTTGTGCTTAGCTCTCATTTATCCACAGTGCTACCTCCCACTACAGCTGCTTTCATTGTTCTCAGAAACTATAACAGGAATGAGGACGATATAGGCACTTTTTTATTATGTTCTTTTATTTCTTTTTTAGTTTTGGTTTGTTTTTGAAAAATATAATACTCAACTCCTCATCTATAGCTTTGTTTATTATTAACATGGGTTTCTCTCTTTGCATCCTGCAGCAAGACCGTTTGTACAAGAGGAAGATATGAGTCTACAGGAAAGTAAACTGGTACGTTTTCTACAATCATTCATATTCTGTCATTTGACTTGTCCAAAATAATTCTATTTCAGAACAATTTCACAGTGGTTTCTTACCATTTTGAACGGTACACTTCAGTTTATTTCAGAATTAAATTCTCTATAGATGGACAGATTATGGAATAATCATTGCAAAATACTTGTTCCAAAATATTAGGTAGATTTCCTGCATGTTCCCCATCTTCTCAGTATTCTTTAGCTAAATGCAAATTACACTGTGTGTTTTCTGGTTGCAGAGAAGGGGCAGAGTGTATGGACATGGCCAGGTTGTTCTATACCCTGCACATGATCTCTGGGGAGCATGGTTTCAGGAGGAAGAAAAAGTGAGTGAACTCCTGGAATTGCACGATTTTGTTTCCATATCTTCCTCAGAGAGGTTTCCAGAGCCAGCCCTTGCACACCCTGCCCTTTCTTGTCTCCGCTTGTGCCTTCCTGGTCCTCTGAGAATGCAGCTTTGAAAGCAGCAAACACAGTTGGATTGCGAACACGGCCCCGAGATGCCACCCCTAGAAAAGGGGCAGTGAGACCGAGCCCATCAGTGTCTACCCTGCTCCAGGAAGAGAAAATCAACAACGTAGCTCCAGAATGTGGTGCTGAAGGAAAATGGCCAAATGCTGCTGAGCTCAGCAGAGAAGGTGCGTCACAGAGTAAAAACCCCAGCGCAGCAGAGAGACGTCGCAGTGTGGTGAGGTGTGATGCAGATGATCTAGCTTTTGGGGAGTTGTCCATCATTTTTTTCCCATTGTGTCATGTTCAGGGATGGGGACCCAGAAGCACAGGAATGGTGTCTATCTTGTCTTTATCTGCAGAAATGTGCTCTACACTGCAGCTGAGGGGAATGGTCCTTCCTGCAGTCTCTGGGAAAAAGCACCCAGGGAGACCTGAGGGTGACACATGGGGTTCTGGAGCTGGAGATACAAAGGATCTGAGGCCTGTTACACCACAACTGAAAAAGATCTTGGCAGCTTATGAAGGGATTGGACCTACTTCTGAAGTGACTGTCACCGAAGCACAGCTCCTCCTGGCACCCTGACTGCCAGTACTGGGCTGGGTGTTCACAGGGAAAGTCCCTTCCACGCATCATGCCACAGATGCCACATGGAGCAAGAGGATCTCTTTGATTACACAGCAAGCTTGGGTAAGAAATCCCAGGCACCTAGAGATCTTTAAGATCATAATGAATTGGCCTGAAGGTGAAAATTTCAGATCATCAGAAGAGAAGAAGATGATGTGCTGAGGAGGCCACACCATATAATCAGCTACCTGAAAATAAAAAACAATACACTCTCTTCACTGACTTTCCTGCCAGAACACAGGGACAAATTGCAAATGGAAAGCTGCTGTGTGGAGGGAGTCCTGTGTGGTGAGTCACAGAAGCTATTGAGGGACAAGGTGGATCAAGTCAGGTTGCAGAGCTTAAAGCCATCCAGTTGGCTTTAGATATTGCTGAATGAGAGAAGTGGCCAAGACTCTACCTCTAAACTGACTTGTGGATGGTAGCAAAAGCTCTTTGGGAGTGCCTGGAAAGATGGAGAAAGGCCAATTGGCAGCAGAGAGGAAAACCCATCTGGGCAAGACATTGCTGCGCTGGTAGAGAAGGTCCGTCATGTAGATGCATGTCGTGTAGAGTCGAGTTACCGAGGAGCATTGCAGCAATGGACAGGTGGATCAGGCTGCCAAGATTGAAGTGTCTCAGGGAGATCTTGACTGGAAACACCAGGGTGATCATTTCTGGCTCAGTGAGTTCATGATGCCTCAGGTCACCAGGGAAGAGATGTGACATACAGATGGTCTTGCGATCAAAGGGTGGACTTAACCATGGACACTATATCCCAAGGTTGTTGTAACTGTGAAACATGTGCTACAGTCAAGCAGGCCAAGCAGGTAAAGTTTCTGTGGTATGAGGGACAATGGTCAAAACAGAAATACGGGGAGGTCTGGCAGATCAATTGCATCACCCTGTTGCAAGCCCGCCAAGGCAAGCATTATGTGCTGACAATGGTGGAAACAACCGCTGGATGTGTCTCACACCACACCGTGTCTCACACCACTGCCTAGAACACCATCTTGGGTCTTGAAAAGTGAGTCCTGTGGTGACATGGCACCTCAGAAAGAATTCATTTGGACAACGGGACTCATTTCTAAAACACAGTTTTCCTCCACTTCCAAATCACGTCTTGATTTTTAATGCTGTGACACTATAACTCCTTAGGAACACATTTACTAGAAAGTGAACATCAAATTGCTCATGATTGCTGAAACTTTCATGTAAGTCTTATGTCCAATGTTTCTCTACTTGAAATCTGCCCTTTCATGATGAGAAATTAGCCACTAAGTATGTAAGAACATACGCACAATTGTGTATGTTAAACTGAAGGTCTATTAAGACTAGCAATTAAGATAAGATGTGAAGAAGACTGTAAGGATGGACGGACACCTTTCTCCTGTGCATTCACGTGGTAGTTCTGTGGAAGAAGTAACTCTTTAGAGAGTGAGCCTTAGAAGTATGAAAAGGAGCAGTTCATTCCTGAGCATGTCCTTGAGTAGGCAGGTAAAGCTCATACTGAGCACTTAGATGCCTGCACTTTTTCAATAATGATGGAGGAAGCAAGTCCTCTTCAGAGAGGGATCATGTCTTAAATTTTCTCTAGACCGGTCATGAAGAGCACTTCAGGGATGATGGGACACCTTCTGATGATATTATTTCTAAATCAGGCACCTCAGGTAAGTGCTTAAAACACAGTAGGATAGATAGCTCTTCTCTTGGATGATTAGATAATCATCCTGGTAAGAGCCCAGAGGGTCTATGGTGTCCATGGCTGTCCAAGAGCCCAAGGCTCTGAAAAATCGAGTTCCTCTGTGCATTATTTCTAAAGGGAGAGGGGAAGAAAATCTCCTGCAGAATAAGCAGCTGAAATTCTCAGAGCAGAGCCCTTGTGGGTTGACTTTACCTCTCCTCTGAGTTCACATGCTGGGGGGCTCTAGAAGAAACTGGGATGTTCAGCTACTCACAGGGAAAAAAAATCTCATTTAAAAGGATAGGGAGTACAGGATGAGGGGAGAAATAATTTGAAGAATTGTGATTCTGAGTTGCTAAATGTTTGGACTGCCTGGATTAGAATTTATAGCTTTTATTAATCTGCACAATATTGGAATATAAGATGATTCAAGATCTTTTACACTCTCTGAGTCATTTTTTTATTATTCCCTTAATATAGTCTTTTTACAGAATGCATTTTTCTGTCATTTTTAACATGAAATTTAATGATTCAGTATATAAGAGTACACTTAGGAAGCCAGTTTATCTCTCGAGTCTGGGCATGTGGATCTGATTTGAACAAAGATAAATGGTCTCATTCTATTACAGGAACTTTTCATTAATAATACCAGGTATGTCATGTACATTATAACAGGTTCATTGCATTTGGTCCTTTTGACATTTTATGAGGCAATGGTAATGAAAGTTGTGAGCTGCTACATAGCTTTGTGTTAAAGAAAACAACACCGTGGATTATTTACAAAAGTCTATTAAAAATATCAGATAAATAAATGAGCTATTTTTGCAAGACATTACAAATTCCATTAAGGAACTGAGAAGAAACCTTCTTAAAACTATGTAGCACTTCACAGGACTTCTGAAAATTATTCATACTAAAAATTTTATTGCTCTACAATGAAGACATTCATTGCAGTTATCAGTCGATATGGAATAATTAGTAATCTGGACTTTGTGAAGCACCTAGATAAGATCATAAATTTGTCTTTGGAGTGTTTCTATATTTTCTCTTCATATGAAAGCAGATTTCTTAATTTTTAGCTACTCTGGGATTTAAACACTGTGAGTTTTGGTATTTTTTTGTTATAGCTAAGTTCTCATCTTTGGTAAAATGCAACAAAAAGAATCCAAGTCATACGACTGGCAGTAGTACTAGTGGGAAATCTAGTGCTTTGAAAATTGACACGGTAATTTGTTCTTGTAACATTAGACTAAGTCACCAATTGGTTTACTCTCATAAATAATGTGCAAGTAGTGAAAGAATGAGGAAAAGAATATCTTTAACATAAATTTAGGAGGTAGGAGTCTACTTTTTTACTCCAGCTGACTGAAGAATGATACTGGAAATTGTACTATAGCACTTATCTACAGCATAAGGAACACAGTCTATCAATCTGCTATAATGATTTTTTTATTTAATATCTATACATTTTTGTTAAACTTAAAAGTGTAAAATTTTAGGGAAGAATTTTCTGGATTATGACAAATCTCAACAGCTCATTCCATAAAGGAAGTGTGACAAGATATTTTCATGGCAATGGCTGCATCATTACAGATTGTGGATTAATTGTGCTTCCACTGCCACTTTAACCAAATGAGAATAATTGTCTGGTGGGAGAAAAAATCTTTGCTCAAATCTTAACAGCAAAAGGAAGCTATTAGCAAAATATAGAAGTGGAAATACATACACTGCAGAAAATAACTATTTCAGTCAAATTATGATGTGTGGATTTGGAAAGTTTTCTCAGTCAGAAAATCTCCACTTAATAGACTGGAGAACAGCAGTAAGGGTTTACAGAAATGTCTCTAATGGGAACTGATATTTGAAAGCAAAGGCTAGTGGGACTGATTACTTTTCTCATTAGGCAGCATCTCTAACAAAATAAATCAGATGTTGCCATATAACATTTCACATATCTGTCAAACTGAAGGATATAATCTGGAAACACACCATGAAATTAGCATAGATACATGCAGAATTGGAATCAACAAGCATTCTCATCTCACACTAATTGACAAAAAGCAGTGCCACTGCCACACACAATTTCATCTGCAATTATTATTAGAGGGACAAGTGAAGACATTGTGAACTACAAATTTCTCCTCGTGTTTTGATGTCAAGTTCTGCCCAAACCAATGTCTGCAGAAAGAAGAGTTTTCTTTTTTTAATACTGTGCAATATATCCTTTAGCAGTATCTTCCCCTTTCAAGAGCAAGAGGTTAAATGAGATCTTTTCCCTTCATAGCTCTGGGCTGCTGTGCAGAAAAAGAGTGCAAATGTTTCTCAGGAGGGAGTGTGGAATGAGCTCAGCATGCTGGCAGAGACTCCAGCGTGTTGGGTTCAGCGCCACAGAGCGAGGTGGGGACAGAGGACACAGGGCCCTTAGGTCAACGTAGGTTGCTCCAGGGCCTCTGTGCAGGTAGCGGGGAATGACATCCTCTTCCAGAGGTGGCTGAGGGCTCCTGATCAGGGGCTGCTCTGAAGATGTCCTGTGCTGAACAAGTAACAAAATAATCAAAGGCAGGGAGAGGCAGAGGGAAAGGAAGTAGGGCTGTGCAGGGGGCTGCTTGTAGCCAGAATGAACATTTAATTTTTTTCAAGCAGAACAGCATGGCTTTAACTGGCAAGATGAAGAGAGTCCCCATGATAAGTTATTTTGTTAGCACTACAAGCACATTTTGGTAAGAAGACCTACGTTCAAATCACTTTCTTAAGTCAGGAAAAGGAGGAAATGTCGCTGTCTGTTCTATGTGCTGTGTGAATACTCAAAAAAGCACTGCGTTTATGTGTGTGGCAACATCAACATGGCCATTTAGGAACGTGGTTTCCTCATTGACACTAGTTCTTCTGTTCTCAGCAGAGTATCAAACACTCAGAAACTCTGGGCAAATGATCTTTTTGTTATGTGCCATTTTTGATGTGCTTGCCAAACGTAGAATATGGGAATACATATATATGGGAAAACATAAAGATAGCAGCTCTTGTCCTATGCCTTCTTGAGTCCCTTCAGCCTCACCTCTCCTTAAATGTCTCCGGCTTTGGTACAAGACATTGACAGTTGAAGCTGGGGCTAGTAATCAGCTGACTTGATAGGTGACACTTGACAGATTTTTGACAGTTGCTGTTTATCAGGCTGACACATTTTGTGCAGATGTACCTTCAGCAAAGCTCCTAGCTCTAGCTTAGCCTTATGCAAGCTTTCTGGGTTGGTTGAGGGTTTTTTTATATTTTATTCCCTTTGTTACGTGAAGCATACCTTTCTTGATAAATTAACAGTAAACAGACAATACACTACATTCTCTCCATTATCAGGCTGTCCAATGAAGCATGACATTCAGTTTCCCTGTGATTTCTATTTTAGCATAATTCATACTGAATAGTCACCAGTGTTTAAACATTTGTAACATTATCCAGCTTTCCCCTATTTCTACTAATTTATCCACCTTCTGTAGCAGAGAAAGGTAAAATTTAACATGTACTGCCCAAGGGGCCATCTCTTGCAGTTCACTATGGAATTGGACTTTTTTTGTTTTGTTGCTTGTTAATGTTCTTGTTGAAAAAAAAGAAAAAAAATGCTAAGGCAAAACATCCTCCTCAGTCACAACCCAAGGCACGTGTGGGTTGCTCTTATAGAAGCTGCCATGTAATTGACTACATCAGTGAGCAAGGGAAGGGCTAGAGATATCATTTCTCTGGACTTCTGCAAAGCCCTTGACATGCTCTCCCACAGCATTCTTTTTAAATCAGAGAGAGATGGATTCAATGAGTTGATGGATTAGAAATTGATTGAATGGTTGCATCTGGAGGGTAGTGGTCCATTGCTCATACTCCCAATGGACACCAGTGACCAGTGTTGTTCCTGAGGGGTCCATATTGAGACCAGTGTTATTTAATGTCTTTATTAATGGCATAGATGAAGGGATTGAATGCCCCCTCAGCAAATTTGCAGATAACACCAAGCTGAGTGGAGGTGTTGACAAACTTGAAGGACAGGACGCCGTCCAGAGGGACCTGGATAAGCTCAAGAAATGAGCCCATAGGAAACTCATGAGGTTCAGCAAGGCCAAGTTCAAGGTGCTGCACCTGGGCTGGGCCAAGCCCAGGTATCGATCCAGGCTGGGGGATGAACAGATCAAGAGCAGCCCTGCCAAGAAGGAGTTGGGGGTGCTGGTGGGTGAGAGACTGGACATGACCCAGCCATGTGCTCTTGCAGCCCAGAAAGCCAATTGTGTCCTGGGCTGCATCCAAAGCAGCGTGGGCAGCAGGTGAGGGAGGGGATTCTGCCCCTCTGCTCTGCTCTGGTGAGACCTCACCTGCAGTGCTGCATCCAGCTCTGGGGTCCTCAGCACAGGAAGGATGTGGATCTGTTGGAACCAGTCCAGAGGAGGCCACCAAGATGATTTGAGGGATGGAGCACCTCTTGTGAAGAAAGGCTGAGAGAACTGGGATTTTTCAGCCTGGAGAAGAGGAGGCTTCAGGGAGACCTAATTGTAGACTTCTAGTACCTGAAAGGAGCCTACAAGAAGTCTGAAGAGGAACTTTTTACAAGAGCATGTAGTGACAGGACAAGGAGGAATGGCGTCGAACCAAAAGAGAGCAGCTTTAGATTAGATATTAGGAAGAAATTCTTTAATGTGAGGCACTGGAACAGGTTGTCCAGAGAAGTTGTGGGTGCCCCTCCCTGAAAAGCGTTCAAGGCCAGGTTGCACAGGGCTCTGAGCAACCCGGTCTAGTGGAAGGTTCCCTACCCTCTTCAAGGGGTTTTGAACTGGGTGATCTTGAAGGTCCCTTCCAACCCAAGCTATTCTATGATTGTGTGATCTTTTATTTACTGGCAAGGAAATGAGTGGTTACTGAGAGATCAATCCCAACTGCTTCACGTACCAGTATTCTGCTTAATGCATGCAAAGATACATAATGAAAGGGAAAGCAATTATCAGGGTAACATTTCAGATTATAATAATGCTCATAAAATAATTAAACACCCTGTTTACTCTAATCAGTGACTATGCTGGTGGTATTCTACCATGATGAAATGTGTGGTTTCAAAGAAAAGATCTTCTAATGTAGGTAACATTTACAAAACATTGGCACAAGCTGTGCTGCCGTTCAAAACCAATATGTGTTCTCCTGTGTAAAGGAAAAAGATGCAGGATAGTAGCTACATATATTAGCACTAGTAGGGAAACAGGATAATTAAAAGATAACTAGGAAGATAATTAAATGCAAACAGAGACTAACCTGATGTGCTTTAGGCTAAGTGCAATAATTAATCTTGATAGATGGTATATAATAAGGGCTTTCCAATACAGTCTCCTACACTAGCTTGCTATTATGAAATCACAGTTCTTTGTGCAGGAAATAATTGGTCTAAAGTGAAATGTTCCTGTTAGATTTAGATCCTGTTAGATCTTCCATGGAAGGTGCATTTTAGAGAGTAGGCAGGAAGACCTGAACAACTCAATTAGCTGTGGAATTTCTCAGGCTTGAAAATACGTAGGAATCCTCTGTACCTCCCTGCTCCTGGCTTTCAAAGACTTCAATGAAAGATGCTGGGGTGGTTGGTCTGGAGACTAGAAAATCTCTGTTGAGGGAAAGGGCCATTGAGCAGAGAGTGGTTAGGCACTGAAACAGGGTCCCCAGGGAAGCGGCCACAGCACCAATCTGCCAATTTCAAGGGGCATTTGGACAAAACTCTCAGGCACGTGGTGTGATTTCTGGGGTGGTCCTGTACAGGGCCAGGAGTTCGGCTTGAAGATCCTTCCAGGTCAGGATATTCCATGATTCTATGATTCTATGAACTGCAAGGTTACTTTAATCCTATTTTAGAAGGGAACACTTCTTGGGAGGAACACTCCTTTCTATTCCAAAATATCAAAATATGGGCCTTGGGGCATTTTGCAGTTTGCTTGTTTATTTAAACAGATTTAAATATTCATAATCAGAATCCCTAGACAGGATAAACTGAGTGAAACTCTGCCAGTTTGCACCAACATGGAATGCAGTTATACTTGTCTGTCTTTGGCTTGCTTAAAATTACTATTTTGCAAGTTGCAGTGATCCACACTCGCCACTTTACCATCTATATGGCATCTATATGTAGGTATCTATATCATGGAAAGCAAAGGGAAGGCTCAGAGGATGCTCTGCAGCAAGGAAATGAAGGGTGCAGAATTCTGTCTGGATCTTAATCTGAAAGGCGCAACAGCAAATACTGTAATAAAATTTATTTAAATGATAGAAATAGAAATGTAATCAGCACATAAAGCTTATGTCCTTTCAGATGCTGGGAACCCGACTTTCATGAAGCATCGAGGAATTACCGTAGCTTGCTGCACAGATTCCACCTGTGGAGAGGTTCAGTATTCCTCACATACTCTGTTGTGTGTTAAAACAAGCGTTCATCTTCTGGCAGGGCGGAACGATGTCCACCAAAGTGCCACTGAGCAACCTGGGGCATGCCAGCACCTGCCCTCCAGTGCTGCCTGCAGGGGGTTGGGGATGCACCAGCTACTCATGCTAAGGGTAATTCAGCCTTCCCAAGCCTGAAACACAAGGGCCAGGAGAGCAGGGGTAACTTGCCTGAGACCATCAACTCCTCCGCTGGAATGTTTACCCCAAGGAACCCACTATAGAGGGCTAGTTAGCTAGTACAGCATTGGGTATACATGATACATGTATTACAGGTTATTTAACCCAACAAGGTGCAGAAGTTTCTTTGACAAAGCAGATTTAGGGGTAAAGCTAAAAAATTGAAGTTTTTGCAAGCAGGTTGTGTTCATATACTAAAATATGATTGCTCTGAACTAGTGAGGTTAGGGTGGGAAATTTATTTGAACAAGATTCAGAGTAGATGGAATAGTCTAAATCAGACACCTAATATAGAGTCACACAGAACATGGATGTGTTTTCAGCAAACCACTTCTCCCAAGATTACAGCTAAGCTAGCCAATAATTACACAGTTGTTATTTGTTTATTTTACAATGCTACATACACTAGAAAACATCACAACCGTTATTTTCAAGGCCACAGGCAAAGTTCTAAATTCTTATTCTGTCATAAAAAATAAACAGAAAAGCATGCCTGAATCACCATGATTGTCCTCCTGCATCTGATGGGCCAAAATAAGAAAGAGGTGGGAAAAGACAATTGACCCTGGAAAGACTCCTAACATTCACTCTTAGGGAATATGTCATCAATGAGTCAGTTACAAGAAATCTGTATCGGTTACCAGAAACCTCCATCGAAAACACTCATATATTGAGAATGATTTGTGCTTCCTAGGCTAGGTATTCTCATTGAGCACTCTTTGCTCACCTCAAAGGTCCAGGCAGTCGACACTCACGGAAGAGGAAGCATCCTGTCTCTCTAAGGCTGAAATGCTCATCAACATAATTGCCATGAAGTACAAACTGTACTTGAGATATGCAGTGAAACTCCATTGGAGCAGATATTGATGGATTTGTTTAATGACACAGCAATTTTTCTTAGATAGAGGAGAAACCCCTTATAATTACATGAAATGCTTTGCATTTTTAGTATCAGCATGCCTCAGTGCCATTCTACAGGTGAAGAACTGGTATTTATTCAGTTCAAAAACATAAATGTGGGGATAAATACAGCAGCTGTGAGTTGTACATGCAATGGTATTTATTGCTTGCATTATTCTATCATGAAGGAGCGTGGAAGGATCTATCAGCTGGAAAGACAGAACAACAAGGTACAGTAGGAACCTTTCAACATTTTTAGATGTTATAATTTCACTTGACTTTACAATACACTGAAACAATTTCCTTTTTTTAAATGAGTACATTTGCAATTTTCCTTCAAAAAAATAATGAAGAATTCATTTAGACTGACTTGTGATAAAATAAAAACGATGAAATCTTAATTATTAAGCTCTTAAATACAGCATTGATGACTGATTTGCAGATTTGTAGCTTTGTATATTTGTTAATTGATTAACATTTGTTTAATGTTTTGAAATGACAAACACCATGAAAGCAACTAAGAACAATTAGTCACCCTTTTGAAGGCTTTAATTTGAAAGAATTAGCTCAGATGGATTAGAAAATAATCTAAGTAGATGGATTTGAAAGATGATAGTTGGATTTCATTTATTGTGAGGATGAGAAGCAATTCCTGCTGTTAAAAGTAGACCTAAGGATCGCAGAGGAAAAATGAGGGACAGTGTTAAGGACACCGTGTGTGTGGCGTGGCCTTTAGCATCTATAAATGAGACAGCTGCTGTATGGGTTTGGCATGGTGAGGGTTTGGTGTGCATGGAAGGGGGGCTTCTGTGAGAAGTTGCCATGTCTGACAAAGCCAGTGCCAGGCAGCTCCAGGAGGGACATGCCACTGGCCAAGGCCGAACCCATCAGTGATGGTGGTAATGCCTCAGGGATAACACAGTTAAGAAGGAGGGAGATAACCCCTGAACAATGGCAGCTGCAACTGGAGAGAAGAGTGAGAGTATGTGAGAACAACGACCCTGCAGATCCCAAGGTCAGTGCAGAAGGAGGAGCAGGAGGTGCTCCAGGCACTGGAGCAGAGATTCCCCTGCAGTCCCTGGTGCAGCCCATGGTGAGGCAGCTGTGCCCCTGCAGCCCATGGAGGCACATGGGGGAGTAGAGATCTACCTGCAGCCCATGGAGAGCCCCACAGTGGAGCAGGTGGGTGCCTGAAGGAGGCTGTGACTGTGGTAAGCCTGTGCTTGAGCAGGCTCCTGGCAGGACCTGAGGCCCCATGAAGAGAGGAGCCCACACTGGAGCAGATTTGCTGGCAGGACTCGTGGCCCTGTGGGGCACCAACACTGGAGCAGGCTGTTCCTGAAGGACTACACCCCATGGAAAGGGATCCACACCAGAGCACTTCATGACCTGCAGCCTATGTCACGTTGGAGAAGTTCATAGAGGACTGTCTCCCATAGCAGCAACCCCACGCTGGAGCAGGGGAAGAGTGTGAGAGTCCTTCCCCTGAAGAAGATGGAGCGGCAAAGAAAAAGTGCAGTGAACTGATCACGGAACCCCATTCCCCATCCCCTTGTGTCATGGGAGAGGAGGAGGGAGAGAATTTGGGAGTGAAGTTGAATCTGGGAAGAATGGAGGAGTGGAGACAAGATGTCTTAAGATTATTTCTCATTATCCTACTATGATTTGATCGGTAATAAATTAAATATTTTTTTCCCCAAGTGGAGTCTCGTGGCAGTCACTGGTGATTGCTCTCTCCCTGCCCTTATCTCGACCCACAAGCCTTTCACATTTTCTCTTGCCCACCCTGCCAGTGAGGGGAGCAATGGAGCAGCTTTGCTGGGCATCTGGAGTCCAGCCAGGGTCAACACCTGCATTTCGCTATTATGTGACATGATGACAGCGATGTGGTTGTGCAGCTTTTTGACTGTGCCTTCACATGTCACATCAGCAATTTCTTTCACTAATCTTGTACTCTCTGTTCTTTCATTAGTCATGCTTCTGTGAGTTTTGATCCCTACCTCTACTTGTTCACCAGCTCAGAGCAATCCCTGACATTTGATGTATCTAAGAATAAAATCCAACACCTTTGAGTTTAATCTCCTGCATCCTACAGCCAAGAGAGTTTCCCATGGCTGGCTGCAGTCACACGTTATAGCTGAACTGGATTCCCTTCTTCCTTTCTGAAGATGTGATAAAGAACATGTCTTTATCCTGTCCTATTCTCAACAGAATACTTACCTAGTCTTATCAACCTTGTCTTAAAAAAAAAAAAAAAGAAAAAAAATTGAGGCAGATTGCAGTTATCTTATCCCAGTACCAAATAAAATAATAAATAGGTGTATTTTCCTGTGAGTGTTAATCTGGAGTTTCTCCAAATTCATTGTGAAAAGGACATGAGAGGAACAGCTTGTTCTGGATGTTATCTTGGGTAGACAGCGTTATAATAAGGAACTATAAAATCTGAAACTACATTTGTATTTAAGTGTAAACCATTCTTCTTTGTTAGAGAGAAAAGAAAGATGCATGTATAAGGAATTGAAGAGAAAAAGGCAGACCTTCCAAATACCCAAGACAACCACTGTGATTTTGGTTTATCTCCTTGTTTACTGAAACTGACTTATTAATGTTTAAAATGCCCTTATAATGTCTGCAAGCAGTTCACTAGAGTTTTAAATAATGTATATGGTATTTGGCTAAAGCCATATCCCATATTTCTATTTGATGAATCTAGATTATATTTCCTTCATGGTGAGACCATGGCTGAAAGTGTTATATTGATTGACCAGAGAAAAAGGGAATTAAGTAGTGCTCACCATCTTAAAGAATGTGAAATTACAGAATCGTGTCTTGCATCTTACTGCTTGTAATCTCCCAGGTGATGGGATTCAGTGCTTTCACATAATTTTTAATCATCCTTTACAAAATAAGAAATTTATTTCCTTTTGGGGAAAAACTTTGAATTAAGACCTCAGAATATTCATTCTCCTGGGCAGCCCCTAGGAGTCACTATACACTAAATGCTGCATTAGAAACAGTATCAACCTGCAAATCTTTTTTAAGATCAAATGCAAATCCATCCAGTTCTGCTACTAGACCCTGGTACATGAGGTTGATAATCTGACCACTGTCTCATCAGTCTAAAATCGGGCAAAGGGTTTGTCTCACAAGAACATGCCACCACGCACAAAGGTTATCACAGCTAATTAAAATGTTTTTTAGAACCACTTTGTATTTGAAAATTAGAATTATTTGAGAGTTAGGTAGATACTGCTAAACTATCACACGTCCATGACTAGGAGGATTTTGTACTAAGTGCTTCTGAGTGAGAGCTAGGTCATGGGAAAAACAATATAGTAACATCTACTTGAATTATTTTTGCAAACTTGAAAATAATTACTTGGATTTTAACAGTTGTTTGTCTTGACTTTGTTTCTTCTAGCAAAGGTGTCATCACTGGCTGACACATTGCTGACATGTCTCTAACTCGGCATCAGCCTGCAAGTTCTGCTTTTATCCAGCACAGACAGCTGACCTTCCCTTTTCTCAGCACAGCCTGTTCATTTTGAGATGTCTAGAGACAAAGCTGATAGTGGGAGGCAATCTCACTTAACTGAAATCACCTCATGGTAATAAAACTCTCCAACCAAAACAGCCCTTGAAGTTGTCTTGGATTTGAGAATCTTTTAATTTGTTTTATTAATCTTCATCAGAATAGACGGAAAAGAATCTGGCAACGGCTTTCTTTGCCTGTCGCATTAAGTTGATCTGATGTATCTCTCATTGAATTGCTGTAACATCAGATCATGCAAACAATATATGTCAGTGACTGTCAGTAACTGCTGCAGCACATGGCGCCCCACAAAACATGAGATGTGCTCTTATGAAACAAGAGAAGATAATAATTTACTACTACTGTTCAGTGGGTGACAATGGTGCAAAGGAAACAAGGAAAATAGGAGAAAAAAGAAAAAAAAAATTTGCTAGAGCCAGTTCTACTTCCAGGTACTTGTGCTAATGTCACAGTTTATTTGCCTTGCTGTAGTTGGTATCTTACTGTCAAACTAGCTGCCTTATGTATGACTTTGTGCAGTCATGTACACATGTGCTTCATGGATGGAAAATGCTGCCATCTCTGATGCTGTAGCACAATTTACAAGGATTTTGAAACACTATTAGCAATTCTACAACTTAGTAGTTATCAAGTAGTTATCAAAAACCGTCCTTTTTTCCCTTTTCTTGAAAGTCTGTTATACCTGAAGAAACTGCACAAGGGTCAGCTGATACTTTAAGAGGCCTGTTGGAGACAGCTTAAGAGTGACAGAGTTGACATATACACATAGGAATAGACACCTGAAATAAAAGTGTGTATTACTGTTTTGTTCATCAGAGAGTAAGATGAATATTTCAGGTAAAAATAAAACCGAAAGAAATTGTCCATTTTTATTAAGTTTGATATTTTCATATAAGAATTTTCTCATTGCTAAATATACTTAAATTAATATTTTTAAACGGCACAAAGCCCTCCAAGACTAGGTCAAAATATATATTAACAGGCAGATGTACTACCCAAATGGAAAGGTTTTTGCTCACTGTTTTCAATCTAGAACAAGAACTCCTAGAGGAGAAGGAAGTAACCTATAACAAGTGTAATCAAAATGGGAAATCTTATTCCAACATCAGATCAAATGGATGTGGCACTTAGAGACATGGTTTAGCGGTTGACTTGGCAGTGTAGTTTAGCAGTTGGATGCAATGATCTCGAAGGTCTTTTCCAACCTAAATTATTCCATGATTTTAGTAAAAATAAAATGCTTCATCCCTTTGCGATTGTCTGTTACAGGACTGGAGCTAATGGGATACTTTGCATGCTCAGTTTGCAGTATTAATGCAGTGTAGCAGCTGTAATATGTGAGGTGGTCTGGGACTGCACCTGACACCTGCAGAGGGCCAAGAAACACATTTTGAAACAAACATTGTTAAAGTTAACTGCTGGAACTGCATTGCAGATTGGTGACCCAGATGCATGGAGACTTCTGCATGTAAGTACAGAAAGATCTGGCATGGAACTACTCTTTCTTAAGAATTATGATTTGAGAGAAAAGACCATGCTGAATTTGGAAGATGATGAAAAATGAAAGGGAAAATTCACTGAACAGAGAAAAGGGGAAGTAAAGGAGGACAAACTGGAGGCCAGTTGATATGTCTAGAATCAATTCTTTGTCTCGCGGCTCCCTATGTGCTCTTTTACACTTATCAGCCAAGCGGTGGAGTTCAGATTCCTGGATCCTGATTAATGTGGAGCTGAGAAGAGGGACAGCCCATCTGGAAAAGCAGCACTTCAGGAGTGCCAGAGAAAAAGCTGTAAAACAGCTTGAGCAGCCCAGAGAGCTGTCTCACAGTGACCACCAATTGGCAGTGTAAAGCAGTTGAGCTCTGCAGTGCTCTGTGCTGCTGCCTGACACCTCACAGAACTATACCACAACCTGTAAAGAAGAAGCAGGAGGTGATCCATCAAAAGAGTGAGAACAAAACGTGTGTTGCCACCGATGATTTTTAATGCTGGAAGTGCACTTTGGCATGCTGTGCTGCACTGCAGAGCAGCTGCTCAATGCCAAGGACCAGGAATGTGGGCACACCTGCAATGTTGTGCGTAGGAGTGAGGTCAGGGCAGATAACCATCAGATATGCTTTCCAACATGTAGGATCTGACAACAGGAGTGTCTGGGCAGCTAAGGTACACCAACCTGAAAGTGATCTAAAAGGAGGCAGAAAATGTTCTTTTACTGGTCAGAATGAGTATGCAGAAAAAAAAATTATTTTTATGGAGTAAAGGTGAAAGGATGACCAATGTTGACAGATAAAATTATGTTCTATCTGAATATCTAATGAATATGCTATCAGAAACTCATAGAAAGGATGACATGCAACTTGAAGAACGATGGCTCATTAAGAAAAGAGAATAACTGCGAGTTGAGGTATAAGGTACTGAAGAGCAGAGTGATGACCACCATCTCTTTTAAAAAGAATATAAGTGGCTCAAGCAGGGTGTGCTCATGTTTTTAAACTGATCAGCTTTGTGGGATACAGAAATCACACTCTTAAACTACCAACTAATTAATATACTGATTAGGAAGCGGAAAGTAAAAAAACAATAATTAAAAAAAAGTAGTTCTTCAACTGGAGGAGCTTACATTGTGAAAGCTGGCCAGCTGGAAACCCATGGTAACCTATGGATGAGCTAACTGTAGGCACACAAGGTTTAGCCTTCCAGTTAAAGAACTAAATTGGTAGCAAGCATCTGGAGATGTATTGTTCCTATGCAAGGCATAGTCTTAAAGAGCAATCTGTTATTCCCCAAGGCAATTGAACAGAAAGAAGATCCAGAGACACCACAGATGGAAAAGCAGATTGCTCGGGGTGTACAAAAGACATTATACTCTTGCAGCATACAGTGAATCTGCCTGCAGATGGGTAAGGCCCCGGAGAAAATGTATGTTAAACTATCCCTTTGATGGAGCTCACAGTTCATTAATCTGTGACTTGGTTGGATCTTAGTTGAGGTCATGAGAGGAAAACATGAGCAGGAGCTCATTATGTTGGGGGATACAAAGACAGACAATTCCCTGCTTCAAGAAGCAGGAGTACTGTTGTTGCAGGAGTACTGTAAATTTAGGTTGAACACACTCTGTGGGCTAGCAAAGGCTAGACAGACAGATTCCGAAGAGCCTTCATCAGGATAGCAATAATATCTTTGAATATGAGTAGTTTTCTAAACAAGGATTAATGAAGGAACAGTATGTTGACTATTCCAGAATTAATTAATTTCTCTAGGAAAAATACTGAGAAAACTGACCACAAAAATGCAATTAGTCTCATAGATGCGAAGCTCAGTACAGATAAGTTTACTTTTATTTGTCATTGTTAGAATTGCTAAGGTGAGCTATTTTTACTTCATTTCCAATTTCGGATAATAAATATAGCTTGCTAAAAATAAACATTAACATCTGAAATTTACCTGGACCAGATTTTGTAAAATTTTAATCTTCGCAGGTTTTTAAAAGATGTTCTAAAAAAGTTTCTGTTGCATACCCAAAATGCACAGGTATTCAAGGCTTCCAAGAGACTTAAAGAAAAACCTTTACTCTTAAAAGGTCTGATCATATTGAAAACTAACGCAACATTTTATAAGTCAAAATATTATGTTAAAAGTCCTTTGAAATCATTAGGGGAGCTAAAATTGTTCTGCAATGGTCACAAAGAAAACACTTCATTTGTATGGAACTAGCAGAGAGAGCTCAGATGGACCCCACAGCCAAAACTGAAGATGTGTATTTAAAACTCCTCAGGATCCTTTGTACATTTTTTTTTCCCCCAAATAACTTAACACCACGGCAAATGAAGCTTGGGTCAATGAGCTATCTACTTGACTTCTTTGAATGTTAATAGTCTTACGAACTCTGTAATTTTAAAACGTTTCAAGATTTAATAAAAATGAACATTAGTGGGCCAGAAAACTTCACATTTAGCTCATTTAGTAATCCTGTTTGTAATTTAGTCAAACCTGCAGTTTTAAAAAAGTTTATACTTAGTAGATATTGCTTAATATCTTTCTCAGTTACTAATGGTCTGGAAAGTGCTTTGTCATGCTTGTGTGTAATAATCAATCATCCTGTTAGTTCTTAAATACTGAAAAAAAATTACTGAACTCTTGTGGCTTTTCTGCTTTATTTTAAGCAATCTATGTCCATCTACTTATGAACTGAAACTATTCTTCATTTTTATAATTTAATAAAAAAATAGCAGCAATTCCTCTTATTGTCATTACCTCTATTAGCCATGGATTTCTTTGTTTGTTTCCTTATTGTGGAAAGATGGCTAGGGGTAAAATTAGAGGAAACGGAGAAGTTATATTCACATCCTAACAGTGGCTATAATGGTACGAAAGCTATAGGGTAAATTACCTTTGCTGCTTCCTGATGGAATGCAGTTTGCACGCTGGAAACCTATTCCAGGATGATTCCCCACCCCCACAATCTGCAGCCATAGCAGCTGCTAAGGGGGATGGAACTGAGGGTGGGGCGGAGTGGAGACGCCACGACCACGCTCTGCTGAAACCCTCACAGGGAGGGAAATTCAATGGTACTTTGCAGCTGAAAATCTTCATGGCACCTGTGAGCCGGGGGAGAGAGGAGGGGATGTCCTGCTGCTGAGCCAACAGCTGTGGTGAAATCACTCTCCTCAGATGAACTTGGTTCATTATAACCTACTTGTAATATTAACACACATTTTCATCCCAAAGGTACCCCCCTCTGAGGTACAGCCACCCCTCACGAGGCATGTGCTCTAGATTTTATTGACTGTCCCTTTAAAAGCAATGCAAGGGAATTTTACACCAATCTTTAACAAAGGTATGTATGACTAGAATCACACAAGCTCCAGCTAGACACGAAGAAATAATATGAAAGTAAGTAGAGAATGGGGAGAATTTGGGGAAGACTCCATTCTAACTGCTGGAATCAGTTGATGGGGTGAATCTGTCTTCTCCCTTGTAGGGACATCTATCGGGTAAGAACCCCACTCTGTGTGTGCTGAATGCTTTTATTGGGGATTACAGCTCCTCTGTGTGTTGCTTTGAATAGGTTTTTGCAGTGAAATACTATCCAACAACAGTCCTTGAACCTTAACCTGTCATAATTTTATATTAATAAAGAGTGTTTTCCATAAACTGTTGATGTGAATCCTTCACGGGCACTGGCAGTCACGGGCAGTGGGGAACACACACAAATGAAGAGCAAGACCCGTTGAGGGGTCATAAAGTGGAAAGACCCTCTAAAGAATCTCCCTTATGCTGTTGGGGTGTGTCCCTGAAAAAGTCAGTCGAGCTGCCCTCCCGTTCAGCCAGACTGTTCAGTGAAGGGTCCCCCTAATGGGACACTGACAGACTGGTCAGGCACAAGGGTCTTGGCTTTCCTGGCGTGCTGACAGACAAATCAAACATTACAGATCCAGGAAATCTCCCCACACTAAGAGTCAGGGTCTCCCCTTTTCACATGACACTTATCTTCCCTTATCAAAATATTAAAATCCTTAACTTTTAATTTATATACATTGTTGAACACATCTTTTCCTCTTTCTTTCATAAAATAGTACTATTTCTTATTGTTGCTTTTACTTAATGAAATTTTATCTAATGTCATCCTCTCTCCTGATTATGGAATTTTAACTGTGAAGACATGCAATGAACTCTTCCTAAAAACCTGCAAATTCAGAACTTTGTTATCTTCTTCTTGGTTAAATTATCTCAAGATTAAGGAAGTTTTCCATTTGCAAGCAATGAACACATATTTACAGATGATTAGAATGTTTCTTTGTTTGACCACTTTAAACACAAGTATGTCAGGATTACTTGTTCCTAGGCAATATTGAACTGACCTGCCAAGCCATTAAAGTACCTTGACCTCTCATAATGAGATCCTGAGAAGAGATTTGGTGGCAGAACGAGCCAACTTAGACATATATCAGTTCCCAATCAATACAGAAAAAAATGCATATTAAACCTGCAGCCAACTTACTTTTGTCTGTACATCTGCACACTTCCTGGGCAGAAAAAAGTAGTGGATTTCAACAGAGAAGTCAAATCTTTGTATTTCTTTTTTTTTTTCCCCTCAATAAATCATATTCTGTAATCTCAGAAACATATTCTGCAATGAGCAGTTATGAATTTTATTATTAAAAATTACACCTATAACCCTATAAACATAATTGCAAAAAGAGTGTTCTCATTACAAGGTCAAAAGATGCATCTTTTACTGAAGGAAAATATGTCACTTAAGAAAGTCATAATAAGGATGGTTTACCCTATATGGTCTTGAGGTAACTCCATCATGGACTGCCTGATAGTTCCTGGCAGACTATTAAGGTTATTAAAATGTATTTGGATTAGAATGTATTATGAACTACATCATGCTACATCAAATGGATATTTTATAAGTATATAAATATATGTATAAAAATAATATAGGTAGGTGCAGTGCATAACACCTCAAAAACCTTAGATAAAAAGAACAAGTGATGCAATCTCTGTGCTTCATTTCCTTTTTTTTCCAGTTTGTGTTGTCTATTTAGATGAAAAACTCTTCAGGGCAGAGGCTGTCTCCTGTGTTCGCGTACTCCCAAGCGTAATGGACCTTGATTTTCTGTATCTCTAGGCTCTGTGATAATACTAATAATTAACTAATTCACTTGATTTGCAGTAGGAATGGTTTTGAGCTATATAACATGGTTTCTGTTTAAATTAGTTTCTTGTACTGAAATAATCATCAAAACAGCTTACTTATTTCCTGTATGCCAAAGTTTGGGATAGTTAGATGCCAAGTGTTCAGCAAAACTAAGATCTGATTTTTAGAACAGACTAATCGCAGGGACACAATGTATTAGAAGTGTTCTAAGGCAACTCTAGTTTATTTTACAAATAACCTCACAGTATTTGTAAAGGTTTTTTAAGAGGAGCTACTATACTCTCCTTATATTACTAAGTCGTTACCAAGTAATTGTGTACACATTTTGGTTTTTAAATTTCACTTAATAACTAGGATGCCTTTTCAATATAAAGCATAAATTTTAAGTCCAAAAGGGGTTTTTTGTATTTTCCAGTTTATTAGTCATTATTTCCTTTCATCTAATATATGCAAAGTAATGACTTTTCAGAAAAAGAGCTGGACCTCTGACTTATGACTTAAGAATGATATTTGCAAATCTAAGAATAGTTCTTAGATAAAGTGCTAAGTTTTAATGGCGTAATGATGTATTTCCCTGGCCTGGCACATAGGTCTTCTCAGATGGGTTCTGAAGCTTAATAGAGTCTTACTTTGTTACTTTGTTGCAGCACTTAGCTTCCTCTATGCATAATAAAGATCGAAAACTGTGAATAAAGCTCCAAATATGAAAAATTTGCTCTTCTGAAAGTTACTTAGGCATATGAATATATATGTCAACAGCAACAGAGCTGTTGCCAGGGTAAGGATAGATCAGCACAAGGAATTGTTCCACCGTTGGCTCAGAACTACACTGAGAGTGTTCAAGTGCAAATGACTAAAAACATATTTATTTCTTTCAGAACATCTGACTATACCACTTTGTCCAACTGCAAAATTTCAGAAAAGATTCTCAGTCAGATTGTATCATTAACAGATTATGAATTCTTACAAGCTTTACTGAACTGGTTGGGTCAGAGATAACACAGAACTGTAGCAACAGTTCCAGACACCTGATTGACAGAGCCCTTTATTGTGCTGCTGATTTCAGGGGGTGAAAGGAAAGATGCTATGCAGATGATACCAGCTGTCTCTGTTTTTTCCTACTGAATATTATTAAAGTTAATATAAATATTTCTTTCAATATTTCTTTCCCAGCTAAGTAATTGTTGTAATTTCCTTTAGGCGATGATAAGAATAAGACAGAGTAGATGGGTTCAGGGAACAATCTCCCTTTTAAAATATGACCCTCCCCATAGATAATCTGCCTTTGCAGTATAGATGGAGAAATACACAGTTGTAAAGTCTGAAATATATTACCAGTCACACAGAAGGCTCACTTTCCAAGTGTTTTTACAAGGATATTATTATAGCTAGTCACCTCATTGCAAACTTAATTACTTCAACAGAAATCATTTCTGTTTTGTCCCTTTCTAGAGGTATACAGCTTCTGCAACATCTGCACGCACAATAATGTATTTAGAGAGCGCTCATGCATTTTGAGCAAGGCTTGATTAAAACTGCTGGAATAATAGATGCCTCTGTACAAAAATTCTGTCTAAATCCTAGCTTATAAAGTCCTTCTGTAGCAGTGTAATAGCTGCCAGTATGGGAAATGCCACAGTTGGAGGTGAATCAGCAACAGCCTGCAGCATATATGCAGACCTCCCAATCACTCATAGAGACAAGACAAAATGCAGTAAAAAAACCAACCCAAAATGCTTTAAGGGGAAACGATGCAACATCCATACGTTACGAATTACGTTTTGCTTAAGGATCTGGAGTAGTGATTCATAGCACCCTGGCAGGAATCCTCCAGGTGATGCAGTATGCTCCCTGCACATGACTGAGAAAAGCATGAACTGCTTTAACAGATCTCTGGACTAAGAACCTTAGTTTTAAGACCCAGACCTCTGAAAGTTTGGAAGGGGTGAAAAAGCACCATGACATGTTCTGTGCAGGCAGAATACTTCAAAGCAGATGGCAAAAGACTCTGTCAGATTTGACACAAATTCATCACTCCCAGTGAATCCACGAAACCTCACAACAATGTGTGTGAAATTAATATGAGAATGTACATTTCTTGATACCGTCTGGCTTGACGTAATTTATGAAAAGAGCAATGTCACAGAAGAGCAACAGCAAGCAAAGTGCTTTGTGCTCTTCTCCTTTGCTGGTGCCTGGGCTCTCTAAGCACTATGATCCGTGAATTCTGGGCTGTGTCTGAAGCCAAATTAGGTTATTACAATCTTGAATATCGACCATCTCTGGACACACACTGTAAATACAGATGGGACCTGGCCATTGTTGATTAACGGACTCGACACATTTTCCAACTTACCAGGAACATTTTGGATCCGTAGGCAATATCGTCCCTTTCTTTCTCTTTCTTGCTGTCTGTATTTGTAGGCAAAGACCTTTTCTCTTTCCCCCTCTGCGCACTGCATAGTTTAGTTTTGTATAGTTACCAAGTTCATAATTAACATCTAAGTCTGTGCTGAACTAATTGATAAATTTTATTAGCTACATTTTCCCAGACTTATTTAATTGGAGAAGAGTTTTTAAAAAACCAAGTGTTAGCGCTCTTAATAGCCAAATTCAACCACAACCTTTCTCAGGTCAATTTTATCCTCTATTTTCCCCCTCTACATTTATCCTTATACCCCTTTTAGCCCTCGGTGACCAAATGACTCCATTCTACTCTTCTAAACTACAACCAGCTGCACGGATTTCAATAAGCAATTTTCTCTAAGTGCTTTCTCCTGTGACACGTGCACCTTTCCTATATAGCTCACAATCTTTTATACTGAAACAGAAGGTTTGTGACCATTCTGGCTAAGAAAAGCACAAATGACAAATCAGACCTCATTTTGACAGTGTGCTTGCTGTGGGAGATTCATGTATGCAGAGAGAGCTCTGCACAAATTCCTACTTCATCCTTACTTGGAAATACCTCCCTGTATAAATCCACTGTTGAAGTAGGGCATGGGTGTATTCAAAGTAACTCTGTAGCAGCAGGCTGTGCAAGGATAGTTTTGCTGTAGAGTGGAAATATGCTCATCTCCACTGACTGCAGCACAGCTATAGGAAGGTAAACCAGCAGAGAATATCAGTCATGGGACGGGTTTCCATCCCAGATTCTGAAGTGTTTTTGATAGTGATATGGCAGTTTTGACCATGCTATGTACGAAGACTGAAATATCAACCTGAATTATTTTGTAATAGTCTTAGAATACTACTAAAAATGTGTTGCATTCCCATCCCTACTGTTGTGAAGGTCGCTAGTAATTGGCCAGTAGGTGGACAAACAAATCAAAAAGTTCATGCTATTACACACTCACATGATTTGCTGAATCGGGAACTTCAGCAACAAACTGAGCAAAACAAGCTTGTGGGGATGTGGGAAGCCAGAAATCAATGAACCTTGAGTATGGGTCATAAATATTTTTGTAGTTAGTATAATAGTACCTTGCAGTAAAGCACTAGGCTGTGGTATTTTTTACTCTACCATCATGTGCTGCCACCTGGCAGACATTGCCACATTTATCCTAACCAGCTAGACATTTCTGAAGCTGCTGAACACAGACCTGCTTTTCAAGTCAAGGACTGCTTCCTTTTGCAGGTGCATTGGCAAGACTGTGAAATCTCAGAGGATGCAGAAAAAGGATTTTTTGCAGGTTATCGGTCTTTAAATAAGCACAACACATGCTGTTTCCTCAAGTGTGTTTAAAAGGTCAGTGTCAAGTCAAAAACTGAGTCAGATTCTCTATTTTTCTATACTGATGCATTCACGGTCTTAATTTCACATACCTCTTCTTTGATCTAGGAAGGCTGAAAACTGTTTTTAGGGATCATTTTTCATCCTATTGTGATTTTTCTTCCATTTGCCTTCTTCCTCTCTTTATCAGTGAAAGAAGAACCGAAAAATTATAACTACCAAACACAGAAAGGGACTGTTGTATTTCAAGTACACACAGGCCACTATTTGCAGACATTGATTTGCCTTCTGAGAAAGCTTCATGACAGCTATGAAAAAAACTTCCTGTCACTATTCCCTTTTTCATGCCCTTTCTGCCTTGCGCTCTATGGGAAGAAGGAAGAGAAATGGGAAGTCTTGTGCAAGTTTCTGTAACGCGTTGAATTCTGATGAGATGGCAACTACGGAGCTTTCCTAAAATGTTTTCAACACCGTACCAAAGCAGGTATACCTTGGAAGGGACCTAAGGATAAGTCCATTCTGGAGGAGATACACCTCAAAATACCAACAATTCATGCTGCAGCACCTTGAAGCATCAGTGGCTGCGCATGAAACTAGCCCAAGGCAGGTCAGGTATAACCATGGAGAGACTGCACTTTGTAGATAAAGCTTCACTTGGAGCAGGTACAATCATAAGGGACCTAAGGACCAGAACAAGGGCAAGGGGAGCAGTTCACCCCAAGGTTTAACTCTTTGGTCTGGTCCAAAGAGACCAGCAGTTGAAGTTTTAATGGATATGCCTTTAAAATGTTATAACCCATGATTCGAGTTGCATGTTGTGGGAGTTTCTGTCGTGGGAGCCACCTGAACTAGTGGGGGACAAGCCTTACCAGAAGTAAGTGCAGCAGAAATGCCACCTGAGACGGCTTTGGTGAAACATTAAGCATGTATTTCTCTTCAGTCACAGAAATAGGTGTAAAATGTCTACATGATACCTCTCAGGTGTTCAGATATTATGCATGGGCTTAGTGATTCCCAGACCAGAGTTCTCAGGAAAGAATGCTTTGGTTCGAAGTGTCACAGTCTCAATGAACAGTTTGATGTGCCTGGTGACTGAGCAAAACAGCATTTTGTCATGGTTTTGCACAATGGACTGAACAGAATTTTCAACACTATGTGCTTCCTTCTTTTGGTTGGCCTTGGGCAGGGGCTATAATTTAAAGACATCCCAGCCAAATTTACCACCAAAACTACTCAATATTCTCCTACTTACCTGCACCTCACTGATTACAGAAAATCCTTGTCTCTCCTTCTAGCACAATGCTCTGGTGCTTCTAATACAGTCCTTATAATCTCTGCCCCTTGCTCGTAGCTGAGGTTGACAAACTCACAGCAGGCCAATTCAGAATAGCAGGAGGAGCTGAAGTCTCTGTTGTTTATCCCTGAAGCTACTGTGATTCTGGGAGAGTTTGCTGACATCTGTGAGACCAGAGGGAGCCTTTTCCAACCTCAGCTGACCCAGCATCCTGCAGCACGTAATAGCCCTCCATAGTATCCAGACTGACATATGCCTTTTAGGAAGAAAATTACCATTGCAAAATTGCTGGAAATTTGGAGATCTTTAAGTGGAACACTAATTCACACCAGGCTGAATTTCAGTCTTTGAAGCATTACTGTCTTCCAAGTTGCACAGAACACTATTAGATTCCTTGCTTGTTGTCGTTTATTGGAATAATGTCTCTTCCTTGGGGAGGCTAATTTATTGCCTTGGCTGAACCTGCTTTATTGTTATAAAATGGTATTTACTTAATGTATACCAGCAAAGAGAACCTCATCTTAGATGACATTAAATAGTGGGAATTAGCCCCCAAGGGATTAATTCTGGCAAAAGTCTGTACTGAAAGATAGAACTTTTGTCTTACAGACCATACATGACCCATTCATTACGGGGAGGGACTCTCGGAATAAGATATTTTCCTCATACTTGTGACAGAAAAGACAAGTTTTCTGAACTTCCCCTGATAGCTGTAAAACATTTTATATATCTTCAAGAAAAGGCAAAAATTGAAGCATTAAGAAAGGATTATCTCTTCAACTGTCACTAAATTGCTAGTTCCATTTGCTGTCAAGTTCATTAGAAGTCATGAGTCAGGCCTACTAATCTGCTTTGTATTGCTTTCCTGACATAAAACATCTGCAAATCTGCCTAGAATGGTACTATTCCATGAATTATTGTTGATTAATCCAACCAGTGCTACCAACAGCACCAGTTGGCTTTAGGGAAAAACAGAATGATTTTCCCCTCACTGATTAGTAAAAGAAATATGTTATTTTCTTAGCCCTTCATAAATTAAAATAAAAACCAAACCCACAAGATCTCCTTGTGCTTCTATAACCTGAATTTACCTCATTCCACAGACACTTAGAAAACAGTGTGAATTTCGGATGAATTCCAGTATCAAGCTTCATTCATGGTGTCTTAATCAGCATAACAAAGCTATCATTATATGTGGTTGTTAATTATTTTCTACTCTCATATTTAAGACTATTCTCCTCTCTTCTTTGCATATGATTAAAAGAAGAATATCTTTTATTATTTTTCATTCTCTCTTTAAAGCTTTTCACAAGGAGAATGCCAATATTATCACAATTAAAATGAAATGTTCAAGCTGAGCTGCTGCCTTCCACATCTCTGAGTGGAGCTGTGTAGAGCTAATTGCTTTAATTGAAGTAATGAATTCAGCCTTCAGTATCCCATGCAGGTATTCCTTTACTTTAGCATCTATATTAAAGGTTTTCTATCAAAAATCACATTAAATTTAGCCATTTATTTGTCTGCATATTCTGAAATGTGCACATTGACTTCTCCAATTATGTGTCTTACTGTATGATGCTTTGTACCTATTTACAGGAGCATGCACAAAGTGTTGAAAATCATAAGGATTTGTAGACTTTGGTTACAAAAAACAATGTTCTTGGAGGTCAAAGAATCTATTTATTCTTTACGTTGAATTTTATTGTGATTTTTGTTTTGTTTGCATACTCCCTACTGGTATGGCTCTAAACACCACTTTGCTGGTAAGGTTCACAGAATGGCCGAGGGCTGAGGGCAGATTCAGCTGCTATTACAGCTGACATGATTTGGACTGTGGCTGAGATGAGCTTTTTCTTTTAGAGTTTGATATAACTCATTTTTAGTCAGCCCTACCCTTAAGGTCCAATTCAACTATACACTGAATTCCATCAAAAGACAGACATTGTCTCCAGCTGGGTTGGATTGGGCCCCCAAGGGCCTGCTAAGCATGTTTACACCACAGGCACAGAGGCCATGTATTTTTTTCTTTGAAGAAATGGAGGTCTTTAACTTTCAGAAGAGTCAGCTAAGACTGATATTCAATACCACCATGTTAAAAAATAAAAATGTGAAATATTGTTCTCTGAGTAAAGTTGGAATCTATTTGTATTAAGGGTTTTTTCAGATAATCTTTTTATATAGATATCCACATTATTTCTATTTATAAATGGAACTATTTAATTTGGCTCGTTTGTTGAAGGAAAGAAACAGCAAAAATCTTGCAAAATGTAAATCATGCAAATTTCTGAGTACTTTTTTTAATGTAGGCAGTAAACACCTATTAATTCAGGGAAAGATGAATTTATTAGAGTATAATGTATCTAGCTGACACAACGCTACACAAGGATTTTATTTGATTTTACATTATTTTATATTATTTGGTATTCTGTGCCACCTAAAGACTATAAATAATGTAAAAACTGCATTTTCTAGGAACAATACAACAAACATCAGGAACTACAAGGCAACAAAAAAATCCATGAATTAAGGAGAATCCGGCTTAAATGAAAGGAAACTTTTTTTTATTTGTGGACTGCACAAATTTCTGCTGTGATGTATGGGAACTAACTACACCAAAATTACTGTAATTCACAGTCTTAAAATAGAATCACAGAAATGTCTTGTTGCATTTCTTCACAGCTGCGTAGAAGTATGTCCCACCCCCACAGGGCTACCTAATTCTCTCCATGTACAAACAAAGATGCATGCCCTGTGTATTGAGTTAGGTATTTGAAGAAGGTAATCAAAACTTGATCTGTAACACCAGTCACATATATTTTTTTTTCATTTGATATGATTCACAATATAACTTGAACACTTTTCTTAAATAAAAAAAAGGATATTATTAAAGAGTGGAAAAGGGTAAAAGAATCATGATAGAGCTCTAAGTAAGCATTTAAAATTTTTAATGGAAAACTGAAAATTAAATTATTAATCCTGCCTTATTATAATATTTGCTGCACGTTCCTGAACTACTTTTTTTTCATATGATTGAATATACTTCATCTTAAAACATCTCATTTTGTGATATGCGGACTTACATTTAACTGCTTTTCTTAAAACAACGTTATACATCTTGTACTATTTCCCCCATTTGCCCCCAGAACTTTGTCTTTTTCACACAAAACTGTGAATTTATTTCCATAAGGTCTTGTAAAATGAACAGAGTATTATGTCCATTGTAAATAAGGTTTGTTGCCCTTGACTGATTAAATTCGAGAGTTTCTAGAAATTCTGTGTCCAGTATAAAAAAACGCAGGATCTCATTTTGCAGAGTGTTTATACTGAATTTTATACATTCAAAGCACAATTTCTGTTGACTGCATTTGCACTTCTATAAATCAGACCCTACAGACTCAAGTTAGACAGCTTAAAAATGAGAACTGTTTAGTTGGTACTGTTCTCTGAGTTTCACTGACTTAAGTACAATCAGAGAATTGTATTCCCATGCAAATTTTCTGCTGTCTGGGTCACCAAATAACCTCTTTAACTAGAAGATTCTTCTTGCTTTTTATGCAGAATTTCAAAGGTGGAAAATTTAGGTCCACTCTGTGGATCACATAAAATAATACAAAACAACTAGAGGCACCTGTGAGTTGTCATCCATTATGAATATTAGCATGCTAGACAGATGTGACAGATACACATTCACTTAATGAGTTTCACAGGTATTTGCTTACACGGGAAGGCAATCTCTGTGCTAAAGATGGCCAAAACTGTCTGTATTATTATGCAGAATTATGCAGATCTAAGGAAAATTCTGTGCAAACTGAATAATTTCAAAATTTAAGCAGATTTTCATGGGGAATTGAAGAGATTTCCTCACTTAAATTGCTCTATCAAAACAGGCTCTGTTTAAAAAGAAAAGGAACCTGTTAATAGATTGATGTAATTGTTTCATGGCTTTCTTTGGAAAAGCTGTATTGCTTCGGGTCCCTGTTTGGGCTGAGAGAGTTTTTGTTGTTTTTAATAGACTGAGATAGCATGCATTGCAAATGTCAATCAGATTATTTTTTGTTAAACTTCAACCAAGTACAAATATCTAGAGATCTAAATTTTTCTTGTACCCTAATGATAACGTATCGCTGATGTGTCCCTTCCGTGCTGGAAAGCTGGATGACTCTCAGCATTAAATTAGGAGAGATGATTGGCAGTGCACAGCTTCCAGGCAATGCAGTTTCCAGCTCTTTCTTGAGGTTGTTAGGAACGGCTTGATTACAGCTCCAAGTGGCAGCTTGAAAAGTTTCTGTTTCTGTCATTTCTAGTATTTTCTTGGGTAGTATGTCTGGAGTGAAGAAATTTCAAAGACAATATAGCTGTTTCATAAAAGCTACAAGAAAGTGCAAATGAAAACCTAGGACAGTGGCATGAGGCCATATGAATATTGATTTTAGTTTAGTTTAGGTCTTCTTACCAGTCTCCATATCCCATCGAAGGAATCAAATCTCAGTATGGAAACTTAGCCTGCATTCTTTGCCAAGTTTAGGGAAAAAACCACTTCTGACAGAGCTCTTCTTCCTATCTTAATTATTAACAGAAAGTGACAGTTAATATGAGAGATTTTCAATATACAAATAGAAAATATTGGTGATTCAGCCACTGAAAACATCTGGGGACATAATTTGCTGCAAACTTAAAATGTCAGGTGGCTCTCAGCTTTTGCTTAGAGGAAGCAACCTCATGAAAAATAAATAACATTACTATTTTATCTTTTCTGCTTTATTGAATTTTATGCACTGAAAACACAAGTATTCTTCATTTCAGATGCTTTTTGTCAGAATGCAATGGCAAACTAGTCTAATAAGACTTTGTTACTCTAGGACAGAGAATAAATAGGATGTTACTCTTAGTTTCTATATGTTGCCATTTTATTGTCAGACTGGGGACATATTATTTGGAGTAGAGCACTGACAACAGTTAATATCAAGCTGTAACTTTCTGGTCTAGAAATGACTTTTCTTTACGTAGTGCCTTAAAATATTAGGATCTTTAGCTTGATTTAAATATTGTAGTGTAATGTACAACCATTTGATAATAATAACCACTACCTACTGAAGTTAAGTCTGGTGGAATATTCCTTTTCTTGTGGCTTCTGGGAAGAATCAAAAATAGGTCTTTGGGTCTAAAAACCAGAAGAAATAAAAATATTGCAGGAAAGCTATAACAAAAATATTGTAAAGCTCTTTCATGAAATAGATGTCATTACTTGCCAAGGTCTTCACAATTAGTGAGAGTCTTAATTTTAAAAGATAACTCCTTTTCAATATTCTAGAATAAGTTAAGATCATCTCTTCTGTTCTTTTACTCTAATTGGATGTAGAACAAAAATTTTTTTCAATCCTGCTGACACCTGTACTAAATTCCTTTCTGACTTTGAATGTGGTTTCAGATATAATTCAGAATATTAATGATGATTTTTATAGCCTTGCATAGTCTGAGGTTTGAATTCTAAGAGATTATTGTTATTTTTCTTGCTCTCAGTTACTAAGCTGGAAGGTTTGGACTAGCATGCTCTTAAATACTTGTGTAGCTTTAATATGTTGATTGTTCTAGAATTATCTGTTATTAATTGCCTATGTAGTATAGCCATATATATTTACACACACACACACACACACACACATATGCATACACGCACATTATATCTATGCCATTCAAACAACAAAAAAGAGATGCAAAGGCAGTGTAGTGGGTTGACCTTGGCTGGACGCCAGGTGCCCACCAAGTGGATCTAGCACTCCCGTTCCCAGATGGAGAGGGTAGAGGTTTCTCATTCTTTCCTTAACTTTTACATCTGCGCTGATGTCATATGGTATGGAATACCCATTTGGTTAATTTGGGTCAGCTGGCCTGGTTGTGTCCCCCCCCAGGATCCTGCCCACTCCCAGCCCTTTGATGGGGGAGGAATGTTGGAGAGACTGCACTGATGCTGTGCCAGCGCTACTCAGCAGTACCCAAAACACCGCTGTGTTACCAACACCTTTCCAGCTGCCAGTGCAAAGCACAGCGCTGTGAGAGCTTCTGTGAGGAAATGAACTCCAGCTCAGCCAGACCCAATACAGGCAGTAATGCTGAAAATAAACCCAACCAAAAAGCAGTTTTTGATAGAGCACCTTTCACTTGGGAGAGCAATATAAACTTTGGTTGAAGAGCTGTTCTGCTGTAGGTTTCCCCATTTAGAGACTTTGTTGATATAGTCTTACTGACAACCCATTCCTTACCTAGACAGGCTTTCTTATCTCTGGAATCTGACAGTCAGGGTAGATTGTGTGTTAATAAGTGAGTGTAACTCTACTCAAATCAAGATATTCACTTAACCACACCTTGTCTCCTAATATTCTCTGGTAAGGACTTACAGAGACAGCCTTGCGACCTAAAGTTTTACTTGTGTAGTCAGACTTTGAGTCATGCACTACAGCTCAGGTGTTCGGTGGTTTGTTTATTTTGTTTTTTCCTATGGTCCCACTACTGCTCTGTAATAAAGAAAAAAAAAAAGACGTTTGCTTATAAAAGTAAGTTTATCAGCCCTATCTACATATATTCTACCTGATTCTCTCTGTGTTCTCTGAACTCGTTATGATGAATGCCTTATGCAAATCAGGAATTTCTAATCTCTCTACTTCACCCGGAAAGAGCAAAGAGACACTTCAGAATCCTCATAATTAGTCATTTCAAACTTCATAAATGGGCACATTTCTATTTTTACACAAAACATACTTAGCTTTCTGGAATTTACCCACCCAGAGTATGTTCCTGAGGCTGAGCACATCTGTGCAGGATCCAGGCAGCCACTGACTTTTGCACAGCTAACCTAAATACCCACAGTGTTTTTAATATATCTTTGTAAAAGAAAGGTTCTGGGGAAATTCTCAATTTCTCTCCTTTACTATGAATTAAGAAAAGGTTTTCTCCACTAAATATTATTCCACCCCATCCTGATGCAATCTCTTGAACTTTCTGTTCTACATCTGTCATGATTCCACCATTAATAAGACACCACAGTAGTGAGACAGTGTGAGAATACTGGTGCCTGCTGATCCCAAAATGCTGGCAGAACTGTGCTAGTGAGCACACAGCTGCCCTGGCAGCGAGCATAGATCTGTGCACAGTGGAGGAGGATTGTGCATGGGATTGGAGATCCATTTGGTGTGAGAGCTAACAGGAGATTCTGTGAATGACGATGGGATAATCATTGAATCAACCCTGTGGGGGTGGTTAAGCTGGAAGGATGCGGAAGCCGAAGCTCAGGAAAATGGTGGTACAGGAAAGAGCATGGTCCCTATAAAAAAGCAGGAAAGACAAGTACTAGCTACTCTGTTGAAAAAATCAACAAGTAGAAGAACAAAACATCATCCACTGCCAAGAGGTGCCTTACATGTATCATTTGAATGACTCAGTGCTGTGTGTCCAGTGTCCAGGAAGGGAGCAGGAGCAACGTTCACCTGTGAACAACCGAGTGTGTTTATGGAGCTGGGATTCCCTTCTCTGCCCTAGGGATGTGCCCCAAAGGCAGTTTTTTCACCCATGCATTTTTACAGTGCTTAGTAAAAAGCCTGGATAAGGTTAGTTTTGCTACTGGTAGCAATTGAAGTTGTGACTAACTATTCCACTGCACACAAATTACATGCCAGCTTTTACCCACTTTATTTTTTTTCAATGAAAACATTGCAATTATCTTAAACTTAATGCAGTATAAGTCCATATGAAGTAATTGCCCTTTCCAAACTGTTCTGAGTAAAGTGAGAACTGGTCTACTAGGATCCTAGAATCCTGTCTTAGTGTTATACCAGCAGCTACATATGGTGTGATTTTTTATTTTAAATATGCTTCAGTGCATTTCTAGAATTTACAACCTCCTTTTGACAATATAGACTGCTGTTAGATATAACTGTACTCCTATTTAATACAGACCTGCTTGAACAAGCAAGTATCCCATTAATGGAGCACACACATTGCTGTCAGAAGTGGAACGGAGTGTGCTTTATTTGAGACAGAATTTTGGGTAACGCTGACTGGCCTACATTTTATCACAGAAAACAGTAAAAAGGCTACTGTACTAATTTGTCTAAGGACTACGTAAACCTCATTAGAAATTTTCAGTCCCACGAGGGCACAAAACTGTATCTGAAAACAGCTATTTAAATATTCATTTCTACCCCCCAAAAAAAGGAAAGAAAAAAACCCATCTAATTTTGTAAAAGTTTTCACATCTATGGAAAATGATGATCATAAATTTATGAATTACTGGTCTGTGGTTACTTCACCATATCTTTTAAACTCAGCCTCTTAGTAGCATTGAATCAATGAATGTGAGTTTGAAACAATGAATGTGCAACTGTGAGGCTGAGTTTTACTTTGTGAATTACATGTAACATAAACAATACTTAATTTAAGAAGGGAAGATTTGTCACTTTAATCACTGTAGGGGTGGTTTTTCCTTTTGAATACTAATAACTTTGATATGTAATAATGGCTATCCATAAATTGCTGAATTTTGTCTTCATTTGTATTGTTTCTTACATATGTTAAAATAACCATGACTAGTTTTCCTTTTTTTTTGTCCAATTTCTCTTTTGTGATGCAGACTGAACTGAGAAAGCGGGAAAAAAAAGGTGCTTTTTCTAATCCTTTTCTATTATTTGCCAACAGCAAGTTCTTTTTTTCTGGTAATATTAAAAAATAATAGAGAAAAGCATGTTATTTGATACTGAATGCTGTCAGGTAAAATTGAGTAGCAGCTGCCTGACTCGTGTCTTGTACTAGTAAGTAATCATACAGTGTAATTCAGCCACTAGAGTTAAAAATGCAGGTAGCAGTAATATTGCTCTTGGTTTAATACTTCTATGACTACATTCTCAGCATTTAATATAACTCACTATTAAATCATGCACAATCATCAGTCTATTTCCCCCCGCCTTCTTTCTTTTCCTTCCAGGGTATTTATTCTTTCTGTAATGACAAAAGTAAAAGGTAAGATAGGTCTCCATTTCTCTTTTTGTAATAATCCCAAGGCAACTTGTATTATGTTTTAGCTCGGGAGGTTTGTCTCCAAATTCTCAGTTCAAATTTGACTTCAGGCTTAATGGGGCTCTCACAACTGTGCGAACAATGACCATAGGGGGCAAACAGTTTTTAATTATATTGTTCACTATGCTGGTACCATTAGGGGCACCATCCTTAGGTTGCAGTACTTCCAGTGCTTTCGCTGAATGCCACATTTTTCATGGGTCATGCCATCCAAATGAGGAGTAAAAGGAATTTTCTTGGTCAACATTTTACTGACAAAAAACTAGAAGCCTGTCAGATCAGAGGAGGTTTTTTAATGCGTTATAGTTATTTCACCTTGATGTTGGCATTATTCTTGGGGTACAGAGAAGCTTTCTACATAATAAAATGGGTTTTTATTATTACTTTCTTCTTCATCAACATCATCATCATCTTCTTTGTCATTTTCATAATCATCAATTATGGTTTGCAGATGTTAGTTAACACTTTTGTAAAATCCAGTGTCCTTAAAGTGATCTTTCTTTCCTATCATTACATGTATTACTTTCCATTTGAATTGACTGGATTTAGAAAGGATTAGACATGCTTCCAGTTTTTGTATAATAGCAAAATATCAAAATTTGTGAAAATCTCTTATTGACATTTTAGTTTGTGTTTCTGGTCCGGTTGTTAGCTGAATTTAAAGTGCAGGATTACACACACTTGCATCAGAACACACTTGAAATTGCTGTGTATATCTTGAGAGGTTTTTTGAGTAAATAAATAAAATAGCTTTTTTACTTCCCTGAAGACCTTTAAGTTTTCTTCTCAGAGACAGTCCTAAGAAGAACCAGGCTACAACCTCACCGGTAGCCAGAGCAAAGCCAGGGCACTGGTGCAAGTCTGGGAGCTGGACTGTCTTGTAGGTGTCTACTACCATTTTAGCACTTTAAATAATAGTTCCATGCAAGGGTCAGGTGTTGAGAGGTCAGTTAATTTTCCCAGCTTGTGATTTAAGTACTGGCACTTTCAGAGGTTAAGATACCTTTTTAAGTAGGCCACACACGTCCAGGCATCCTTCAGTTTACCATTAAAGCTATCGCCCTTTTCTAGCACAAGCACAAAAGTCTGGTAAAGTTTTTTTCTACCCTTTCAGACATGGAAGGTGGTTGCTGATTTACTTGCAACTTAGTAATAACAGTACATCATATAATGATATTCTCTAAAATGGCAGAAGTCTAACTGTCCTCTGAAAACACAGGTGTCTATTTTCTGCTCCTACACCCATGTGTGTTAAGGAAGGTTGAGTTGTTCTATAAGACCCTGGATAAGCCTGAACTCCCTACTCTCTGAGTGGCTCTGTTCAAGCCAAAAGAGCAGCTACTTTGTTGTGCACTGTGGATTGCAGCATGGACCAGAACACATCCTCCTCTTCCTAGCTCTTACTAAAGCAGCAAAGGAACTGATCACAGGAAAGAGCTTCAACCTGAAGAATTTTATAGATAATTAGGACAATTACATGTGTTCATGGATGTGCTGCAACTTTGATTTCTTAATAAATGATCCCAAAAGGTTTATACAAGTGAAAAATTGCTAATTTTTTTCCGCCTTCCTCTTCTCAACAGTGAATTCACAATGTCAATGCTCAGTTTGAAAATAGAGGAATGATTAGTGCTACTAGCAACAAGAATAATGAGAACAAGATACTGAATAGAGCAGAGATTTTTTGTGTGCAGCACCTTTGATAAACCAGCCATAAAACAGGGCTCTTACTACTGTGACAGCTATTTTAAGAGAAAAGTTCCCCTGCTGAATTTCTCTTTTGGCTTTAAACATAACAATAACCTTGCACATTCAGCAGAATTCACCTCTCGAAGCCACATCCATGCTTTCTGCTTCCAGAAAATAATGCACTGAAGTGTTCTCATGGACTTGGCAATCAATTAGAAGAATCTATTCTCAGGGAATATATATATTTATATATAAAAGCTACCAAGTTGCTCTTTTGCTGCTCCTTTGGAAAAGTGTTTCATTGGTTACACTCTGTTTCAGATACTATGACAGGCTGCATTTTTGTTCTTTTTTATATACTTCACTTGCTTGTGGTGCTCAAGTAGAATGCCATTGTAAAAGAGTACTTTTTCAAATAAGAACTTCGGTCATTAAATTTTGCAGTGAATTCCACACCACAGAACTTGAGAGTAATGAAAATCACTTGGCTGCAGACATTTGGTGGCGATATTCATAGCTAGAGATGGACAGCAAATTAGGCCTGCTGTGTTACATGCATTGTCCTGCTAGAGTGAGGCATATTAACTGAATTCAACTCTGCAGTCAATAGATGTCTTTCCTCCTCTTAAATGTATAACTCACTGGTGGGCAACAGAGACAGCAGGAAGCAGAAGGGCAAATGGAAAAAGAATCTAACAATTATGCACAATACATTTTAAATGCTTATTATCTATGTACATTTGGTCATTCTGAATTTTAACTCAACAGCTAATTTTGCAGTAAAGTAAGGTTTAGAGTTATACTTAAAAGATATATGTATTGATTATGATGTTCAGAAAAATATAAGTAGTTATATCTATTGAAAAAACATTGCCATTAACAGAACTAAAAATCTGTGTTAGAATAATATTAAAGCAACAAAATATTTCACTAAGTGGCTGAAGATTATTATTTGCTTTTCATAATTAACTTGGAGAAGAAATAACTTAAATTCAGAATTTTTTTGTTCAATTACATTTAGTAGCAAATGAAATTACATCTTAGAAGTTTCTAACAGAATATCTCAGTCATATATTTTCAAAATAAAGTATTTTAAATGTTTATAGATTTGTTAAGTTTGAGTAAATTTTCATGGCAGAGGAGACCTCATATTTCTTATATCAAAATGGCAGCCAGTCTGTCTTTCAAAACTTATGTTCTTTCTCTAAGAATACACAGCTTTTTATTTCTTATTGCTGCTACTTCAGTAGGTTTGAACCAGTTTCACAAAATCTCAGATGGTGACTTGGATAGTATCCTTCTATATTTATTATTGGGCAAAGCTGCAAGCACACAAAAAGAAATAGTCACCAGACACAGAGGTAGGAAGCTCAGATAGGAGAGAGAGTTTTTAAGACTGCTCTGCAAAAGTCCATTGTGAAGTATATACCAGCTTCCATCTTAAGTATATTATCCTACTAGTGGTTCTTTCACACTCCATTTACCCATCCCTCTTGCAGTTAAGTACCTTGTAAACCAGAGTGCAAACCCTCTGGGGCACAGGGCTACCCTGTCCATGTGTGTGCTGCTCAGCATATTGCAAGCCTGCCCGGCTGGCACTTTCAGGTACTCCGGCGGTGGCTGTCAGCCCATTTTGATAAGTAACAAATTAAGGATTATTTGGTCATAACATTACAGACAGAATTTGCATTATGCTGTACTTTTGAGTTCGGTTTGCCCACAGAACCGTTCTTCTAAAACCACTTTCCTCTTTCCTTAGTGCATTTTCCCCTTTCTATCAATATATTTCCTGTTGCAAGATCCACATGAAAGTATATATGAATATATGAAATCAATGAAAGTACTCATTTCATGTATTTGGGTGCTTTTCAGTGAAAAAATAAATAAGAATAATTTTCAAGCCTGGATACTTGTACTATAAAACTAGATTTTAAGGTGGTTCAATATATGTAACATACCCAGGATGAAAAATATTCATCTTAAAATAAAATCCTGGCATAGGCATACTTTTAAAAGGGAAATATTTTACACTTATCAGGTTCTGGAGGGATGTTTTCAGCCACAGATAAAAAAGCAGGATCTTTATTATGTAATTTCTTTCATGAGTTTCATTTTACAACATTTAATTATTTAACTAGTGAAGGGTCCTTTCACCATTCAGTTTACAGAATGGATGGTTGTCTCAGAAAGACTTAGGGAAAGCATGGCTCTGCATAGATTGGTCAATTTATTATAGAAATTGAGTAAAACATGATTGCCGTTTAGCAGAAATTGTATAATGTTGTTTGGTGATATAAATGCCATTAAATTAAGGATATCATTCATCAGATAATTTGAGATATTAAGTATAAAGCTGAAACCTATTTTGTTATCGTGTCTTCAGGAATGTTAGCTTATTCAGGACACATGGTCACTTGCAAGGTCACTTTGGTCTTGAAGACTTTTGAGCTCTCTTCTACAGACGTGAATGTGCTGCAATTCAACGTGCCCTGGGAACCTCATGGTGTTCCATCAGCAAGTGGGGGAGGGGGATTCAAGATGTACTCCTAAAAAATAGGGGGTTGTTAGCCCTTTTTTCATCTTGGCTTTATCCCTTGTGAAATGTAGACACTTCTGTCTGACTTTTCATACTAATATAAACCCACTTCATAAATATACTTGAAGTACAGGTCTGTCAAGGGAATATATTGCTTCCACTCTCACAGTATGAGCTATAAATAGTATGGAAGTTCAGTGTATGAGACACAATATTAGACAAAGACTACTAATATTGACCTTAAATCTTATTGTTTGTTTCAGCTTTCTTAAGGTATGATTTTGACGTTCATGTTGTTGCTGTTACTCTAGTGGTTTATCTACAACTGTAGAAATAAATATACTTATGAGCTACAACCACTGTTTCCAGCTTAGCATGGCAGTGTCATTTTTCTTCTGAAGCCAAGGTATGGTTGATGGTCTTTTGTTGCGGTGCTAGAGACATCTATAATGAATGAAGACACAGATGTGTCCTCAGTCTGTCTTCAAACATGATGGGGGGGGGCCCTCAAGCAGATGATGTACTGAGATAATTTGCTCTATATTCGGCTTTAGTGGCTTGGGAGCAGGGCAAAGCACCTGATGGCAGGATCAGCACATGGCACTAACAGTAATTATGTGACTGAGCCAATTATTTTATCAGCTCAATGTGAGACATTTTTTCTTATCTTGATGTCACGCTGCTCCATGACAGGAAAACTAAGTTGAGTTAAAATCCCATCCATGTTCACAACATCATGGACTTGCTCCAGAGTGATTATCTCCTGCTGAGTATGATGAATTACTTCAGAGTATTCAGAAATTAAGTTAGGTACATCCCAGACTCAGAAATGGGCTGCTTCTACATCATATTCAAGTTACACAGATTTGCTTGGTTGATGGTTGGACTCGATGTTAGAGCTCTTTTCCAACCTATATGATTCTATGATTCATGAAAATGTTTTTCTAGGGTCAAACTAAAACGTATTCAATTGCCCTTCTTATTTAAAATCAGCCAGACTGCTGCAGCACCAGAGCATCCTAAAACACCCAGCTGTGACCCAAACACTAGCATCTCTCAAGTGCAAAGAACAAAAGAACAATTTCTTCTATGGCTTTTGATTTAAACAACTAGCATTGACAAGGGAAGTACTATCTCCCTTCCTTCCTTACTTCATATCCCTTTTATTAGTGAGGGATTGAAACAGAGGAAATATGCCCAGACCAAGAACAGCAGTCCAGCTCTATCAGCATGATGGCTACACAGATATATCAGCCTGGGAGTGCCCCACAAATGTCAATGAATTGCTTGTGGACACTTGCACCAGTGTCCCTGTGCTGTATGCATGTACCAGCAGATTAAGCAGCTCAAGGGGTGACTCACAGTCAGAACAATCCTTTACTGTTTCTGCCTAAGGTCAAGTCTCCCAAACAATTCACAGGCACAGAGACAGACTAAAAGTTAGCTTCAGAGACACAAAATGGCCTCTTGCCCTGTTTATTTTACTATTACAGGCATATTTGCACAAGCCTGTTTAATAATAGATTGAGTACTTATGAGAATAAAATGGGAAGGATTCCCTCATTTTCTAATTCTGGGAATACTTCTTTAGCCATAAAACTGGACAAAGCAAACTTCTTCCCCATAGCTCTTCTCTACTAATGTCATCTGTCAAAAAGGGAGGGTATTCAAACAGGTATTCTGTTTGAATACCAACAATCACAGAAATGCTGTAGTTGCCAATTCTTTCCTGTTAGGTTATGAAAACTGTCATTGTAGAAGTCCTTTGAAGAGACTCATGTTACTGAGGCATATCAGGAAAATAACCTTACCAGCAGCAGTGTTAGGGCTTGACATTGGGTGTGAAACCAAAAGAGGTCAGGAAGTCAAAACTCAATTCACTGGGCTATAAGCAAATTCAATTCAACCACTTTGACACAGTGGTGGGTCTAGAGATTGATCTGCTCTTGAAAGCTTTCAACCTGTGCATTTTAATGCCTCATACATGCAGTCAGACTCACTGGAGAATGAAGAAACTCTTACCTTTCTTATGAAGTGAACTACAGAGGGCCATGCCATCAAGGGCTAGCAAACAGCACAAGAGCTATTGAAAGTCTTGATATTTTTCCTTCTCTTCCAAATTACCTGAATTCTGGCTAAAGTAGTTATGAATTCCAACCTTTCATCTCTACATGAGGGCTTGTCCTTGATAATTCTTAGACATATGAAAGCTCCTATGGAACTTTTCTCTCTGGTTTCATCCCAAAGTTTACTTGTGACTAACCTGCTTTAGTAACCCCTTTTGTTAAAAGTGTTATTTTTTACCACAAAGAAAGAAAGAAAGATTGAAAAGGTAATAATACATTCCCATAGAGATCTGCATAAAGCTGGAGGAATATTAAATGAAACAGTGAACTCAAAAACTTTAGTTTATGCCTTTAAATGTGAAATTAAAGTAAATTTATGGGAACAGGTTTGCAGCTCATGACAAGACATCTGTTTTTCACAGTGGAAATCTGTTTAACTGGTAGAAGTCATTGCCTTAATACCTTACTGAGTTCAAGAGCTTGGTAAGCTTTAAAACAACTAACCATTTACATGGATAATGAGAACACCTACTGTTACATTAGATAGAAAATAATGATTTTGTTCAGAATGGTAATAAATCTTCATGTTTTTATACAGAAACGTATCATTAGCTGTCAAGCAGTAAGAAACAATTTCCATACGGCCCAGTTATTTTAAAAGAAATGTCCACATAACTAGGATTTTGGTTTGTTGATGAATAAAATACTCTAAAAAACAACAGAACCCCCAAGTATATCTGCAATAAGTCAAACATGAAAAACAATTGAATGTTTGGTGAAATTAAAAGAAAATGTGGTGTATCAAACAGAATCTCCGGTTTTATTTGCAAAATATTTAAAATCAAATTGATTGAATAAGAATATTTAAAATAAAATAGTATTTAAAAATATATATATACACAAGCATCAAATTCTAAAGACCTGTCTCTGAGACTGACTTCTGAGGATGCCTCAAGGGCAGGTTGCTAGGCTCCTTCCTGAGACCAAGGCTGGCTGTTGTCACGTGTCCCTTCAATGGCACACAGGGTCCCCACGGCTGAGGCACCCACAAAGCAGCCCAGGAGGTAGCTGAGGGATGAATGGTGGGATCAGTCCTGACTACCTGCAGAAGTTACTTTTACACAAGTCATGCCTTATGTCATTGCATATTAAGCACCTTAAGCAGATCAGTGGGACGTATCCTAAATATCCTTACTCATCTGTATCATTTATAGAACTTAGGGTTACTTCAGAAAAGCATAGAAAGAGATTTATAGATATCCACAGTGATATTGCATGGCAGTGAACCTACACATTCACTTTGTAATGTCAGATGTTTACTGTACTCACTGCTAAATAATTACTTACTCCAGCACTAGTCTAGTTTTGTTTTAATAAGATATCTTCAACCTCCATCATGCATTCACCACAGTTTTGTCGGCATGAGAAGGCTGCAATGTGGAACATTTTTTAAATGCAATTATAGGATGTTCTATTTATGGGCCATGGAACAATAAGTGAGTCTTTTTCAGTTAGATCAGTTGATACAATTGTTAGAGATGATATTCTGCCTGATTATAGTCTGACTGGTCACCTGTAACCAGTGTCCCCCAGCACAGAGTTGTTTCCTGATTCCTCAGTTTCCTGTACTTGCCCTGGAAGACCAGAGCACAAGCTCAGGACCAGGGTTTAGACATTTGAGCGTAACAATTGCCTTTAAGAACCCAGAGCTCAGTAAGGGATAGCATTGTATTCTTGCTAAAGGTTATGGACTAAAAACAACTTAAATGTTAAATAATTGAAGGTTAAATAATTTCTTCAGCCGTGCATGTATTTTTTGATAATTCTTATTTTAATTGCTTTTTTTTTCCTTTTCTCTTCGATCATCTCAAAAATTGTGTGATTCACGAGAAGGATATCTATTAAACTCTCCATAGGAACATAAACCTGCAAAGGAGCAAGCTTGCTCTTCTGGCATCTCTCTGAACCTTCTCCAGTTTGATATTCACATTTAACCATAGTCATCAAATAAATTAAATGTTATTGCTTTGTGGTATTATTATTATTATTATTATTATTATTATTATTATTAAAATATCAGGCAAAGAAATTTCTACATTGTTTGCTTTAACATATTTTTAGAGGAATTATATTGAGCTTTAAAAGGCTGAGAAATTTATATCCATCATTAGACTGTTCCTCAAGATGCAGTTAATTTTCTTTAAAAGGTGAACAAACCAAGCTCATTAGCATTTTGATGAAATTAAGAAGAAAGGTCTAAGAACTTGATCATATTCGAATGTAAAGTAGCCATTTAAAGGAGAAAAAAAGTGTTAGAAGAAAAATTAGTACAGATTCAGAAATTCAAAAGTTGCACTGGAAAGGATCTATGCTTCATTGTGCATGATGTACCAAATACCTTTTTGATAAACTGTTTTATAATTGGGTTTGAGACCAGGAGTCAGAACAATTTAAAGAAAAAATTAAACTAAACAAAACAAATAACAACCCCAATCCCCCACAGTTATTAAGTATCTCACTTTTGAAATAAAGTGCTTGAAATACATTTTTTAAAGTCAAAACTATTTCAAAGAAACTCCAATTTAGTAATGGGTCTATGCATAGTCCAAATCAAATATTCAGGAAATCCCATTATAGTCAAAGATAAACAACAGTGTACATGTGTTTTATTTGTTTGTTTGTTGAATTTTATAGATGGTTTAATTTCACAGATGAACTAAGAAGTGAAACAAAACATTATACTTTCATTTTTAGACATTTTTCTAGACCTTTTTTTTCCCCAAATAGGAGAAATGAGAAAAATTCCATGTTTGCCTGACCAAAACTTGTAAAAACATTATTTCTTTTGCCACAGAGGTAATTTGCAGCCCATTGGTTAAGAAATTTTTCGGAGATGTTCAGAAGTAGGCAATACTTTCCTTACCTTTTACAAATCATGCCTCACCTGCTCATGGCTGTAGCCTGAGTTGGCTTGTTTCACGTTTCCACACACTGTTCTTTCTTCTAACTCAGCTTAAATTCAATATTAACTTCAGGCAACTCAAAGTTACATTTGTTTTAGAAAATAGTCATTGTAAAATCTTTGTTCAGACACAATGCTGGCCCTCAGGGTTCAAACGGAGCTGAAGACAATGCAAGAAATACAGACAGCATTAGTAACTCACTCTGCTGTGTTAGAGAAACACCCAAATATATATGAATGGTTATTATGGAGATCTATTCTAGAAGGCCTGACTTGTCTGATATAGTTTAAGCCTTCCTTTATTCTCGTTAAAGGCAACAGAAACTTTGTAATCAACTTTTTTCAAGAGGTATTTCAGAAATCCCTCTTTTAAAATGGAAATCTAAATATATATGCCAGATGACTTCTCTTAGCTGACAAAAAGATGTGATACTGAGGAGGACTGAGTTTCTTGAACAGTTGGCTTCAGATGCAAAACATTCTTTTTTGTCCTGCACTGTACCATTGTTTGGGCTCTTAAATGGCAACTGCTGGAGAACACCAGCAGTCTGGGCAGTCAGAAGTTCTGATTTATTTCAGCCTGTGCCCTTTAACTGTGGCACTTGTCTAGAAATAATTTCCAAAACATTCTCCTTCCAACTTTCAATTCTTTTTAGTCTTTTAAGCAGAGACTGCCAGTTTTCATATTCAAAGAAATCTGACCTGACTGAAGATTTATATGTTGATATGCAGACACATCCATTCACAAACGTATATGTTCTGCAGTAATTTTAAACATAGCTAACAAAACAATCTGGGCACAGTTGACTCGGGTTCCTCTGGGAAAAAAAAATTTGCAAGATTTAGTTGTTTACAAATTCATATGTACAAAATAATGTTTAGAATAAAAATAGAAAAAATAATGATCACTCTTTCAGGATATCAAAAGCAAAATCCACAGAATGAAATAAAAAGAAGAAAAGATAGCCTCTGAAGGTGTGTAATGAAATGTTACAAATAGGGAATTGCAGCAAAAAGCTAACGGATATAAATCTAGTACGAATCAATTCTCCTTTCCAGTCATATTAAACCTTAATAAGAGAGTTTTAATAGGCTCATACCTTTCTGCCAATTTCATAAAAGACTTCTACTGATCAATAGCATTTATTTTAAAGAAGATAGTAAAGTGAGGGGGAGATGCTGGTAACTGCAGACACACTTTTTCTCAGAAGATGTCTGAATAATGGTATAAAACTGTGAAACACAGAGGCAGTACACCAGATAACCATCAGTCCTGTCTGTCACTGATGAAGCTTTCATTTCCAATCTACTGTTTTATTTATTTTCCTATTTAGTGCCTTAAAGAACACAGACTCGTTCCTATTGTTTGGAACAATGTATTTTCTTGATTTTGGGATAGCAAACTTCCTACAGATTTTGCCTAAGAAGAAATTTCAGTAGTATTGAGATATGGAGACAGGACCCTGGACACAGTACACTACAGAGCATATTCCCTACTGTGAGAAGCCTTTTTATCTCAAATCCAGGCAACAGACTGAGACCCTGTGAGTCCTACTTTTATGCCTGGCTTTCAGAAATGGGCTTATATTGCTTCTGGTTCTGCTGTTCCAGCCCTCAAGATCTCTGTTTACATGGAAAACCCTGTGCCTTTAAAACAGTTTTTCTTGATTTCTTTTTAAAAAGGGTTTCCTTTAAAACATTTGTTGTTTTATTTATTTCTCACATCATGCTTCAAAAACTTTGTGATCTAAATAGAGAAATAATTTTATGAGCTTCATTTGCTACTCTCCAGCCAGTTCCCATGGCTTTCGGCACTGAGTTTTCTTTTTTACATCATCCAGTATTTCCTTTTGTTTCTCTTCCCAGCACAAAATTGCACCATTACTCATTATTAGCTCATTGAATTCACAGCTGTAAATAAAAGAGGGCAGGGAGCGTTCCCTGGCAGAGAGGTGACTGTTCCGTGTCATTAAAATCCTTTATATCCAGAACAAGGTGGCCATACCTGGGCTCTTTATTAAAAGTGATTGCTGGGCTAGGAGGCTGGGACAGTGCTAGTTGAAACCAGGCCAAAATGAGGTAAGGACCTCCATGGATGATCAAGTTCTGGGGCCCAGGCCAGGGCACTGTTTAGATTACAGCCTCCTGTTCACATGAGAATGGTGATAGGGTTTAAGGCTGGGATTTAGGTTTGGGGGGTTTTTGGTTGGTGGGTTTTCACAGTTGTTTCCTTATTTTTTTTTTTTCTTTTTTTTTTTTTTAGTATTAGTGGTAATTCGTTTCCTTTCTGTTATCAGTTTATTAATGAGTTCAGGAAAAATGAAATACTAGGGCTCCCCAGGAGCCAGACACCACTTTCTGCCCTTCCTGGGAAAGAGATGCTGCCACCTCTGCTCATTCAGGGATTATAGACAAAGAAGAAGGAAAGCACAGATCAAAATAAAGCTTATAAAATCCTTAAATTGGGATGGTTCTTGACTGGTATTCGCTCAGGGATTTTCTGTAATGGGTTGTGCAAAACCTAGGCAACGTTCTTGTGTTTTTATAAGATTTTGCACTGCCTACAGACTGAAAAACTGGCAGCAAGCACACTTGCTGTGTCCAGGTCTGACCAGCCACAACCTGTTTTAATCTCCAGACAACCTAGCAGAAATTGATTTCAAGATCACATACCCCAGTTTTTAAAGATTTTACCAATCATAGTAACATAGAATTGTTTGAGTTGGAAGGGACTTTAAGATCATCTAGTTCCAACCCCCTGCCATGGGCAGGGGCACTTTCGACTACACCAGGTTGCTCAAAGCCCCATCCAGTGGCTTTGAACACTTCCAGGGATGAGGCATCCACAGCTTCTCTAAAACTTCTCTCGGCAACCTGAGTTGCCCAGTTTGACCTGAAGATGCTAATGTTTCTCCTGATCTGAAGCTAGCTCACATCCTGACTACCTTAGAGTGGGAGGAATTCAGATTTGCCTTCACTTGCTCATGTTATCATGTATTTTCAAGCTGTTAGCCCAGGATGCCCCCAGCCAGCAGCTGTCTCCGAGAGGTCCAAGTTCATGGTGCGTGTACCCAAAACAATGCTTGGAAGTGCCTTGGATTAAAAACCTGTAAAATTCTGATTCTTAGCAGTTGTCAGGCAGTAGTTGTACGCTAAATAGAAAGCCATGGTTGAACTAAGTAACACTTTGAGGGACGTTGAGTATTTGAGTACATCTGACTCATACAGGTATGTGCTGAATGTTTGAAGCTTTCCTGCTGGCAGATGTTTATTTTTTCTAAGTTTTTTTAAAATTTAAAATTAATTGTTAGTGCGTGTTTGTCTGTATAGTGTTTCCATTGTTGCAGCATAGTGGTTTGATGACTGTGACATAATAGTTTATCAAAGAACACAGTGTAGATATTTGTAAATAAAAAGGCAAACAAAAAAGACTAAAAAAAATTTATTTTAAAGACTATATACAGTTGATTCTGCAATGAGAAGCAGATTGTAGGATTCATAGAGGAAAGCAACATGATAAAATATGACAATATGATCATTCAGGTATTTTCTTAAAAATATTTGAATGAGGAATGAGCAGCAATGTACCACAAAAGCCTAAAAAAGAATCTGTTGTTGGAAAGACCAAAGAGTTTGAAGGTGCAGTCCGTGCCTCTCTTTTTCTGTGTTTATTGGAGGTAACATGACCCTTTGGTGTGTGTGCTATGTGCAACACAGAGACAGCACTTTTTCTTTTATAATATGTAGAATGAGGCAAATACAAATGAAACTAAAATACAAGGCATGAATGAGTGCATAAACAAGAATGCCTTATGGTTTATTTTGAAACAGCTGCATACAATAGCACTGGAACTATCTTTTTTAAAAATTACCTAACCATTTTCATTGACTTTATGTCTTGATAAACCAAGTTTCATATCTTTACACATTGTATGTCTTTCAAGTTTTAGAGCAACTTAAAGGTGTGCCTTTAACACTGTCCTCCAAAATATTGTCATAGCCCTCTAGTCCGGATGGGCAAATGACCAGATGCATGAAAAAATGCTCAGATGTTTGGGCTTCAAGAGTAGTGGTTAATGAATTAAATCCAAACACAGAAACTAGAGGTATAACACTAGGTTTTGATATTGGATAGAGCACTTTCACCCATGAATCTCCAGGTCTAAATATTCTTTTTCAAATTTTCCAGACATAACCTATATTTAAAATTATGTATCTGTGTTTTTGTTCCTGAAAACTGTTCAGAAAAATCTATAAGCAGAGATTCCTCTCCCTGAAAAATTATGCTTTAATATGAGAGACCTGCTTTCACACTTCAGGCAAAGTAACTTTGTGCAACTCTGTGTTCTTACTGTGAACTCCAAGTCAACAGTATTTACTCAAGCTGCAAGGCACACATTGTAATTTATTGCTTAAGTGATTTAGCAATGTGTTTATATCCTGTCTTTGTCTAGTTTAGTAGGTACAAGAACATTTAGTAATTATTGCTATTTCAAGATTAGTAGCTGATGGATGATGATGGTATTTTACTAAATAGCTTCTTTACAGTAGAGTGATGTTGTTGGGTTTTTTGTTCCTCAGCTATATAGGGCTTCTTTTCATTGCAAATGTGGACAGTATTAACTGTCCTGGAAAGACTGAGTGGCTGTCCCAGTGTGGGTATGGATGAAGTTATATTTATCAGATGAGGATTCGGGCAGGCATAGCTATTTCCACAAAGGATACACTATTTGTAAGTAACTTCTGTATCAGTGGAACTGCACCCATTGTACATTTGTGTCCAAGCTGTTCTTGTTAATGCTGGGATCTGGGATCATAAGATAATTCAGGTTGGAAGGGACCTCAGGAGACTTCTGGCTCAACCTCATGCTCAAAGCAGAGACAGCTCTAAGGTTGTTTAAGGCTCAGCCTAGTTGGATATTGAAAATTTCCAAAGATGGAGACAGCCCCTAACTCTCAGGGTAACCTGTTCCACTGCATGACCTTCTTATCAGCTACTTATAGAAACACTCTCTCTCATTCTTCTCCTTTCCCCCCACCCTGCCCTAATTGCCTTCCTTCCTTCCTTCCTTCCTTCCTTCCTTCCTTCCTTCCTTCCTTCCCTCTTTTCTTCCCTCCTTTATTCCCTCCTTCCCTCCCTCTGCTTATCATCTCTTTCCATGGCACTTACTCACCCTTCCTTTCCTTTTTCTGCAAGTTTTTAATTAATAATAAATTAATAAGTAATAATTTTAAATAATAATAAATTAATAATTTTTTAAAATAAGTAATTAATTTCTCCCAATAACCTGTCACTGCTACATCCTCATCAGTGTTTCTTTGTATATAACAATAATAACACAGCCATCCTTCTTGTATCTATCAGACATATTATGTATATTGACTTTCAAATTATTGCATTCATTTAAAAATCTGTCACTTTTGTGGAAATTTGAAAACACAGCGTTGTGAACACTTCTCAACACTGAAATTATTTTTTCTTTTCTTCCTGCTTTTCTGCATAGATTTTTGAGATTTTAAATTTTCGTGGCCAAACTTTGTCATAAATAGTAATTGAAATAATACTGCAAACTTTCCCTAACCGTGTATGGGCTGCACTGTTTCAAACAGTAATGTGAGAATTAAGTTAGGTTTACCTCTATCAGAGCCCAAGCACCGTAATTTTGGCATCTCTTGCAAGTGGTTTTGCCACAATATTTGGCCTGGGCCAGCAACCATCTTTCCATGGACTACATGGGCATGTTTCTGGAGATATTACAAGCAACTGAGGATTGGGTTTGCATAGCAAGGTTTTGGTAGTGAGGGTCTACAGGGGTGGCTTCTGAGAGAAGCTGCCAGAAGCCTCCCCCATGTCCAATAGAGCCAGTCCCAGGGGGTTCCAAGTGGGATCTGCTGCTGGCCAAGGCTGAGCCCATCAGTAAAGGTGGTAGCACCTTTAGGATAACATAATTAAGGGGGAAAATCTGCCGCAGAACAGCAGCAGGAGAGAGGACTGAGACTATGTGAGAGCAACAACCCTGCAGACCTCAAAGTCAGTGAAGAAGGAGGAGGAAATCGTGCTCCAGGTGCTGGAGCAGGGATTTATTCCTCTGCAGCCCATGGTGCAGCCATGGTGAGGTAGCTGTGCCCCTGCATGGAGTCCACAGTGAAGCAGAGATCCACCTGTAGCACATGGAGGACCCCATGCTGGAGCCCCCATTCCCCATCCCCCATCCCCCTGCATCAAAGGGGATGGAGGAGGGAAAGTAAAGAAAATGAGTAGTGAAGAAGAAGGGTGGGGCAGGGGGAAGTGTTTTAAGATTTGTTCTTGTTTCTCTTTATCCTGCTTTGAATTGATTGCCAATAAATTGAATTAATTTCCTCAAGTCAAATGTGCTTTGTCTGTTATAATAATTGTTGAGTGATCTCTCCCTGCTCTTATCTCAACCTATGAACATTCCATCATATTTTCTCTTTCCTGCCCAGTTGAGAGGGGAGTAATAGCATGGTTTGGTGGCCACCTGGCATCCAGACAAAGTCAACTACTACACAAGTGATTAATTTTTAATGGATATTTTGAAATCTGTCCTCTTATTTTAGAAGGTAAGAGCATCTATCTATGGACATCTATTTTACAGACATGACCAGAGCTTGCCTGCTATCTTCAAACTCAAAGTGACACAAAAAGTGCTTGATGTGTTGACATCATTTAGACCCTTAGGTCATCAAAAGAGAGAGTAATGTGTATTTCTCCCACCTTCATTATAGTATGGAAGGCCCACAGAGAATTATCTTTCTGACTGATTTGATGATGTTTCCTTGTGTTCCTTCAGCTGCGATGCACAAGGCGTTCACATTAATGCAGGCTGTGTGCACGCAGTATTCTAGTATCTTGCTCAATTCCTTTTGCTTTTTTCTTTTTCATAAAATAATATCTCTGGAAGCTTATCTTGGTTTAAAATCCCTAATGTATCAAACATAAGGCTAATTGCTAAATTAATTTTTAAAATTTTGAATGGTACTGAAAGCTCTGTGCTATTTTTACTAGGGCTTACACTTATTTCCAAAAAAGTCTGGAGGTCTTCCCTTTCCTTAGTGCAAAAATTTACTAATTTGATTAAACATATTTTCTGTCATACCCTCCAAAGTACCAAAACTTCTAAAGTACAGGGTTGGATTCACAAGAATCTTTAAATTCTCATTGTTTCCTTGTCTTTGAGGACCTAGTCATACTATTATGCCCACAAGACAATTTTATTATAATTGCATGACAAAATTTAATAAAACAAGATTTCTGCAGATATAACTTCATTCACTACCTACATGCACTGTGCATTTGTACACATACCCACCTGCCTACAGGTGTGCACATGCAATGCGTGGAGAGAGGTCAGATTCCCTCTCTGGAAGCACTAAAGAGTTTTTTGATAAACTGATCAACTGTACCTGGGGATCTAACAACATCTGTGGAAGCATCTTGTTCAGAAAATGCTAATAAACCAGAGTTTGTGATGGCTGAATTTGAAAAACACCCCTAATTACATTGACACTAGGAAGGTTACCCCAGTAAACCTTCAGGGAATGTGACTCAAATTTGTGTTTCAAGGTAATTTTTGTTTGACATTTCTAGCATGCCAGGTAATACTTCAGGTCCAACTAGTTTAATCAGGTCTTTCATAGGAACTGTCAATACATTATGTCACTCTAGACGTGTTTCATATTAAAGAGCAATGTGCTTTTCTTATTTTAATGCAGCATGTAGGCAGCCTTCTCCTAAACTCGTGAGTAACTCCTGTTACATTCGGTACAAGTTATTTATCTCATGGAAGTGAAAACCAGGATTCTCTATTTATTTCAGCCCTCATAACTAAATTCAAATTTGCTATTGGTAGCAAAGGTCAATACGGAGTGTGTCAGAGGACACAAAGCACTTTTATTTTCCTAGCTAGGAACGTAGAAATTACTGCAAATAAAGAATTCATTAGTGCCACCTATTTGTGAGACTCTAAAACTGCAGATAATCCCCGCAAAACTGCATCCAGTTAATAAGAAAATATGTCTACTTCTGCCAACTCAGATGAAAGTACAAGACATATAGGCCAGATCTCAAAGACTGCAAGGAATTTCTTTCAATTCTATGTTGTTCGAAGCACAACACATAAATATTTATATGTACAATATACACAAATAAAAGTGGAAATTGTATTTATTGATGCAATTTAGAAGTATATACTTATATAAGTATATAAGATTTCCACTTACAGCTTTATGTACATCTCTTCACTTACAGAAACCCTGGTGCAAGAATGCCAGACAGGACAAGCCACTGAAGTTATGGGAATGTTTTGATATGTAAAAAGTAGGGATTTCCAAGGAAAGCAATATACTAAAGAATAAGTTGGAAAGAACATTTTAGAAAATAAATTTTTTTCCTCTTCTTTAGCAGTTATCCAATACTGTATTAGATGAAGAAGGATTATGCAAAATGTGATGAATAAAACAAATCCAAGAAAAACCTTTGGAATATTATTAATGCCCTTGCCTCGCCTCCTTGTTGAAGCAGTGGATAGTGCTGATGTGTATTTTTTCTTTTGCTAGTTAAAGTCCAGCTGTCTGGAGAAGTTTTTTGATTACATTATCTTAATTTCATTCTGAAATTAGATACCATATTTTCCATTTCCTAAAGAGAGCTAAAGCTTTGAGTGACAGGAGGGAGGTTTATCATTAATACAGGGTAAATTCATGTTGACATATAGCTTTAAACTTCAGAGGGACATCTTTAGCCTGAGGTATAAGACCTGGAAGCATAATTGTTGTATAAGTATTTGTACATATGAAGCATTTTTAAACATGTTTGCCTGACTGCAAACAGGCACAGATTTTTGAGAAAACAGATAAACAAAGGATAGATTATCAAGCTATTGTTCATTATCAGTTAATTCTTTTGTTGTCATTGACTTCCTTATGAGAATGACAGTTCAATTTGAAAACATGCACAGGCATGTGTTGTAAAAGTCCTCTGGCTGAAAATACGCGTGCGTTGGCACGAGGATATAAATAAGTAACTATGTAAAAAGGGATGAGGCTTTGGGGGCAAAAATCAATTAAAAAAAAATCTGTAATTTCAAGCATCTTTCAGCTGAATGATTCCTGTAACACAGCTTGAACAGAGCAGAATCCATATAGAAAATTGTTCACAGTTCACATGTTGTTTCCAAGACAATGAAGATACCATGTACAGGGAAATGGAAACAGATGGTTTTAAAAAAATGCTGAGAACTTTGCAAGTCTTTTCTGTCAGAAGTTCTCCTAACTTTGCCATAATAATGACACTAGCCTGTCACTAGAAAGAAGTCACCAGTATTTAAAAAATATTTAAATTCAGCTATGTAAACAAAGCCAAATTAATTTCATTTGAGATACACAAGGGGTTAAATAAATACTATGCTTACTAGAAGGCTTCTAGGCCAGGCTGGATGGGGCTCTGAGCAGCCTGGTCTAGTGGAAAGTGTCCCTGCCTATGAAAGGGGTTTGGAACTAGGTGATATTTAAGGCCCCTTCCAACCCAAACCACTCTATGATTCTATGGTTCTATAAATTTGCATAACCAGACCTATGTAGAGACATTGAAGATTCCTCATGCATCTTTTCTTCGCGTAACTGTAGATGCATCAAGTCTCTCACATAAGGTTTTATTCAGTCATTTTACTGTCTTCACAAATATATTTGACTCAGTGGCTTATTCTTTGAAGTATAAGTTGTATTCTTTAGTTTAGTTGGCTGCAATCATGTTATTTTAGATCCATAACTGGTTGAATGTGATATCTGATCTAAGGCTCAAAATCCTGCTGAAAAATAGGGCAAGGCTGTTTTAATAGAGTCTGTCAATAACCTTGTAACTAAGCTCAGCCAGGTGACTGTCTGAGGAAAGCAAACACAAAACGGTGGTAAATATACCAAAAAGAAATTAATTTTAAAAAATAGTATGATGATCCAGAAAATATTCCTCGAACTTAATATTCACCTGTTCAGCATACAATGAGAAAATAAACATTGACAGTCCCATAAGGCTCTGTAGAAGTGGAATGTTGCAGGTTGTTCTATATGCTAGCAATAATGCCAAGGTATTTGATAGAAGAAATCTAAATCACAGTAGTATACCCTAAAACTTATCTAGGATGTGTCTTACTGGAGATGAAAAGTCTAAGTCAGAAACTGGAAAAAAAAATTGAAAGTTTTCAGTTTCTTTTATGTGTCCTGAGGTTTAATGATATCATCAAAATGTGATTCTGTTTCTCAAGACCCCTGACTCATTCAATGCATGGGTTTGATGATGACCATTTGAGAACAGCTGTTCAAGATTTTGTTTCTTTTCATTGTTAGCTATGTGGTTCCATGTTTTATTATTACACCCTAATCAAGCCCTCTTTTGAAGACAAGATGCATACTCATGGCTTCAAACTACTATTCTAGTTTTCAAGGCTATTTTCCACCTCCAAATCTCATCAGAAATAATTTTAAATACTCATGTCCACTATTTTTAAATGCCCTTTAAATATCAGCTAATTATTTGTATCTTTTAATATGTAGTGGATATTTATGTGTCTTAGTATGAATTCAACCCCTAATGAGGTATACTTCAGTTGGAATGTTAGATTTTTTTAAATTCTGTTTTCTTGGCTTTAGTTGATTGGCTATGTGAGAAAAAAAAAATTTCTGAAAGACAATTTTTTTTTTTTAGAAAGTGGATTTTATATTTTACCTTCTTTTTCAGATCAAAAGTAAACACAATGAAGATGCTGGAAAGCTTTTTTCCCTAAGACAACTTAGAGAATACATTGACATCTCTGAAAATAATTAACTTGTTAACACATCAATATAAGGATTGTAGCATTATTTTGATGATCAAACACATAACTGCTCTCAGCTGTATAGAAATAATAGCAATGGGAAGGCCTACAGGAACCATATTAGTTACGAATCCCATGTCTAGCATGGGATAAGAATTTGTCTCTTTCAGCACAGAAGGAAGACTGCTTAGGTATAACATCCTTTTGAATTCTCTTATTATTTTCCCGCTTCTTAGAAACTCTTTCACTCCTACTGTGTATATCTATTAGAAATTCTTAAGATCATTAAAATTATCTCACTATTTTTTATTACTACTATTGGCACTCTAATGAATAAAGAACCTGTTGTGTAAATTTTTCTGCTATGCGCTGATACAGAGAGATACCTCAATTCAAGCTGATCCATACTGGAATTGCCTCTGAAGATCAAAATGTACAGCGTGGCTGTGGTAATTCATCAGTGGCACACATTCATCTGCATTACCCTCATCCATCCCTCCAGCCTGAAATAACAATTTCGGATGTATTTTCCAAGGAGTTGTGTTGAATATTTATAGATGTATGTCTTACAAAGAATGAAATTCTGCATAAACCTGATGTTCCAATGATGTTCCTACATCTGATGTAGATGCGAAAAAATACTTTTCATTTTTGAAACTTGAAATGCACTGGCATAATCTTATTTATTTATACATTTATTTGCTTACTTATGTACATTTACATAAAGCTTCGGTCTGACAATTCATCAGATTTCCTTGCAGCTCTTTTTGAAACTGGCAGTTGTGTAAAGAAAATTTTTTGTTCTTTTGAGAAGCTGCTCAGTTTCAGAGCAGAATGAAGCTGGCTTTCGTAGTTTCTTTCTAAGTTAATTAGAGAGTCATTAGAGTTCTGGTCTGCTCTGAGAATCTCTAGGAAAAAAAAAAAAGCCATATAACTGTTAGTTATTATTTGTTTCAAATTAATTGATATGGTATTTGTGTTGTATTTAAAATTCAATATTTGTTTCTTATTGCTACACCCTAGGGAAAAAAAGTATAGCATGGACCAATAGCACTATGATAAAGTCAATTACATGTATTATTTTAAGACTTAGAAGTGCTATAATCAAATTGCAGATATGAAGTTATAAGAGGGGCCTTCACACTGTTATATTTTCTGCTACTTCTAACACAGAGCAGCTTGCTGAAACAAACAGAATACACCCCTCCTTTGCAAGGGTAAAGCTCTCCCATGGTTGAACCCACATTTTTTCCAGTACAGTATGTTTAACAGTAACCAAAAATCCTCTGCAAATAAAAGATATCTTTGTTCCATATTGCTTGTCTTTTTACCAGTATGTTTCACTAAGTGTATAGTCAAGGTTTCAGACTGAACACTAAGAATAGTAAGGTACGGGAGGATCATACCACAGCGCCTGTGAACTCTGTGATGTATCTTTTGCATGAATACACCAGTGTCATCTTTGACTTCAGGCGAGTCTGTAGGAAGGTGATAGCAGAACATACATTGTTATTTTTTAAGCAGATTTCTGTGATTCATTCCGCTCTGATATGTTCTGCCAAGCCTTTCCTCAATAAGCAGTTGGTCACTACAGAAGCTGTTCAGGTGACACGATATAAAAATCGACCTGTCAAAATCATACCTGTTAGACATTCATGAATAAATCACCTAGTCATGCAACTTCAAAGAAAGATGCTGTCCAATCTGTGATTTAATCTGCTGCCAATCTTACAGAAAAATCTTTGCAATGTCACCCACTAAAGCAGAAACTTCAAAGAAATGCTGATTGCCGAGAACTGCAAAAGAAGGTTTTTTCCCTATGCTTTGAGTTTTAGAAATAAAAACCAAGGGTTTTTTTCTTCAGATGCACTCAGGATTTTGGTATCTAACCACCAAGGTTCTGTGTGAATATTCTATTTATAAAGAAACCAGTGCCCAAGTGTAAGTCATCACATGGAGAAGACTGCTAAATTTTTCTAAGATAGAGCCAGATAAAAAGGCACAAAGTTATGGCTTTGTCACCAAAATAGTCTAGATTGTTGGAAAGAAGGACAAGGGAACAAACAGCAAAATTTTTTTGGTATTAGGAAGGCTTAGTTAGGGCTGTTGCATCCTGGTTTGTTCAACTGTAGAGCTTTAAATTCACTTTAATCAGCTAGAATTACATAAATTATGTAGGCACTGGAGGCACAGTGCTTACCTAGAACTTCTGAGCATGGTCATAGTTTAAAAAGACGTGTGCAGATCTGCTGCAAAGATTTCACTTGTTTGCTAGTTGCCCACAGGCAAAATTTTCATATGATTGATAGTGCAGGTCACCTTCAGTCACAGTAGAGCACAGGTCAAAAACATTTGACTATCATGTTTATTAGTGATACAAATAATCTGGGGAATTCAGCTAGATTTAAAAGACATTAAATAGCAAATACAATATACACCTGATTCTGTTAGAATACCTTTTTCCAATTTGGCAAGCAGTAACCAAAAGGTCATTCCTTGGCTTATGGTGACTGTGAAAGAAAACATATTAGAATGAAGCATAGGACATATTTTACTGCTTGCAAGATACTTGAGAGAGATGATCTTTTTTGTCAATGGTGAACTCTTGTAGGATGTAATCAATAGGATTATATCATAGAATACTTGTAAAGTCTGAAATAGATAAATAAAATGTACAAGAGTTGGGTATGAAGTTTCTATTCTGCCTAGGAACAAGCATGATTTGAGTTGCTGCTTGGGCAAGACTCAGCGAGAGTGTGTAGCAGCAGCCAAAAACCATCGAAACTGTTAAAAGACAAGTCTTTATTCAGTGAGAGGTTTGCACAGGCAGGAATTGCCAGGTCAGTCTCTCTGAGACAGTGAGCTTAATCATAAGCTGCTTTTGTCCTCCATATAGGAAAGTGTTGAGCATTTTTAGAATGGAGTAAGTAATGTATATGTAATAAGTATAGGAAAACTTGATATTCAGTTTAGGTGACTGAAAAGATGAGTTTGCACCTATTATTGTCAGTTGAAGTGGAGACCTGAGACTCAGAATAAGTTTATTTGATGCCACATATGAAAAGTCCTACGTTCATTAAATGAAGTTCATTGAAATGGTGAAGGAAGATCATCCCCAAGTTAAAGTTCAAATTTTACCAGTGATATTTCTTTTTTTATTTACAGTAAAATCAGAGTCTGCTATTTTTTCCAGGACCAGAGGAGCACCACTGCCTTTCTGTCTCAGGTTAGAATGATCCCATTTGAACAGACTAGAAAAAAATAGAATTATTTTCATAGGTAGCTGTGAAAATATCTGAAAATAAGTTCATGATTTTCCTTCTTGTTTCAGGTGCAGAAGAAAAGATATTTAGGAAGCGGGAAGCAAATAAAACAAATAAAACAGCTATACACTGAATTACATTTTGTGACTCCATTCTGAAATACCTGTGACATTAACCAGACAAAAAAAAATCTTTATTATTCCATAACGGCTCTTATGTTAACACTCAGCTTGTTTCTGCAGCATGACTTCTATTTGACATCTTGTTGTAAAACCAAATGACAAATTTTGTTAATGAAAAAAAAGGCATACAGCTTTACATATCTGAAACTTTTCAAAACATTATTTGAATTTGTGATCTTTTTTCTAACATGTTGGAGGACAATACTGAATCTCATTCTGCAGAGAAAATATTTTCAGAGTTTAGTCTCTGCTCTTTGAAAATCTTGCATAAGAGTTTTAGAATTTGGACCGAAATGTAGACTTATTGGAAATTCTCCTTAGAAAGCTGGTATTTATGCTAGAAAGTTGAAGCTCTGCATGACATTCAAAAGGTGCAACAAAGTAGTAAAATTTCAGAAATAAAGAAAAGAGTGAAATTTATCATCCTTTTAACTGATCAAATCTGAACAAACCTGTACAAATCAAAGCTGAATATTGCTGGAATAACTTATCAGTTTTTATTCTGTTTTTTTTAACATGTAAACATTAAGACTAGGAATTTAAGCAACAGAATATTTATTTCTCCCTGATTAAGACCTCGTATGTTTGGAGGCAATCTATTTACTTTTTTTAATGGACTTTTTTTTGTGTAGATAACAGAATAAGTATTTGAAATTAAAACAGATTTACTCTGAAGATCTTCATGCATCTGCAATATGAAAATAGCAAGTAGAGAGGGCTGTGTATTTGAAGAGTGTAATTGCAGTCAGAGCAGCCTGCATGGCCCTCATTGGTATTCCTGTGTACATCTGCATCTCTGACGCACCCTGTGTACATTGCACATATGCAGGCTGACTTATGTAGGCTGCCTACTCTGCTCGGAGTGTCTTCAAGGCATCTTTAATCTCTGACCTCCCAGACAGGCAGTTGGTCAAGACAGGATCTTGACTGAATTTTTATTTTATGAAACAGTAAAATCTCTCAGCATGCAGCACAGGCCAGTAACTCCGTGGGACTAGGAGAAGCAGGGTCTCCCCAGGGATGTCAGGACAGGTTCTGGCAGCCAGGACCCATCCCACCATGCCAGCCAGCTCCAGGGCAGCCAGCGGGGCAGCTAGGAGCATTCCCAGCGTCGGGCATCAGGAACTTCCCTGAGGTTGGGGACAGACTGAGGCCAGCAGGATGCCGGCCCTGGGCTTGGGCTTGGCTTGCTGGTAGATAATACACTATCATATCATCACAGATATCTAGCAAATATCTTTAGACAGGAAACAAGCAGAGCCAAGAACTGACAGCCCATCTTGAGTACTCAATTTCAGAGTGGTGTAGACAGAGCCACGGTGCTCACTGATGCTGCTAAAATCTGGCTGTGCCCTCAATGACATTAGTCATTCAATATCTTTCTGTCAAGTTACATTGGTTTGAGGGGAAGTGAATGATTATGTGGGCAAAAAGAAGAGGGGAAAACAGGAATATTTTAAAGCTGCACATAAGAGAATTGGGGGGAAAAAAAGCCTCCAAAACTGCTGAACTTAACTTGTAGGTTAAAACCAAAATGTCTTATGATGGGGTCTGCCCTCCTAAAGAGTGCATTTCCCATGGCTGTCGTGTTAGTCGTGCATAGGAAACTCTTAGAGATTTTCTAGCTTCACATTTTCAACCCAGAGGAAATTCTCAGGAGGATGGCCAGGAACTTTTACAAATTAAAAATCTATAAAATCAAAATGCTAGTGTATGTTCCATGGATTCTGGTCACAATCATCTGAGAAGAAAAAAACAAATTTCTGGGCTGACAGTGACTTCCATGGAATTAAAGTACTTTGTAAATTGTTGATTAAATGCAATGAGCAGCAGCATGCTTAAGTACATGAAATATTATTTTCTATAAGATTTTTAGTTCTCTTTGAGAGCTTAATTATCAGTGTCAGATAGCACTAATTTAAACTGGAATAAAGTTTATTACTTTTTAAAACACAATTGCGATGATATTCAATTAGTGTTTAATGCCAGGGAACACAAATCACGGAGTTCAGGGATTCTAAGGCAGACACCCCGGGTTTATTTCTGTCTTCTGAAAGAAAAAACCTAAAACCATAAGAGTGATTGAGTCTCTATGAAAGGAATACAGAGATTAATTTATAAGTGGGAAAGCTTAGGCTGTATTTCACAGATATGGAATAACTGAAAACAATTAATATTGGAAGACAGCTGTTTCTTCTTCCCCTCAAAGAATAAGTGAAGCATATTTACCAGTCAAAGTCAATAGCTGAAATCATCATACATAACTAATTTCATGGCCAAAGGCAAAACTTACACTAATAAAACTGCCTGGCAGGAATTAAACTGCCTATTTTCCTCATATAGTTATAATCTTTAGTCATATTACTATTCTTAGCTTGTTTCTTATTACCTTTTACCTTAGATTTATGACTGGTTTTCAATCTTAAGTTTTAATTATCATTCTATTCTGAGAAAAATTTATATTAATAATAAAAAACCACGTCATGAAATATTTTTAAATAACACTTTCAGATTTTCTTTCCATAAATTTTGTATACTTATGTGCGTTGCTTAATATGTGAGGTTTTTTCCAGAACCCTTCTTACAAATTGAAATCAGACATTTCCTGTCAGATCTGATTGCTTAGTACTTTCCAGATTTAGTTTGAAAATATGACAAAAGTCTCACCCTTTACTATCCCAAAAGAGTGAAGGAATTGTTAAATCTTGTGATAAGAGTTTCAATTATAGTTTCTTTCAATCCTTTGATCCTATTTTTCTTCACTATCAGGTTTTAGTCTGTTTAGTATAATTATGTATCATTGCTAAACTTACCGTGAAATAAAATGTAAATGCATTGTCCAAATATATTCATAAACAGCTCCCCAGCTGCAAAATACTTTTTCAAATAAGATATCACAAAGGGCTGTAACCTTCTGCAACATCTATATTTAATGACATAAATGAAAGAGGATGGCATTAAAACTTCAAAGCAGCAAAGATGATACATTTCCGATCACGCTGTCACAGTGATCTACAAACAGCAGACTGGTACTCAAAGAACTGCTGTTTCAATTACTGAAGTTCAAGCACGGCCTCATCTCAAATAATATCTTATTCTTCTGGTACTTCAAATCCACCAAAGGCCATTAAAGTGCCATGACAAATATATGTGGTGTTTTGGTAGACTGATCTCTTAACACAAGAGAGTTAAATTGTTGTTTACTCTTTGTCTCAGTTTGATCTAAATGTACAAGTCTAGGATGTTAATATTGTTAATCATCTGATATGACTGTATCTGTATCGAAAAGACTGTGTATGTAACAGAACGCCAAATGTAATTTAATTGCTTCAAGTCAAGATTCTAAATAAAAACTGCCCTCTATCTTGTCAGTAGTTGAGGCTATGCGTTGTTTAAAACCACTTAATCTGATTGCCCTGAAATTTTGAATTGGCTTCATCTCACGTAGGTATCTCCAGGTATGTTGTCTAAGGCCAGCACAGGCAGTATGAGATTGCCATGGGTTTAGTCTATGTGGAGAAATAGGTACTTTCAGATTCCAATTCAAGTTCCCTTAAGATGGTGGTGTAGAATAATTGAATTGAATCCCACAGGTACTTTGATCTGCCCATTGTTAATTAAAAAGCCGAAAGTATATAATTTGAAATTAGATGTCCAATTTACAGAAGTCTGAAATTAGATGAGATGAAAACCACTTTTAAAAAACAGAAAAAATTATGAGAACATTCTTAAATAATGCTGTGATAGTTATAAATCTTTTTAAAAGGAACTGAGTGCCATACAAACTCTTCAATATGCTTCACTGTCCATTTTTAACCCACCTTTTGTTGGGCTGAACTTCAACCTGTCTATTTCTTGTCCATAAATTGATCTCTGTACAGCATTTTATTACCTCTGTGGCTCTCAAGTGCCATAATTGACAAAATAATCACTCTGAATCTTGTATTATTCTCTTAAGTATTGAGTGTGAACACAGTGGAAGGGGTTGAGAGCATAAATTGGCCAGAACATCCTCGGGACTGGGCACAGCATCTGACTTAATAATGAAGACAGTTTCATATAAAATGACATGTATTTTCCACCTAATGGCTTTATTATTTTATGATGTTCCTCAAAATCTATAAAATACATATATAAAATATGACAGGCTGAAATAGCACACTTTTCTGAAACACAGAAATTCCATATCAGGCTGTCTGAGCAAAGTGTATCTTGTAGGTAGTCCTTCTCCATTATTCAGCACTGCATTAACCTCTGTTTAGTTTTGGCTTTCTGTGTCAATAAAGGTGGAGATTAATAGAACAGTCTTCAGAAGAAAGATCAGAGTTCTGGAGAACATGACCAATGAGGAAGACTGAAAGCTTTGCATTTTTATTTTCATTTTAAAGAGAATTCAAAGGGGAGTATGACCTGTAAAATGGGGGTGGTAGCGGAGATTTCATACTCCTCAAATACACATTAGAAGTGTTTTAAAGGGTATCCTCAGACCTTGGTGTTCTTGACAGTTTGGACAAGAAGAAACTGACATAAACTGATATATAGAATAATAATTCACATAGAGATAAAAAACTGGTAAGACTAGTGGTAGATAGCCTTAGGGCATCATGGGAACCTCAGAAAATGGGCATCTTAAGGAAAAGTCTAATCAGATGTCCGTTAATAATGAAATATATAAAGAATATGATACTTAGGCCTAAAGATAGACTGGGTAATAGACTACAGGTCTTTCCTCATCCTGTGATTCTGCGATTCTATCCAATTTAAGTGCTATAACTTAATATATGCAAGTTATATTTAAATATGTAACATAACCTACTAAACATATTTTAATTCCTTTCCAGGTTTTGCAGGTCAAATGAAATTATCTCTAGCAAAGAACCTACAGCAAACCTTGATCTGATAAAAGACTTTCATCATCACATACTGAGTTTAGTCAATTTAATAAGCATGAAACAGAGAACACAAAGGTGAAAAGAAATCATATGGATTTGCTCATACAGTAAGGTGCTGCTCAGTGTAAGAATAATAGAACTAGGCTCAAGAGAGCTTTTCACTGTGTTACCAGCTTTAGAAAGCTTTAATTTGCAGCTAAAGGAACTATTCTTAGGAATCTCTTTTCACGTTTAGTGTTATGTGATTGCAAATATTTTTAAGAATGGTTATGTAATTTTGAGGAAGAGTCAGCAGAACAAACATTTGCTTTGAATGGGACTTCATTCTCAAAGTGTTTGGAAAAAATGCATAAAGATATCTAAGAATTAAGAAATAATATTAAATAGGAAATGGTCCCTTTTCTATTTAATCTCAAATGCAGAAGCAATGCATGTCCCTTGACAAAGCCCAAAGGAAATCATTAATGGACACAGAACTGCATGAAGGTCAATGAGAGGGTATATTCTTCCTAGAGAAGTGTAAATAATGTGATATGTCTAAGGGATAACACTGTTCAGCTGGCAGCCAAATTGTTTCCAATGAAGAAATCGGATGAAGCAGTTGCCTTTTTTTGTACCACTATTTAGTCTGTTTGTATGTGATCTGTTCGTGGACTATTGTCAGTATTATTTTGCAGGACCATTTCTTCTTCTTTTTTTTTTCTGTAAATTTCAGGAAGCCCATACATTGTTTTATCTAATCTGAGTGGCACCTGACTAGATTTCATGGTGCTAACTTTCTCCTGAACGCTAACTATTGTTCTCCAAAGATTCCAAAGGAAAGTATATGCAACGCTGCTCATATAATAGCCACGGACACAGAAAAATTACAGTACAGATCCTGAGACAGAAGCATTTGAGCATCCATCAAAATTGTACACAGATAAGAGTTGTTCACACAGAATTATTTTCATCACAGAAGGAAAATATTCAGTGCATTTTAACACCCTGCCCTACTAAATGGGTCATCCATCAGGTTCTGTTTGTGCATAGACTATAAAATCAGTCTCCCACTTGTTAACGGAAGAGCTCTCAAGGCACCTTACAATGTAAGGACTGAAACAGAATCGTACACAGAGCTAGGCAGATAAATACCTGAGAGGTGCAGGCATACACAAAGACCAAAGTGAGTAGCTTTTATTGATGAAAGTTCTTCACTCGTGACAGCAGCCATACTCACTGCACCTAGCATGAAATCTGTTCTCAGACAATGACCAAAACGAATGCCTAGAGTCAAGTGTAAAATGAAGGCAAGGACATCTCTCCCGAGGACTACATTAGGTTTGAATAATGTGCAGCTTAGGAATTTCCTCTTCCAGAAGTGGTTTGTCAGTATTTAATAACCTACAGTAGATTTCTATTCCATTAATTTTTCCAATCTCCCTATGAAATGTGTAAGCTCTTAGCAACCACAGAACCCAGAGACAACAATTTCCACAGCTGTGCATTATATTAGAAACTACCAATACATCTAATGCCACCCAAAAACTTCCACTAAATCACAAGAAGGGTCAGCATTTAGTATGTTTGGAAAACTCAGTGTTACTGTAGTTTGGCTATTATTCAAACCAGTTTTCCACCACAAATTTTAGAACTAGAATTATTTCAACGAAATTATAGGCTGTGCTCTGAAATTATGACAGTTTATGAGAACAGTATAGAATGCAAAATAAGCAAATGTTTCAAATGAAATTGCTGTCACAAGGAAAGCAGCTCATTTAAATCCTGTATATTTGCACTTGTTTCTTGATAGTGTACCCTTGTACAGCAGCTTTATTGTTCTGTAGTGGGCATTTAGGGTGTAGAAACACCTAAGGCTCTGACAGCACCTACAGGAAAATGGTCTGTCACATAGTAGTATTTATAGAAACAAGCCATTTTGCAGTCATGTGGAATTTAATTTATCAATAGCTTTATTCTTGTTCTGCACTAACTACAATTAAGTTGTAACAAGAAGCCTCCTTCACCTGTGGCGCATTTGACAGGAGACAGCATCAACATCTTGTAGCACCCATAACATATAGAATATAACGAGTAACTGATCTGCTCGCTCTCCAGAAGAGAGAAACCCTTGCCTGACACTTTTAAATTACTTGATGAAAGTCAGTTTGGAAACCTTTGAGGTCAGCTAGCATAGACCTCAACAGAAAAATCAGGATTTCTCATTCTAATCCTTTCTCTGATATTCCCTCACACACAGCTCTTAGGAAATATCTTTAATGCAAGTGAATTTCACATATTAACTGCTGCTTTGGCTTGCTCAGACTATTGCCTGAAGGGCCCTATCTTAATTTTTTATTCAAGTCACTTTTTAGATCCCCAAAGACATTAATGGTGCAAGATGAAGCATTACTCTTTAAAGTTATTTCCTAAAATATTACCTAAATATTCTTCTACAGTGTATTAAATTTCCAGATTTTTTCTGATTTTTTTTCTAGTCAATTTATATTTCTCAGAGTTAATAGTCTATGTTGATGGCAGAAGAGACACTACAGTAAATAAAGTTATAATAACCCCTGTAACACTCATTCTTTACCTCTGAGGTATTTGTATGCAGTCATATCACTCTTTATAGTCTTTCCTTCAAGCAGCAGCATAGTATATTAAATTGTCTTAAACTCTGTTCTCATATGTCACAGCCTCTAAGCCTTCTCTCTGGATTTTTTTCTAAGTTTAAAAAACGTTCTTTCCATATTGTGCATATTCACAGAAGCTTCAAAGTGCAGTAGCAGAAACAGGCTACAGTTTACTGGGACCTATAAAGGTTCATATGTTCATTCTCATTTAAATTCACTGAAGAATGACAGTTACATTTTGTTGAAGCAACACACTGGAAAATAAAGTCTTATCTGCCAGCCACAGTGTCCATGATTCTTTTCTGCTCTTCCTGCACAGAGAATTCTCTGATAGGGCAGAGGTACAAAATCAGGTAATCATTCTGCCTGGCATCCACCCACTGCATTTTTACATAAGATCCATCTAAATCCCTTCTTGTGCACAGAGATTTTTGTTTTTCCTGAAAACAGATATCCTTGCCTCTGAAAAGCAAAAAGAACACTTGCAAAAGTGATCTACATATCTCCATACTTTTTCCCCCCTTTTTCCAGTTTCTTGAAGATACTTAAGAGTCCAAAACTTGGTTTCTGGCACCACTATATACATGACCAAAAATAACGTTAGTAACAAAAAAGACGTTATTATCCCTACAAACTCTGTCCTTTTGCTTACAGTGTTATTATGAGGCTGGATGGGGTGGTTTAGAGTATGGCAGATACCAAAAGCAGTATTGCACATGAAAAGAACTGAGGCAAATAATCCCCAGAGATACTGAGAAAATAGTCTGAAAATATTTTAGGGAAAAAAAGAAATCACCAGCAGCTGCCCTGCGTGAGGCAATGCCCAGGCAATTGCAAGGTTGTTTAACCCGTGTGATCTGCTGACATCACTGCTCAAAATACTACAGCTGCAGGTTAAGGGCGAAACTGCAGAGTGCTTTGTCACACAACCAGATATGAAATCTGCCAGCACTTGCTTGCAGCAGTGCTCAGTAATTTCTGATGCATCCATCAGAAGGATGTAGGGCAGTACTGAGTCCTAACACTTCCTCTGTAATTGTGGTCTTCTCTATAAACAAACTAACTTCAGATGCCTCAACAATATAATTTCAACTTGTCTACAGATTTTCCTGCCCAAGGAAATAGAGAAGCTTACAGGGCTGGGTTGATGGCACTTGCTAAAAGTTGTATGTCAACTAAGAAACTTAATCTTACTTTAGCAGTTCAGCTAGAAAATTCAGCATTTTAATAGAAAATTTGATTTCTGTAAATACCAGAATTGGACCATGAGGTGGTTTAAAACTGGCTGGGAACTAAACCCAAAAGAAGCTGCTCCCCTTCCCCATGTCCCCCATCTGGTGAGAGAGGGACAAAGGCAGAGACCATGGCTCGAGATGATAATTTACTGAAAACAAACAGCAATGGAATAAGAAATGCCCAGTAGCAGCAACAATATTAATAACAAAAGAGAAGATGATTTACAGACAAAAAGGTGTTCCCCACCGTGACTCAGTTCCACCTGGCTGACAAGACAAAAACCAAGAGAGCGGCCATTCCCCACCTCAGCAGTGACACACAGCTATTCCTGAGGCAAAGACAAGGTGGAGGGTGCTCTCTGCAGTTGGCGTTCCCCTTCCCCGAGCCCGAGAAAACAAAAACAATGAAGAAACCCCCCCCCAGAAAAACACATTATCCACATGGCGACTGCTCTGCTCCTCTGGGCTTGGCTCTTTTCAGCTCCACTTAGCTCCGCTAGGTCTCAGCTGTGTTCTCCCAAGAGCTGGGAAGGGGTGGGTAGCAGTGGGAGAGGGACAGAGACGGAAGTGTTGGTCCTGGCAACTTCCCTGAGGAAGAAAGGGAACAAAATGATGCACTTGTGGTGTAGAGTCACATTTTTCTTCCCCAGAGCCCACGCCCTAGCAATAATGTTGGTGTTATAGAATAGCAATTAAGCCAGGCCCACGCGATTCTAGGCCCCATCCCTTTCTGCAGCCAGGACAGATCATCTCCCTGTAAAGCATCTGTTAAGACAAACTGAGTTTGCTAACGACATCCAGCACACGTATAATTTCTTATTTCATCCATATTACAGTCCTTTTGTTTAATTCCTGGTTTTAGTCACCTGAGTTTCCTGAGTAGCATGAAAATATGATTACTTTATAGTAGGAATAAGGAATGTAACTTATCTCTCTTAAAAATTAACTTTAAAGGTAATTAGTGCCATTCTTTATGATCCTATTTGTGTTTCAGTGTTTGTGGGGAACTTCCAAAGAAACTTTTACAGACGCAACAAGGCAGAAAACAACTAGTGAAATGAAAGCTTTATGCTGTACAAATAAGTTTCTACTTTTCATGTCTAGTTCATAAACAGAAAAAAATATATGTTATTTTACTCCTAAAAGTCACTAAAAAGTGCTGCTACTTTTATTGGACTATTCTTTTTACCATCTTACTTTTCACTTCAAAGTTTAAGGTCAGTGGTTCAGAAGTAGTGTCCCCCTCGTATTGCTTGTTTTCACCACATTCATTTAACCATGTCTATGGTTATTTCCATCAGTCCTGATTGAAATATATTTTCAACTCCATTATTCACCTTTTTTAGCAGCTTAATGTCAACAATGCATTAAGTCAGTATGAAACTGTGGTTTTCCTAATATTCTGCTTCCTGTGTTACCACATGTTCTGATTGATGTCCCAATGGTCTGTCGGGATCTTTTCCTTTTCCCATTCTTTTCTGTACATACCGTATATGCTTCCCTGTTGTGTTTCAATTCTTTCATTAACTCTCTCTCTAGTTCTTCCACATTCATCCTCTGTTGCTCGTTCTTAGTGGATTGCTTTACTTTTCCGTCTTCCTTGTGAGTTTGTCCACTCTGAATGTATCTATTTGTTCCTTAATATTTCTGCTCATGGGATTTGGGCCATTTGTAATGGCTAACATAACGAAGTGTATGCACAGTTAAATGAAAGTATTGTAAACACCACATCGACTACAGCGACAGTCCAATATTTACCTCATAACGGTTTATGGATTTGGGCTCACTGTCTCTCATCGTACACATTCCCTGCACAGATAAAATCTTGTATTTCTAATTATTTATCTTTTAAAGCCTTTGAAGAGAGAAGAATAATCAGATTAATCCTGTCCTTCTCCTATCCTTCCTTGTACAAGGGACGAGGACAGGTTATTTTCAAAAGGGAACTGCTCATTGCCTAAAACTTCTTCCTCCAACTGTGTTACAACTTTTACTAGCTTTATTTACTGATCAAATACCAAGAATCAGAAATTGCATCAACTGGAACCACGGAGTTCATTTCTTCTTTGGGAATCAATTATTTTTAGTGATCTATAGTTTGAAAGCAATCTTTCATATAAGTTCCTAGAACCCTGGGTTTGATCAATAGGAAAATTGCATAAGGGAGATGTTCTCCTCACACTTTGCTCCAATTATGGAAACAGCTACAGTTCAATGGTATTTTATGGATTTAGTTTCAGTATGTTTTTATCTCAGAAATTCCACTCAGTTCTACAGGTGAGCCTGCTTTGTGCCCATCATCAAAGGCTTTTTGTAAGGAGATAATGGCTAAAACTAGACAAGTTAATATGCTGCAGTAATAAAGCTGAGAACTCACTACAACGCATGAAGAACTAAACGCCCCTATCCTGTCGCATCTATTTTAAATGACCAAATCAAGGAAAACGTCACACTTTGAAACTCCTGCCATTCTGTTTACACATGGCTGCCACTACAGAGTCCTCCTCTTTCATTACTTGAACTTCATGTTTTCATTCAATTTTTCTTTGAAAAAAAAATAAATCACTTCATGTCTATCTATTAATAGAATAAACATAGACATTATTTTATTTAAGGAATGGGATGGAAATGGAAGAGAGAGTGAAAATCTGAATGGGAATAGTTTTTCTAACCTTCATTAATTTTTACTGGGTTTTTTATTTGCAAAAAGGAATGAGAATGTGAAATACTGTCCAAGCAGGTCCAGTTTCTGTCCTCTGCTACTTTTGCTTAGGGCTAACATTCATTCTGGATGAAATCTGACTACAAAGTTATTTTGGGCTAGGTTATTCCAACTGTTATATCTCTAAAATACTTATTCCAAACAATGGAGCATTTACTAGGGAAAATGATTGGTCTTTAAGATTAACAGGGTTACAAATTTAGCTTATGACTAAATCTTTTAACAACAGAAGAAAATCATAGTCAGCTGTGACTGTGAAGTCTATCTGGATTTAGACTTTTTAATCTAGGCAGAACTTGTTTTGCATATAGCAGCAGGTACACATATACTTTTTGTAGATCTGAAGTCTATTTATGTGTAAGTTTAAAATAGCTAATACAAAAATGGATGTGGACACATAAGATATTTAAAATAAATGAATAAATATTGAGTGCAAATTATTGAAAACATTTATTTCATTACAAGTGTTTTAAAAACTTTTGTTCCTGTTTTACAGAAATGGCCAAAGAAGGTTATTGCCACAAATGATCCAGATAGAAACACGAATGTTTATGTTTAAGGAGACATTTTAATTCAACTTAATGAGAAGCCTGAGCCATATGCCTGTGGTTTGTCCAGGCAGGAGAAAACATCTCCTCTCCCCAGGCTGGAAGGTGAAACATGATATATGTTCCATATTGTTCACTTCAGACACCTGCACAGCCAAAGTCATTACCAGTACAGAAGGAATTGCACAGTGATGCTCTTCAAACTCCTCCTCAGTTCTTGGATAAAGGCCAGATGCCCAACTCAATTGAAGTCCTTCACGGAAAGCCTCTGAGATCACGTACATCTAACACTGTCATTTAGGATGGAGACAAAGGAAGCATTTCTTACTAGAGAAGGATTTTTCCCAAGGTGTGATTTTAAAAAATGAAACTGGTCAAAATGGGGAGGAAAAAAAAGGTTTGTTTTAAATATCATATTAAGGACTGTGATTGAGCAGAATCTATTTTAAGGGACTATTGATCTTTACAGGCTTGTGTTTATGCGGCAATACTTGTTGTCTCTTCCAGGATGTGTAAGTAATTTCAGTTAATCCTAATTATCAAGTAAGCTTAGATCTCTAAAGGCTTGTACATTTGGTTTGGTTTTTAGTAAGCTCAAAGTCAACACCATTTCTATGATGAGCGAAAAGAGATAAGAAGGCACTTACTGCGACATTGAAAGTAGTCCTGTTCAGATAGCATCCAGGTAGTTAATCCAGGACTCTAGATAAGCTTTGAAAATTGTGATTGAGGTAAACAAGAGCCCTGAAAGACCACATTCTGATATGGTGTATGATCCAAAATTAATCCAGATTGCAGACCTTCAACATTTGCAAAAAGACATGGCCCTGGGAGGATATAAAAAAGACAGAGAAACAAAAATGAAAACTCAGTCAAATTCTTCAAATAAAAATTTTGAATTCTTAGGCACCAGAAAAAAACATAATCAAAAGATTTCTGTGGCTTTCTTAATGATATAGTGTGATATAGAAACTATTTTTAAAATATTTTAGTTATGAATTCTGGCTTAAAGGAATATACTTTAACTTCTTATTTTTCAGCAAACAGCTGGAGAATCTACATATGTGTGCCCTCCTGTCACTTTTATAAATTGCTTTTGAAATAATTTATAGCTGGTACATGTTGCTACAGAAGTTCTCATTAAATTGCCTTTGGGTCAAACTGTTACGTTAATTTTTATATTGTTTTTTAGTGCGAATATCCATACTTTTAAAGCTGAAATGTCATGAGGAGAAATATTCATCTGAGATTTAATGTGTATAGAAATATCCTGACTTTTCCTTAGGATTCAGGAAAGGACTGGAAGATCTACCCAAATACATATTTATTTAAACCCTTTATAATTTACACATATACAAAAGGCATATGGAATTTATACCTACAATGTTTATGAAGAATTTTGTCTTCTTTTTTTTTTTTTTCTGTCTGATAACTAAAATACTGGCTAAATAACATTATTTGATCCAAAGCTTTTCACTCTGGAAAACCAAAATAGAATCATTGAATATGGTGTCAATAAACAATTTGAGATGCATAGCATATATTTTTATGACTCAGTGAGAATATCTTATAACTACTGTAACTCATTTGATTACAAAAATTGATTGGAAAGAGTCTTTTATATATCTCTCAACACTGATATCAATATATATCCTTAACATTTATATGTATGTGTGTGTGGAGATATAGATAGATATATATATAAATATAAAATTTGCATTTATATAAAGTACTCAAACTTTTGAAACATGTGAGTATCTCATTAGTTCAGTTATATTTAGAACAAAAATTGTAGGTCTTGGAAAGAAATGTCATGCAGCATAGTAGAGAAAACATATTTAAATGTGTTACTTTTACAGATATGAATGTACATAAGAAGATAAGAACACAAATCCCTGATCAGACAAATTTATAGAGTCTGGACCATGTTTTTGACAGTGGCCAGTCAAGTGGCAGAAGAATAGCGTGTGTATTGGTGATACACCCAAAGTATCCAATTTCTGACAAATTGCACTTTAAGTAGAGAATAACATTTTTCCTTTTTTAAATTTAATAACCTTTGAGAACTTTGGCATCATAAATCGGCTTAATCGCTTTTTAAAATTCAATTACACTTTTGGTATCCATAGCATTTCAACAATGACTTTGACTATACAAAGATTATTCATGTAAAAAAATATTTTATTTTTTGTTTACTTGTTGTTATTCCTACCCAAATAGCTAATCTTCATCTGGGTTACTAACTGTGGACACAGTAAAGGAACTGGAGACTGATGCTGGCACTTGTGTATATTTTATTTCATAGCTAAGTGCAGGTACAGTGTCAATAAAGTCAACTGGAGCTGTAAGTCTCAATATCTTCATAAAGGAATGCACTGATGTCATCCTGCCTCTTCCTTGCATTCATAAAGTGAGATAATAATGATTGTTTACTACACCCCCTGGAAGCGAGGTATGAAGCAGTCATTAACTTTACAGCAAGAAAATAATGAATAGCTTAGTTATACGGAAAACCGAAAACCATATAAAGAGCTGCAGGAACTTGAAAAGAGGGAAGGTGCAGAATCTTTTCACTGAGGTCCACAGGAAAATGGTAGGGAAAAAGCTAAGAGGCATTTTCTTGGCACACCTATGCCAGAGCACAGAGATTGCCTCAGTCATCCCATAGAGTTCCTTTCAATTCCATAGATTTGTTTCATAACGTCTTTTAGTAAGCTCAAGTTGTTCTTTTTCATGCTCTTTAAAAATCAGCAGTGAAGGAGTTTTGATAGTGTACTTTGATATTCCAGAAACCCAGTGAGGTGCCTACAGAAAGGGAAAGTAATTTTTCATTAAATTAATAAGGATTATCTATAACATTTTTCACAACTGCGTAATTAAAAACCTGATGTGTGTTCGCTCAGCACGGAATAAAAATACTTGATCCTAAATATCTCAGCACAAGACTAGAATTAGTATCTAGTACGAAATTAAATGGGGGCAAATATAAATTGTTGTTGTTACTTTACTACAATAACATTGGACTGACTTGACATGTTCCTGCTGAGTCGTATCTTTGAAGGTGAAGATTAATCAGAAAGTGTTGCTCAGTCAGATTGCAAGGGGTAAACATGACGTATGGGTATCAGGGAGATTCACAAAGGAAAAATATCAGTTTGAATGAAGGTAGAGATTAGAAAAACTTCCTAAGTGCTTACCTTGTGCTGTTGTAACCAATGTTCCTCTTCTGTAAATGGAATGAAGAATGACATTTCTGGTTTAGGAAAGCAACTCTACACATCCTTTGCCTTAAATTCACACCCAGATTCTTTGTTGTTTTGCGCTGACTTTTTTTGGCAGTGTGATTACATAGGCCATATGTGTTTACCTGCTTTGAGGCCTCCAGTTATATCTGGTTTAAAAAAATATGAATTGACCCATGACAGTTTCTTTGTCAAGAAAATGAAAGCTTTGCTCAATAATCTCACAATTAGTACCATTAGTAATCATCATAATATTTCAATACATAAAAAAGCAGCAGTCCACAATAAAACAGTTCTCTTCATCGGTATTTCACAGTTCTGCATCTTCAACAAGAAATTTAACATTAAATTAGTAGCTAATGCTCAGTCTACACCTTTTTATAATATGCTGTACCTTTTTTTAAAGACATTTAATCATAAAAGCGATCAGTTAATATTAGAAAAGGAATTGTCCAACTGCCACCTTCACCCAGCTCAGGTAAAAGTGAGCAAGAGTCTTCTGGGCAAGTTAATTCTGCAGGTATCCAAATGAGAGAAGGTGACAAAGATTATCAGTCAGGCATACTATATACTATATATTGAGTAATTCAGATATTTTAAACACTAAGGCTAATAAATCCATTATTTTGGCCCCTGAGATTGGCAGTTTTATGCAATCACCTAAAAATGTTTTACAGATACAGTCCTAATGTCTGCGATCAGAAACTTACATCATTATTGTTAGAGCAAAAAATTTAACTGCTGCTAACTTGGCTAAAATTATACGAAACTTGCAAGCAAAATGTATGCTTTAGTTACAGGTAAAAAAGCTCAATTGCCCAAGAGCTATGGTCACGCATCTCAAACAAATAAGTATATTGAAAGTTGAACAGCAATTGTTAAATCAGCGTAGTAGGAACAGAGCAAAAGCTTTTTTCATGTGGAAACAGAAGTTACATATTGTAAAATCACATTAACCTTTAGACAATTTATTAAAAGTACATATTTAAATATCTTAATTGCAGGATGGACAACTGGCTATTTAGGAAGAAGATATATGTTGTGGCAGACAAATAAATATAACGATACAAATAAACTGGGGGTATGGTGAAACCCATTTTTCTGTATGACAGGTAAGTTCAAAGTAATCTTATTTACCTTTTTCTGGAATTATAGATGCTAAGATCAGTTCACTGATGAGTACTAAGTACTGCTAGTAGAAAGCCCACACAGCTTCCATTTTTACTCTGATATTAAACTGTTATTGACATCCCAAATGGCACAAAAGGCAGGATGAAAACTGGCACTTTTTTCTCCTACCTCCACACTTGTTTAGTCTTAAAATGGATTTCAGGTACAGAGTGGTTTTAGAATCCCTTGAGCCAGTGTTATGGTTTGGAAAAAACTTGGTTAGATGGACAGGTTGTTAGACCAATCAGAAGCTGGTACCGCCTCTGCAATTCACAGATTTGCTAAACCCAGAGTGGGATTCTGGGATTCTCGGATTCTCACTTCCTGTGTGGCGGCAGTAAGGAACGGGCCCGC
>VZTA01014670.1:0-28766 GCA_013398855.1 Mohoua ochrocephala
ATCTCCCACCCTGGGGCCTGTAACGAGGCCAATGAGTTGGGTTTAGCCAACATCCATGGGCTGAGACGGGGCTTAAATTAGATCAGAGAGGAAGAATCCATCGAAAAAGTCAATTCTTCCATTTTTATCTTCATTTTGGCTTCAGTTAGTTTGTTTTATGCCATTCTCCAGTGGACTGAAAAGCTTCTCGTAGGGGATATTTCATTCCCTTTCTGTACAGTGGCAGCACAAGTGGCCTCACCTGCGCTGGCTTTAATCTCTCTCCTCTGATTAAAATGATAAATCAGAAATCTGCTACTAATTTCAACCTTCACCCACCTCACACTGAATTTTAGAGCCCGGCATTATTGCGATGTAACCGAGTCTTGAGCTTCTGCTTGGCAAATTACAGAAATTCGATGCCTTAAATTTTCTGCTGGGAACTTTTTCTTTCCCAAGTTTCAAATCTTTTGATGCCTTTTTAGTCTCCCTTTCATTTCTCTGCTTCTGCAATGCTCCACATCCCCTAACTTTGCTCTCAGAACATTCAGTATTCCAAGGAGTGCATCCTTGGTGGATTTTAGAGATTTCTAAATCTCTGTTATGCCCTGTCAGAAGGTTATTAGTTCAAAAAAAAAACCTCCTCTCAACAAGGAGGGACAACAAAATATTTGGGTTTGGCAGGATCTTCGAGATGTTCACCAATTCCAGATTAGAAATTCAGGAAGGTTTCACGATTCTCCTTTAATTGTGCCCTGATTAAAATTTCCATTTTTCAGCTCTTTTTTTTGAACGATGAGAGAAACTCATCTCGTCCTTGAGGAGAGAAAATCTGGATTCTTTCTTTGGGACACGGATAAATCACTTAGATAGAAAGCGTTTGACCTTTAGAGATGATTAAAATTAAGACAGCTCTATCTTCAAGTGCTCTGCTCAGATTTTCTCTCTTCATTCATTCATAGATAAATTTACTTTAAACACTTGCTGGGTTTACTCCCTCCTCCCCCAACCCCCCCCAGCTTTGCAAAGCTTCACTCATTCATTTTTAAAAACATTTATTCAGAGCAGCCAGGCTCTCTTTTCACTCCGAGCTGGCCTTTTGCTCATTTTCTCACTTGGTAATTTTTGCAGGCATAACGTGAGGTACATTTTTATAGCAAAACCATTTCATTCTCCGAAGCTCCATCTGCCTTCCCAGGCTCTCCAGATTTTCCTTCTTCCCCTCGAGATAAAATTAATTTATTTTCTTTCCAAGGTTCTGTTCTCGCGTCCCTCTTGGAGGATTATTTCCCTTCTCTGCTGTTGTGTTTCTGACCCAATTCGGTCTCTCCAGAGGTTCTGCACTCGTGGGGCTCTCCCTGGCCCTTCCCTGTCTCCAGTTTGTCCCCATCTTCTGCAATCCTTCCAACAACTCCTGAACTTCTGTGGGGCTTTTACACAAAATTTTAGATGGGGATTTAAAATTTTTTAAACTTCTAACAAGTTTAATATTCATAACTCTGCACAGTTCTTTAATTTTCATGTGTCTCAGGGTGAGACGTGTTCAGACCCCTGAAAAACCTCCAGCTTCAGATTTTCAGGGCTGATAACACTCGCAGGCCAAAATTCTTTGTTGGCTTTTTGCCTTTTCCTTATTTATCTCCTCCGAGTTTTCTTTCCATGCTCCCACTAAAATCGCAAAATACATTGAGCCCAAAATCACTCCAGAACAACAATTTGAGTTTTGGGTGACCTTCACTCTGCCAAATCCCTCCTTTCTCCTTCCCTTTGAGCCAAAGGATGGAGAAAATGCTCCTTACAGCTGATCATCCCACCCTGAATGACCCTTTGGGTGGCGAATACGAGCAGAATTCCTGCTCCCTGAGGAATTGCACAGAGGGATGCAAGGCACAGATGAAGTTGGAATATTTATTCCCTGCAGTGCATCAGCACTGTCCCCCCTGCTCTGTTTGTGATCCATTTTTGGAGGTGCTTTTCGCCATAAGAAAAGCTTTACCCGGGTCACGAGTCGCACGGACCCCTCCCAGCCCCAGTTTTGCCTGGGTAATCTGTATGGAATTGTAATTTATTCCATTCCATACCAACGGGCTCCTACTCTGCACCCCAGCACGGTGGAGAGCACGGGCAGGGATGCCGTGGGCTGCGCGATATCGGCAGAAAATGCAAATTATTTTCCACGATGAGACACATCTGGGGGAGACCCCGACAGAGACGAGAGGATTGGGGTTGATCCCCCTCGAACCCAGCAGGATGCCGTTCCTAAATCTCCTGCCCTTTCCTCGAGGCCTTGGGCTGTTGCTCCCCTGGCCTGATGCTCTGACTTTTCCCACTGCTGGCATTTGTGCTGGGGGTGTAATTTGGAGAGCCTTGAAACCATTGAACTGGTGGAAGTAAATTGCTTGGAGCGCTGTGAAAATATCATCGAGGCCGTGTGGTTTTTAAACTCCTTTTCACTGCTCTGTGCTCCTGAATTGTTTCCAGCTGCTCCCAGACGCTCCTCGTTGCCTTGCAATAGGAAATGTGCAGATCCTGCCCAGGTCAGGTGCTGATTGTGTGCTTGGAGATAAGAAAAGAGCTCCCAAAGCTCTGCTATCAGTGGTATTCCTTGGATTAATTATCATTTTGTGTCGGGAAATGGATTTACTTTGGTTTATCTGAGGTTTATTTCAGAAACGCTGAGCATCAGAGCACAGACAAAGCTTTTTTCTGCTTTATCTGTGAATCATTGGAGGTTTCCAGGTGACTTGGGTGCTTCTCCCCTGCAACACAGAGAGAGTTCAGCTCAAACTTCCCACGGAACAGGCAGCTGAATTTGGGGCTGATGCAAATTCCAGAGCTCCCAGAGGCAGAGCTGGGGATGCTCCATCCCTTCAGGAAGCTGCTGCCCCAAACATTAATCCCGTCCTGTCCTGGCTGCTGACAAAGCTGAATGAGGAGCCATGGAAAAGAATAAAGTTCCCTCTGCTGACAGAGACCTGGGAACAGCTACAGAAACCCAACCTTGCCTGGGCTGCCACGAGCCAAACCCAGAGAGGATTTAGGCTCTGCCTCGGAGTATTTTAAGCTTAGAACAGACTTTGTTTTGATGTATTTTCGCGAGAACCTGAAGGGAAAAACACGACGAGCTGAGGGTGCGAAGCGAGCAGGGTTAAATCACTTCACTGGATGTCATCTCACCCTTTTCCCCCATCCAAAAACTTCCACGTGTGAACTTATTTCCAGAAAGCTCCTGTCAGGAAAAGCCTGATGAGAATTCACCAGCTCTCCTTTACCGCTGCTGTATTACCTCCAAAAATAGATTGTTTTTAACTTTTATGAGCGTTTAACTTGTCCTGGCTGGACGAAAACGAAATGCCAATGATAATAGGAAAAGGCCTGTTAATTGATTTTAAATACCGGTGGTCTTGAGCGGTGCCAGAATTAATGACAATGATCATATATTTCTGCAGCCCTTTTCATCCCAGAGCTCCTCACTTCCAAATTATTCCGAGAGAAGAGCAGCCAAACGTTTGGGTTTTACACACAGCGAGGCTGCACCAGCACTCCGGGATGGTTTTCCAATTGAAACAGCAGCAGGAATATTGGGAGAAGGGATTACCCAAGCTGGAATTCGGCCAGATTCCTCGGATTTACACACTTTTACAATATTTTCTGGATTTTTCGACTGCAGATAACCATCCGCAGTGCCTGTCTGCTGCTCTCCTCCAGACCGAGGGGCAAAAATAGCCTGCCCAGGGGGATATTTTAGCAAGCAAAGCCTGCAGGATATGAATAGATGGAGAAAGGCTCTGCTCTCCCCAAACCACTAAGGACAGGTTTGCACTTTCGGGGGTTTTCAAGTGGTTGGAGTCCTCAGGACTTGTTTGTACCGTGGGGAATTTCAAACAGCCCTCCAAGACGGGCTCGGCCTCTCGGTCATCTCTTCCATTTGCTTCAAAAAAAATGAAGAAGAGAAGATGGCAGAGTTGTTGTTGTTGGCTCAGTATTTCCTCAGGGAATCGTTACCCGGGGAATTCGGGCTCCTGGATGTGTGGTGCTTGTAGGGATGTGAGGAGGGGGCTCAGCTCCCTTTTTCCTGCTCCTGTTTTCCTGCTCTGGATTTGTGCCCTGCGTGGATGTCCCTGCTTCCCCTGCACCGCTGGTGGGACTGAGAATTCCAGATTTCTGATCTCCCAAAGGCTGATTTTTCCTGATCTAACGGGGGGAAATTTTTGCGTTTCCTCTCTGCTGGTGGTGGGGTTGGTTCTCAGCAGTGCGGGGTCACTCCCCATCCTCAGAGTGGGACCTCAAGGTGGGTTTGGAGAGTCCTGGTGGGATTTTAACTCCGAAGGGTTGATCCCCCCATTCTGCTCCTGCAGAGCACCGACCCCCTGGAGTGATCCCTTAATTCCAGTCACACCAGCACAGGGCAGCTCAAACCTGCACACACCCTGTGCTTTCTAAATACGATTTTCATTAAATCCTTCCTTTTTTTGCTGAATTATCCTTGCTGGATGGGAAAAATTCCCAGCAATAACACAACACTACTCTACAACTGGGGGAAAGCTGTGGAATTAGGGCAAAAAGGCAGAATTCCCTTGGCTTTTCCGTTCAGACTCCCCAGTTCTCAATTCCAGCCACACAATTCCCTCCACCTCTGCCCAAGGATTAAAAAAAAAAGTGACAGTGAGCATGAGGCAGAGGCAAAATCTTCCGAAGGATCTGATCCTCCTCCCGCACTGCTGTTTATTTGGACAGCCCCTTATCTCCCTGAACAACTCTGCCAGGACCTCACCCCCTCAGAGGGCAGCTGTGACCTCACCGATGGCCACTCTGCTTCCTGAGGATTTTAACCCCTGTCAGGACCAGCTATAAATTCACAGGGTTACCCTGAAAACTCCTCAGATGCCCCAATTTTCTCTTTGTAAAAGAAAAAAAATTGTGGTTTTCCCTGCCTCGCTGATGCTCGCTAAACAAATCATGAGGGGCCAAATAAATCTGCCTGTGCTGGCACCAAATAAAAATGGTGAATCCTGTGGGCCCCAGGATGCTGAAGGTTTAAAATCCTAAATATGTTTGAGCATTGCATTTTTCCTGCAGCTTGAGGAGGGTGAATTGTGTAGAATCACCTCGATGAGGCCATGCCCAGAGCATCCTTGACCCAGGAAAATGAAAATATCAGAGCCATCCACTCACCACCGTTTGAGAATGAGGGATCGTGGCTTGGGAATCTCCCAGTCTCTGGTTTCAACTGCGATTTCTTGGGAATTACAGTCAAAAGCCTCTGCTGGAGTAGGAATTAATTCGTGTGCAACTTTTATGGAAACAGCTCTCCCACAGAACCAAAACAGCAACTCCCAGCACCCCAAAAGGAGCAACTTCACGAATTCTTCCTGCGGAGAAACGTGAAGAAGGGCCCAGGAGCACGAACAGGGAGCCGTGCACGGAGCTGCACTGATCCCCTCGGCCAAACCAGCCAGGGAGCTGAAATCTTGCCTAGAAAATGGAACTCAGAGGCAGAAATGAGGCTTGTTAAAAGTGTTTGGGAGCAGTCAGTGGGTCCCGTCCAGCCCTTCAGACACCCCCAGCCGCCCCCTGCCCGAGCCTGCAGCTTTGCTGTCATTAATAAAGCCCAAAGCGAGAGGTGGGGCCACATGTGGTGTCAATACACTTTAATTAAGTGTAATAATTCCCCTTTTCCTGAGGTGGACGTGCTAAGACAGATTTCTCTGCGGAGATTTATGCCCGGCCAAGGATTTCTCGGCTGTCCCCCTGAGCTGTGCAGAGCATCAGTGCCCTCTTTGGGAACGCCGGGATTCTGCAGGACACGGCTCCGAGCGCTTCCACACGTCCACTTTCCACAGGGTTTGAGAGTTTTGCTCCCCCTGGAGCAAAGATCCTTTTCAGTTTGAGCTCCTTCACGTAAAAAACCCCATAGGAACGCTTTAGCTGGGCTTCAATGACTCTCTAAGAATCCATAATTGGATCAATAATTCAAGTGTGAGACCATCGTGGGTGAGTTTCAAGGCCTTTTGTCAGGCTGGGACATCCTGGGGTGGAGCAAAATCGTGGTCAGACCTTTTATCTGAGCTCGCTTTTCTTCGTCACCTCACCTGAGACAAGCCACGAGCAGGGAACCCACCTGGTTTCGACTGCTTTGGTCAAATTTGGGTGGAAAAGCTGGAATAGTCAAATCCTGCCAGTTTTTATGGGATAGAAACCCTCCCAAAATCGCTGTGTAGAAAAATAGAATTTGAAGCATGGGATTTGTGCTGAAATCACGGGGTAAGGGACAGACTTTGGCTCTGCAGGGAGAATTTAAAGCAGAGAATGTGCCCTGGGATCACCAGGTAAGGGACAGACTTTGGCTCTCCAGGGAGAATTTAAAGCAGGGAATGTGCCCTGGGATCACCAGGTAAGGGACAGACTTTGGCTCTCCAGGTTCAGATATTTCAAGGATGGCCATGGGAAGATTTATCCTTGCTTGAGACGCTGACTTAAAAAATTTCAACGTGGACTTGGCAAGCTCAGTACTAAAATATAAGTCTGAGACAATGTCCCGGGGTTTTTTTAGTGTGGGTTTAGGGGTTCTATAGGACGGCAAAGTTGCTGAAAGTTTCTCTTTGGTGTTTCTGCAGTCAGAGGGAGAAGCTGGAGGTGATGGAGCTGCTCGGGAGGGAGGCAAGGAGCTCCGCTAAGCTGAGCTTTCCGGGGAAAGGGAAAGGCTGAGTGGGAGGGAGGGGATTTAAAACTGATCAGGAGCCGATAGCAGCGCACAAAGCTCCGGATTAAAGGCACCAGTGCTGGCTGGAGGTCACTTTTCATCCTGGAGGATAATTCCTGCCTGCCGCGGGCTCAGAAACGCCAGCTCGCCCCCAACATCTGCTTTAGCCATCGCTTCCAAAAACAAAACAATATTCCCCCAGCGCTGGTGGTACAACAACACAACCCCCTCTGCTCCCTCCTGCCAGAGGGAAGTTCCCTGCCGGGCTGGAAACCCTGCCCGGGGTCCGTGGCTGAGTTACCCCAGCCCGGGCAGGGCTCGCTCACTCGCACATGGAATGCTCCGGAAGGATTCCCCAGGGACCCGGAATGAATCCTGCTGCAGCCAGGGGAGCTCCAGGAGAGTCCCGAGCAGGCAGAAGGGGGTTCAGATCCTGCGGGAAGTTTTGCTTGATGCTCAAAATGCATCAGATAAGCAGGGCCTGACTTCAGCTCTGGCTGCGGAGCAGTTTCAGAGCAGAGGCAGATCCTGATGAATCCGCTGGGTGCTCGGTTTAACCCCAAATTCATTTTGCTGGATCCACGTGCAGCAGAGCCCTGACACAAAGCGCTGCTTTCGGGCTGGACCCGGGCTGTTCTCTCAGTGCAAAACAGAGCTGAGGTGCCAAAACCTCGGGCTGCAGGAGCAGCCTGACTCCCCGCACTGGAAATTCAGTCCAGTTCCGATTCCAGCATCGCCGGGACCAGAGAAATCTGATTAAGAACTGGGAAAAGCGGGAAAGGGGAGTTGTGTCAGGTGATGGAATAAGGGGAGAAAAGGCAACCAACCAGACAGGAATGATCTGATAGTGGTGCTAAAAGAGGAAAGGATTTCTCCAATATCTGCAGATCTCCCCAGCCAGGCACTGCCAGGTCTGTGGAGGGATGGGAGATTTCTGCAGTGGTAAACATGGGGACACGTCAGACCCTCCTCGTGCTCAGCTCCTCGCCACTGCAGCTCTCAAGGAGCTGGAGAGGACAATCCAAGGCTAAAAGTCCTGGAGAAAAAGGTTTTGGCAAAGCAGGCTTTCACTGCAAAAGTCAGCCCTAGATGCAGGCTGGGAAAAGAACGAAAACCCTATGAAAAACCTGCTGCCAGCCTGGGATAAAGTGCAACTTCTGCTGATGGATTCCGAAACTCAGAGTATCAATTCCCTTTTTTGCCTTGCTGTTTCAGCAAGCCCGAGGTGGTTTTTGCCCCTCCATGTCCAGCACATACCTCACCAACCAACCACAATCATCTCCTTTCCAAAGACTTTCAAATACTCGAGACTTTGAAATACTTTTTTTTCTCCATTGCGTTGATCTCAATATCACATCAGCTGCAAAAAAAAAATATTAATGCCTTGTAAGAAAAACAGTGAGATCAGTTTGGAGCTTGAACACTGCCCAGTGCAGCAGGCCCAGCAGATTTCTCATTTCACTTCTAACACCTCGCTGAAGTTCCAGCCAATTTAGGACAGCCGCGTCTGCATCCAAATCTTACCAGACGCGCTGGAAAATTTGTTCTCCTACCCAAAAGATTATTTCTGAGCCCAATCCAACCTAATGCACTCGAATCCAAACATCCCAGTTGGAGGTGGAATCCCAGCTTTCCTTGGTGGCTGGAAGCAGCGGTGCCCTGGGAGTGGAGAAGAGGTGCTGGCAATTTGCAAATCCTGCTACAATTTGCACTCTCTCCTCATGTGTTTTGTATTTTAACCATTCCGTGGCCCTTTTCCAAAATCCTGGTCTCTCTCCACGTCCTGAGGGTCTCCTGAGTGCCAGGGGAGCTGGGGGGTGCTTGGGCCAGGGGGCTGAGCTGGCTCTCTGAGCTCCAGCCTTGCGCCAGATCTGGGCTACACCGAGCAACTCTTTGTTGCTTTTTTTATTTAGATTATTTCTAAATAAATCAAAACCCCCGTGCCAGGAGTTTGCACCGCCTTTGACATCAAAAAACCCCCTCCACAAGCGATCACACTGCAACAAAAACCACGAGGGATGAGATTTCCTCGACGCCTCTGTTTAAATCTGAGGGTGTTCTTCAAGCCCTGGGCTATCACAGCTCCGTGCAGAGGCTTCGTTCCATTCAAACAGCAGAGTGTTGAAATTCCCAAAATCACCCCCAAATATCTGCACTCTCAAGGACGGGCCCTTGAAAGAGAAAGCAATAAGCAGGAGGAAGGCAGCCAGCTACGGCTCAGATTTTATAATGTTTTCCTGCTGTTATTTTCACCACAGGCTATTTTGTATTCCCCACCTCTTCTTTTTTTTTCCCCCCCTTCCATCTTTAAGGTCACATCTGTTCGGGGCTCATAATGATTTTTATGACAACTTTGCAGAGAGGGGAAGCCCTCGGATGCAGAGGGAGCTGCAGCGAGACAGGAATGTGTCGGGGGGGACTTCCCTCCATCCCGAGACGTTTTCTCAGGTCCCACTCAGATGTTCTACTGACCAAGAAAAGCCTGACCTAAGATCTGGGTGTAAAAACCCCACAGAAACGCGGATGGCAGAGCAAAAATTCATCTGCAAAATGCCTTAAATTTGCCTTCCGCTGAAAATCGGCCGCCTCGAAGGTGGGGAAGGCGAAGCAATGAAAAGTAAAAATATTTCACAAATAATTCCTAGGTGTTTTATCATCTTTTTAAAGGCTGAAAAAGGGCTTTTGAGAGGGTTGTTAGCAAGCTCTGCTGTGCATTGCTCAACATCTCCAGCTCTGTGTGTGTTTTTGAAGGAGAAAGGGGTTGCTCTTCTCTTTCTTGGCATCGTTTTGTGTTGGAAACTTCTTCTGCCTTATCAAGAGCTGTCTTGACAAATCAGAAGAGCCTTTTCCAGATGACCTCACAGCATGAGGTGGGTGCTCTGTGCCATCATCGTGGGGCTGGCACAAGCAACAGAATCCTAAAAACAGCGACAGGAATTTGGGTTTGTGTCTTGTGGAAGGACCCAAATCTCCTTTTCCAGTGCTCCGTGCTGCCTTTGATACAAATATGAGCTGATCCACTCCGAGAACCATTGGTTATCACTGGATTTGGGGAGTTTTGCAGGTTTTTTTGGCCTTGGACAAAGCACACATTGGGTTTTCTTCATCACCAAACCATTTTCAGGCTCCCTGGTGAACAGAGCCCTGCCGAGATTAAAGCTCCAGAGTAGAACCATGGGAAACATCCATTGCCATAAAAGTGCTGCCTCTCTGTGAGGAGAATCATTCCATCATGGAATGGTGAACACTGGGGTGCTGGAATTCTGTGTTCCACGTCCTGTGACAGCTCTGAGCGCAGGGTGATGCATCCTCGAAGCATCCCCGGGGTAATCAGGCATTAAATTAATGTTTTCCTGTGTTATCTCCTGTGCTGGAAACATCTCTCCTTTTGGGAGCACTGGGAAAATTTGACGGAGCACAAAGATGACTGCAAAAAAATACATGGAAAACTCCATGGAAAACTCCACGGAAAACTCACTGTGACATTTCGGTTCTTAAAGGGAGTTTATATTGAAGATGAGGGAAAATTTCAGCAGGGCCTAAGACAAGGAGGAATGGTTTAAAACTAAATTGGGATGGATTTAGGCTGGATTTAAGGAAGAATATTTTAAAATGGGGACGGTAAAACACAGGCAGAGGTTGCTCAGAGAGGCAGTGGATGTTTCACCCCCGGAAATGTTCGAGGTCAGGGTGAATGGAGCTCTGAGCATCTTGGTCTAGTGGAAGATGTTCTTGGGATTGGACTGGGTGGCCTTTAAAGGCCACTTCCAACCCCAAATGCTCCATGAATCCATGAATATTCTACTGTGGTAGATCTTCTCCCAGAGTCTTCCCATCTTGTTTTGGGCACACTTTTGTCTTGGGGCTCTGAGGGACTCTCCCATCAGTTCTAAGCAGAAGGGCATTGCCTGTCTCTCTAGCAGCTGCACAAAACGAGCCCAGCTCTGCTTTTCTCTGTGCTTTTTGCCTTTTTTTATCCCATATGATTCCCACAGAAATTGCTACCAAACCATAAATCTCCCATCCCAAACCCATTTCGTACCGAGGCGAACGACGTCACAAAGAGCGAAAGCGAGAGATTTCCAGGTTATTCCCGTCCCGGGCAATGTGGGGAAGATCAAATTGTAGAAGTGCTGCAGGAAATTCTGGCAGCTGACTTTTGGGAGCTGCACTGGGAGCTCCATCAGTCATGTTCAGCCTCCTGCGGGTGCATTTTTCAATTGATATCCCTTAAATAACCTTAATTACGTGTACGTTCGAGTGCCTCATCCAGCAGGGAAAATTGAGGAAGACACTTATTAAAAAGAGGCACCAGCACATGTGGAATTATTTTTACAGCCATCCCGTGTGTTGATATAAAGTATTACATTTGAGTCAAACCTCATTTGGGTGAGCAGTTGAAGTGAAAGCCGAGCTGCTCCGCGTCGTGGCCGCCCAATTAGCGCGGTGATTAGCCCGGGCTAATATCAACAGAGCCAGGCCCGGGGCAATGTGACAGTTACATCACCACAGGCTCCCAGCCACTTCCTGAGGCTTCCTGCCTCCAAGCCCGGAGAGCTGCAGCCTCCAAAGGATCCCTGAGGAAAAGGCGAAATTGCGTTTCAGGAAAAGCCGGCGAACGGCGAACTCGCGGAGGCCGAAGATTTGTGCTGACGTTTTTCCCCCCCAATTTTCCAATGCTTTTTCCCCGATTTTCCAATGTTTTTCCCCAGTTTTCCGACGTTTTTTTCCTGCACGTCTGATCTGTTGTTCTCAGCTTCTGCTGCTGGAAAGGCTGATGAGAAATTGTTTGTTTTCACGGAGGTTTTGCTTGACCTCGAATGCGAGGTATTGCTCGAGCTACTGAATAGTGGTTTATGCTGATGAGAGCAGCCTTGAAGGTGCACAGGGATATTTATTTGTTTTATTTTTCCAAAAAAAAAAAAAAAAGCTGTTTAAATTCCCAGTCATTAGCAGAACACGCTTCTTGCTTCCGTGGAGGGTTTACAAATAAATAAGTTCTTTTCAGAATCCCCGTCCTTGTTGATCATCTGCGGTTTGTGACTTCTCTCCCTTTTCCCTCTCAAGTACTGCCAGGAAATCAAAGCTGGCTCTGTCTTTATCTACCCCTGGACAAGAAAGTTTATTTTCTTTATTTTTTTATGCTTTGCTGTAAGTTGATATTAGTTTTGAATATTTTCACCCTCTCCTTCCATCCCGTTTTGAGCTTTTTTCCGCAGCCTCCGTGGCCACCCTTCCAACGGGCTCATAAATCCATGGGGTCTTCCGAAGTTTTTTGGTTTAAAAGGAGAAAGAGGAAAGCGTCGTGATTTAGATGTGTTTAAACACAGCTAGAAAAGTCTGATTTTTGTAAATTTGGAGCATCTGCTTTTGAAGAAATAGGTGTTTTAAAGGGAATTCCAGCTGATGTCTGCAAGGGGGAGCATTACCATTCCTCTTTTTATTTTCTTATATATATTTGGCTCAGTTCATATACAGAGATTCAAATGTATATATGAGAGAGTTGTATATATAACTCATATATATATATATGAGGGAGAATTCCATATATAGATTTGTGGAAATTTAACACCAGAGGAGGTCGTCGCCTGTAATAATAATTCAATCCAAATTGTTCAGCGCTCTGGACAATCTTTTTCTGATTGTGTTTGCAAATTATCCTTAAAAGCAGAGTTGGTTTGAAGAAGAATTGGTCACTGTCCTGTCCCAGGAATAAAACCCTGGGAAATGTGGGAATGGTTTCCTAACGAGCAGTTCCGCAGCGATCTGAGCAGGTTTTGGTGGAAATTTCAGTAGCTCCAGGAAGCACAGGCACTTCCTTGTGGATTTCTAAAAGCTGGATGATGATGATGGGCACGTCCAAACCAAGGATGGCCCAGCTCTGACACCAGGGCAAAATCTGGCAGGGGAAAATTTGGGCTGGCACCAACCCGTTTATGAGCCATCAATGTGTTCTGGAATAACTCTGGCACCGGGGTTGAGGATCTGCTCTCAATGACCATTAATGCTGCTGTGGATGTCTGGAATTCATTCCGTGTCTTTTCCTTTCTGGGTTCTCCACCCAGATCCATCTTGGAGTCTGTAATTATTCACTCTAGAAAAAACTTCGCACTATTATGTTTTAACTGATTTTTTTTTTTTTTTTTGTTTTTAACTGATTTAATCCTAAATTTTTGGGATTCTTTTCCACAACACAGACCTGGATCTGATCCTTCTGTGGCTATTCCATTCGCATTTACCTTTGCGATGCAGAGTGAAGCCAGAAAGACATTGAAATAGAGGCTCAGAAAATCCTGAGCTGATGAATTTTCTGCACTCATAATGCAAATAAAATTAATTGATTTTAATAATTTGTAATTTGTACAGATAACCAAATAAATGCAATTTAATAATTTGTAATTTGCAAAAAATATTTTATTGATGGACCCTCATCTGTATCACTTCCAGTGGAACCTTTCCTCTTTCCCCCACGAACAAACACCTTTTTAAACATAGACTATATTTCATTTAACAAGAAATTCTTCCTTTTCTTCACCCCAAAGGCCTCCTCTGGGGGATATCCTTTGGTGAGACAGGAAGCCGAGAACCCAACCTGGATTCGTGGTACGGAATGGCAAAAATCACTTGAAATCCACCCAATAATTTTGTTTAGAGAGTTGCTGAGTGTGTTTTATTGCCAGGCATCACTCCCCATTATCCTGGAAATGCCCAGGAGTGGAGTTTTTCCCCCCTCCCTGCCCCAAGTTGACATTGACTGAAATCCTTCCATGAGGGGAGTTTATAACAAGCGCAACGAGGTTGTTGCTCTCCGTTCAAACACATCCCCCTTCATTTCCTCTAATTTTATGCAATGTAAATAAATCCTCCGCGGGGCTGGGAGGCTACTGGAAGGCTCGGAATGCCGCTCACGCCGTCTAAATAAGGCACTCCCAAAAAAAAAGCCATGCCTGGAGGCTGAGGAAGGGAATTGTCAGTCGGGCAGGAGAAAGGTCGAGGGGTGCAAGTGGGCTTTTTCCTGCAGTTGTCCGAGGGGATAAACAGCCAGGGGAAGAAATGCTCTGCTCAAATGGAACAAAGTGAAAGGAAGAAGAAAATCAATCTGGTGGATCGCAGGTTTGGCTAAACCCAACTGCTCCCTGAAACTGAGGGGCTTTGCTTAACAAGAACAGGGCTTTCCTCTGGTGGAACTCCTGCTTTGCCCGTTCCTGGTGCCCTCCAAGAGCACCAAACCGTGCTCCGAAGAGATTTGTTGCCCACACCAACTTGGAAATTGTTGGAAATAGAGCTGGAGACAGCTTTCACAGCATTCGACCTGTTCCTTTCACTCCTAAAGAGTTGTAAAACCTCCCTACAAACAAGAATAGGCAGTTTGAAGTGTTTTACTTGCAACCACGCTAAAAATCAACTGCACTCAAAACAGCAAAGGTGTTTTCATTCAACCTGATGCCTTTCAAGTCCAAAATTCAGCCCTTGGAGTCTCCCTTTGTCCATAGAACTGGTTCAGTTTATTATTTTGGGGTCATGGGACACGTGGCAGTTTTCCTCAGTTACAATCTGGTCTCCAGTTGAAGGGCAAAATCAGAATAAATACAGTGATTAAAATCGTAGAGAAGTCACTCACAGGAATATTTCCCCCATCACAAATAAGCCTTCCCCCCACGCACTCAAAGTGGCAAAATTAAGCTCGAAAAGATTAAAGGAATTTAGAGATGTCAACCAAAAGGTTTAACCCAGCAGAACGGTGTCTCTTGTCTATTCCCAAATTGTTTAATGTAAGGCACAGCCTGCCTTTAATTTTAGTTTTTTTGGCCGGCTGCAAGAATTTTAAAGAGATCCTAATGATCCCTAAATCACAGATAACTGAAGCTCGAAACCCCCAGCTCTGCTCTCCTCATAATGTCATCCCTTGCCAGCTCTCTGTCGGGAGTGATTTTCAGTCAATTTGATCTTCAATAAATAACAGCCTGGGTAAACAGGTGAACTCACAGCAGAATAATCCTCCCACCCCTGCCCCAACCCTCCCAGCCCCAGGGCCAGCAGGAGGGACACTTATGGGATTGGCAGCCCCTCCAACGGGGGTCCAGTGCACTTTTTCAAGGGCTTAAATAGCCCTCGAGTGTGATTTTATCCTCTAAAACATCCTAAAATATGACCACATCCTAAATGCATTAAAGATTGTTCCAGGGCCCCTGTGGTTAAATGGAAGAACCAATATCCTCGAGTAGCTCTACAAATAGGAAAAGAAAACGACATCAGATGGATGTGCTGGTGAATAAAAGGGATGGGGATATTTGACTTGGGTTCCAGGGAAGAATGGGGGATGTCTTGCCAATATTCAGGTTAATTTCTTGCTGTGGTTTGGGGCAGAAAGAGGATAATGAGGACTGATCAAAATGAGCCAGAAAGGATCATGCGACGCCTTAATTCCTGAGGCTCTCGAGGAACAAGGCAGACAGATAAAACAGGCAGACTCCTGCTTCCCCGAAGGCTGCTCTTTGTCAAATTTACACCGAGGTTTTTATCTGACGAGAGCTTAAATTGTCCTTAAATTTTCCCTCGCTGCGGATTCCGCCCTGAGGAACGTTTGCGGTGATTTCCTTGGAGTACCCCACTGAAATAACTCATTTTTCCCCTAATAGCTCCGCTAACTCGAGGTCCATCCTGCAGCACATCGGAGTTCCAGAGCAGTTCTCGTGGAGAGAAAAGATTAATAGAGGCCGTTGATGCTTTCAGACAGGTTCAGTTGACTTAAAATCAGATACAGGGGGAAGGTTTTACAGCCTCATTCTTTTCTCCAGATATTCCTGTAGTGTAAATACATTTCACCTCGTTTTCAACTTCATGTCGTTGCATTCCACTTAATGTCATTGCGTTTGACATGAAGAGCTGGTTCTAATTAGGGTTTTTATGAAACTAATCAGCCCAGCCAGGTAAAATCCAGTCCAAAGGAACAAACTGGGCCTGTCTGTCTGGAGGACTCGCCGGACTCTCTGCTCTGTCAAACCCTATAGGATGTCAAACCTTCCAGAGGCGCTGAGTGAAACCAGATGTGCTCAGACCTTGTCCAGCGCTCCCTTCCACGTGGATGGAGCAGGTGTTTGGTGATTATCAGAGGCTCGAGCTGGAAAAACCTGGCCCGGTTTTGCCTTCTCAGAGCCTTCCAGACAATGTGCCCGAGGAAGAAAATGAGGCTGGTTCCCACTCAGCACTCGAGGGCTGGAGGTCTCGCTTTGCTCGCCTTCCCACCTCATATTCCTTTCAGGACTTTTCCCCTTTTTTTTTGGGCTGAGGCCCAGCAATTTGCTGAGCAAGGCATCCAACCCAGCGGTGGGACACAATCCAGTGCAGTGGGTGGTTGCAGAGTACTGGGGAGAAATTTGAACTGGCCTAGTTAATACAAGATTCCTAAAGCCGGTTATAAAATCCTTCTTTTTTATGTGTTAAAATGAATTCCCTTCCCTAATTTTGTCAGAAATTCTGAAGTTTGCCACGGTTTCCTTGGGCCCTAGGTTTGATCTTGCTGGTCTCACCCTGTGAGTTGAAAATTTGGTTTATTAAGTTCTTTTTGATCCACCCTCTAATTGCCATTCCTGAGCTGGGCAGCGTGTCTGAACCCCCTGGAATCCTTTTTTGGGCGGAGATCCAGATTTGACATCCATTGGAAAAAGAAATTTGTAATTTCTTCAGTTTATCCCGGGCTGGAATTGTTCACCAGGAGAAAATCACAAAGTTAACAAAGGTAAAATAACTGTAACAGGAATAATTCATCCCTCGGTCGTGAATTCAGTTTTAAACCACAGCCCTTTGAAGGACTCTGTAAAAAATTTAACTGACTTCAACTCTTTCTAGGAGTTTATTTGCAGGGTATTACTGTATGGAATACTGAACTACATCTGAAGGAGTGGTTAGTGAGGCAAAACATGCTGCTGGATATCAAATGCATGACAGAAAATTAATGTATAGCAGAATTCAAATTAGATTGGCAAAAGAATAAATCGATTTCTTTATATAGACTTGCTCTTTCAAACCTGAGGCATTGATTTTCCCCTCGGTTTCATTGGAGGTGAACGTAGGGGTGATCATTTTCTACTAAAAATAATCAGGGATTTTCAAAATCTCATTAAAACTTTCTCACCACTGAGAGGTGGCTTTTCCATAAAGAAAAAGTCTCTTTTTTTACTCTTATTTTACAGCCTGGCATCTTCTTTTCCTGACTTGAAAAAGTGACTGTTCTGGAAACGTGGAATTCTTGCCCTTTTCTGCAACAGGAAACGATTCTGCTCTGATTTCCACCGCCAAAATTAATCCCAGATTAATTCACCCTGAGATGCCACAACTTGCTGGGGTTGTCAGCAAAAAGGAGGAGCACGAGGAGCACTTGGAGCACGTTTGGTTCACAGCAGAGCATCCTCCCCCCTGTGCTTTCCCTTCCATCCCTGTATTCTTTACCAGTTCCTGGATCCTGCTCCCGCAGCTCCCGTGGCTGTTTTGTGGCCAGGGAAAGGATTCCAATATCAGAATAGGTAGGAACAGGCTGGAAACTCGAGCTGGGTGCCAGGATTTATCTCCTTGCACAGCTGATGGGACGTCAGGGAGATCTGGAGCTCGGGAAGTTTAATGTTGGCCATTGAAAACAGAAGAAACACAAATTTAAAAGTCACTTTTCCTTGGTTTTATTCTCCCTTTCTCTTAAAGAAGGGGTTTATTGGAACAGCCACAGATAAGAATAATCATTTGTTAACAGATATTCTACCGTGGTAAAAATAATTGGGAGTTGTTTGGGGTTTTTTTTTATTATTCCAGTAATACCTTTGCTCCCTGTTGCTCTCCAGCCTGGCTCCTTCCAGGAAAATGTAACACAATCATCCCGTGTTTCTTAATTCCGTGCCATAGCACTGAGTCCCGAGTCAGGCTCCTACTGAGCCCTTCAGATGATGTTTAGCAGTGTCAGCTCTGCTTTCTGCATAGCTTAAACTCAAGAGCCTGGGTTTAGGCCGAGTTGAGACAATCCCCCAACAAATTGGAGTACAACAAAACCCAAAACCTGAATAAAACATTCAATATCTTAAATAATTTTTCTCAGTGCTCCTCATTTCTGCTGTTTCCCCTCTTGCAGCATCACGTTGGAACCCATTTCCTCCAGCGTCTTCTCCCTCTCTGAACCCTCCTGTGAGGCACAAGGATGAGATTTTCCACCCTCAGGAGGCACAAAGCCCAGTGTTGACCAGGCAGTTCCGTGCCTTCCTGGGAGCTTAAACCCCGCTTTGCTCCCAGCTCTGGATGGATGCGGCCCCAGCTGGTGCCGTGCCCACCCACCCCGCGCTCCTGGCGTCCTCGGGAGCAGGGAATGTGTGTGGCCAGGGCTCAGGGAACTCCGTGTCTGGCACGGGAACAGCTCCTGGGCGACCCAAGAGAGGCAGGTGCAGCTCAGCTCCCCCCAAAAGCCGGGCAAAGAGGTTCCTCTTGCACCTTCACCCTCAGCCTGGCCTTTGGAATGTCTTTGCTTCCGCTGCAGCTCTGCACCTCAGCTGATTTTTTCCTGGAGAACAAAAACCTCTCCTGTGGGCTCTTCATCCCCAAAACAAGAGATTTATGCTCCTTTTCACGGCTCAGGGCCCCCCACCAAGGAAATATCCACGCTGTGGATGAGGAGTGCTGGAAATGCTGCTGGAATAATCAAAGACACCTGTCCCCGAGAGAAACCCTTTTCTACTCCAAGCCCAACTCGGGCTAACAGAGATCCAGGGGATCATCAGAGCTGCTCCTAAAGCTGAGCTGAGGGCTTCATTCTCCTCCTCGTGGGCAGGGTTTGCGTTCGCTTTCCGCTGGTTCAAAAACAGTCCCACCGCTTTGCTGGGAGAGGGGAGAAAAATGTGATTTTAAAACGTTAAAGCGGCTCCCTCCCCTCAGGCCTTCGCCAGTATTTGCCCCTCAAATGAAAGTTTAGGAGGATTTGGAGGAAATGAAACATTCAGGAGATTTAGCCAAAGGTGTCCCTTCTCCTAAGTCATAAATCCTGTTCGTGGAAGGGTCTCCCAGCCACATTTGCCCGATTTCTTCATTTGGAGCCACTGGATCCCACTCTGGTTTTGACTAATTCCTCTGATAGCTGCTGGAACTCCGCATGTCCCGGTGATCCAACTCAAAGCTGCGTTTTGCTGTTTTTTAAGACACTGCCTGAACATTCCTTCTTTGCCAGTCTGGATTTCCAGCAGCTCTTTGATTTGCTGCCGTGCTGCTCATTCCTCTCCTCGACGGCTTCACGCGCTCTCGATTTTCCTCCTCCCTGCTGCAGCAATCTGCTCATCTGGCTGATGGGAGACTTCCAAAACCCTGCGCTGAGGCTTCCTCCTTCCCTTCCAAAACACTTCAACAATCTCCTCTCTCTCTCTCTTTTTTTTTTTCCCCCTTTTTCTCCTTATTTTTTCTCCTTTCCTTACATCATCCTCGTGGCTCACATCCTCTCCCTCCTGATTCATTATGTAACCATGAATCTCTCCTCAAACACGGCACATCTGGGGATGGAAGGAGAAAGGGGTAATGGCTCTAACATATGGCGGGATTATTTTGGTATTATCATTGCAACTTCCTTCTGCTTCTCCCGCTTCCCTTTTGGCACTGCAGATGACAGGGACTGGCTGAGGGAAATGTTTCCTTCCAGCTCTCTCCAGAGGATTAAAAGGAGCCTTTTTCCAGTGGGCAAAATGGAGAGGCCACGAGCGAGGGCGTGTTTGAAACGCACAAAATATCGAGGGATGCCATAATTTTTGGTGTCGATATCCTGCAATTCCCTGCCCTGTATTCCCTAGGGGTGAGGAAAAGAGGTGTTCCGGTGTCATCAGCACCACTTGGAGCCACCACCGTGGAGCCAAATCCACCAGGACCGGGTCCAAGGAAATATCATTTAATAAACGAGGAAATGCTGAGATGGAAAATCCCCCAACCCTGAACTCCTGGAGTATTTGGGGGTTGGATTCTGTCCTGTAAGAACAGGAACACACCAGGTGTTCTGAATGGATTCCTCCATGCCAAACCCATGAAAAATGGTCTGGATCAATCCTGAGGACGACTTGGATTTGGTGTCACGGCAAATAAACTTTGCTACCTAAGGAATTCTCACTGCTGACGTCCAATAATTTTTCTGCTGGTGGGATCTGAGATCTTCCTTAACACAGCCCAACCCCCAAACCTGGATGTGAGCCTGATGTCCAATGGCCCTGGAGATGATTTGGCAATCTGAGATCACATCCAGCAGCCCAGAAAGAGAAAGGAAAAGGGATAAATTCAGCATTTCCACCCTGGGCTTGCAGGGAATGGGCCATGCTCCAATAAACCTTGTTAGGGGTGGTGTAGAGTTATTTACACGCACCAGGATGGCAAAAGGGTGTCTGGTAGATGGACAGGCATGAAATGCTGCTCTCAGCAGTGTTAATGCTCTTCAAGATTAATAGTTCAAGATGAATAAGCTCTTTTATCCTGTTTTCATCTTATAAATATCCAGGAATCTTGTTTGGAGGCTGCTGTAATACAAAGAAGCAAAAGAAGCACTAAATGCACCTCATTTCTCCCTCTTCTGTTTTCTCATTGGTACCTTTGTCATTTATCACAGACGTTTGCCATAAAACCGGTGGTTACTCCCCCTCAGAGTCCATCTCCTCTTCCCATCATGTTGATCCCACTGCAAGGATGAGCATTTTGTTGAATTTATGAGGCTGGAATCATTTTGGGAAGAGCCCAGAGTGGTGCCGTCGATCCAAGTTCCAGGTGAGGAAGGAAAGAGTCTGTGAATGAGCACTTCCTCCTCGTCCCCCACTCTCACAGGGAAGCAAAGGAGATCGAGGCCCTGAGTATCCCTGGAATCCGTGTCTACATCTCCTTTTTCCCCCCCAAAAACCAGGGACTTTGTGCCACAAGGCATAAAGCTCGGTGAATAATTCATACAGAAATTCACATTAAAGGAGTTGTCTGAGCTCCTGTTCATGAATTACCCATGAGCAGATGCTGATTCCCTAAATGTGCTACAGAGGATTGATTAGATAATTCCTGCAAGTTCTTTGGCTTTGTCCTTGTTTGGAACTCAGGTTCCTGTTAGCATCTAACATTCAAAATCCAACTATTTTGACTTCGTGCAGAAATTATAACTTCTGTTTGGAAGTTTCCAGTCTCCAGGAAGAATATTTAATAAGTATGGATCCAAATTTTCAATTAAAGGATTGAATTAATGATTACCTGTCTTATTTCCATCCATGAGATGTTACAATGCCCTTCTTGAGTCCCTTTGCTGATACATCCCACGCTGCTGTCCCACAGGAGGTTCTACTCTAGATTACACTCAGCCCGGAGCTATGATTGGAAGGGACATTCCATCCCATCCCATCCCATCCCATCCCATCCCATCCCATCCCATTCCATTCCATTCCACTCCATTTCATTCTACTCCACTCCACTCCACTCCACTCCACTCCACTCCACTCCACTCCACTCCACTCCATCCCATTCCACTCCATCCCATTCCATTCCATTCCATTCCATTCCATTCCATTCCATTCCATTCCATTCCATTCCATCCCATCCCATCCNTCCCATCCCATCTCATCCCATCCCATCCCATCCCAACCCATCCCATCCCATCCCATCCCATCCCATCCCATCCCAGTCCTGCAAACCAAATGCCAAGGCAGCCTAAAACAAAAGTGCCATTCTAAATCTCAATCCTATTCAAAAGAAATCAATCAAAAAGACCATTCCAAAGGCCCCAAAATCTATTTAAACAAACTCCCACAAAACGTCCATAAACTCGACAGCTGGCTGGAAACCATTCCCATCTTTCAGGTGAGTTCCAGGGTTTTTCCAAGAGGGAGGAGATCCTGCCATTAAAAAACAGTTAAAAAACTATCAATAAAATGATTGCATTTCTTTATTTCAAAACTGGATTTTTAAAAGAGAGCAAGATTTGCTTCATTACGTCGTGCCTGAAACAGCTACAAATGGTTTATGGGGAGGGGGTTAATTAGGGGTTGTAACAATGGGACTTTCGGCCTGTTTGACATCACAGAGCTTGACCCACCAGGACTTTTTGGCCTCGCTGGATAATTAATTTGCCACATGGCTTCAAAAACAACAAGCAGAGCTGTCCCTTTCCCCGCAGATCGTGGTTTGGGGAGTGTCTGTGAAGTTCTTTCAGGATGGACAGCTGAAGGTTGACAGAAGAGCAAATCTGAGTGCAAAAAGATTCCAAAAATTAAACCTCCGATTGTCCACGGCGTTCCCTGCAGGCAGCATTGCCTTCCTCGCAAAGCCTCATAAATAGGAATGCAGCAAAGAAAGAGGCTGATAAATTAGCCAGAGATCCATGAGGAGAAAGGCAGCCAGAGCCCGAGCCCTCCAAGACATATGTCTTTATTTACCCAAACATAAATCAAACCCAACAGGAACTCGTGCGAGTAAATCGGATCCCGTTTGTATGTTTTTCCTGACACATAAATCTGGCTGGAGAGGAATGGCATGAAAAATAGAGGAACCAAACTCCCACAGGGACTCATCTTTCACGGAATCTGGACTGATCACTTACCCTGCTGGGCCGGGCTCCGGGGCTCCGGGGAATCCCGGGATCGCCGGAGGCAGCGGGACGTGCGTTTGAAGGGTTTCTGGGCTGCAGGAAAATGGGTCGGATGTGTACTTCTGTGTGCTACTGTGCATCCAACCCTTAGAGATGTTGTTTCCTATTTACATTTTGCCTCTTCTGAGGCTCTGAAGGAAAAGCCAGCAGCTGCTCAGGTGTCAAACAGTGAAACGCAACGCAGGGGATCCAACGAGAGCAAAGCCAACGGGTGAATTAATCACCAAACGAGGCCGAGGAGCCTGGTGGGTCAAGTTCCATGACCTCAACAGGAAAATAAACCACTTGCAGGTGGGCCTGTGCGTGAATCTCCCTGTGCCGCAGCCCAAGAGGGCCCAGCCATCCTCCAAGAGGTGGGAAAGCATCCCTTGGGATGGGACAGGAGTGATTTCAGTCTCCTGGGTTGCCAATTCCATCGTTTCCCACCATTCCAGCTGATGAGATTCTCCCAGGGAGCTGTGAAATGCTGAGGTGGATCAGTTCTTCGGGAACAGTGCAGGAGTCTCCCCTGTGCTGCATCTCCATGAAATATTAACCACGGAAGGCTTTCGCAGCCAGATCCACGAGGCATTTCCAAGAGGGAAAAATTCCCTCGTTCTTAGCCCTGTTTTGCTGTCCAGGCTGCTGAGACTGCAAATTTCACCGTCCTAGAACTTGAAGAGACCTTAGGTGAATCCAGCCTCCCTCTCAGGAATGTTATCTTTGCAATTTTGGCAAACATGGGGTATTTTCATAGAGATTCCTCTCGCTTGTGCTAAAATGGAGAAAGATGGAACATGAGGGAGGGTTCTGCTCCCCTGGCTGACAAAGCCTGCTTTGAATTTAAAAAAAAAAAAAAAATTAAAAAAAAAAATATATGGATGGTGCAAAATATTATTAATGATCAAATCCACAGTTTTCACTAAGCCAGAACATTACTCAAGGTCGTATCCCCTGAAATCCTCCTTTGACTGATGGAGTGGTTTCTCCCAGTTTAAACGCAGTCACAATATTATCCCTGATGGCAACTGGCAACATGGATGTTTTTGCAGTTGGTGTTGGGAAAGCATTCCCGAGAGTGGCCGATCGCTTTCCACCGTGGAAAAACAAATTCCACCCGCGCGCTGCCACCGGCCCCGGCTCCACTCACCTTTTCCAAACAGCACATTCAGGAGGAAATCCTGATGATGTTAAAGCTGCCTGTGCTGAAAGCCTGGCTACCTTAATTGGTCCTGTCCCCTTGATCGATGGCGTTTTCTAGGCCAGGGTTTTCCTGTGCTGAGCACCCATTAATTCTGTCTCCGGCGAAGCCTTCCCGGTGCTGGATCAAACCTATGAAACCTCTCTGGGAGGGATGGAAAATCAGGGAGCAGATCCATGGAGAGTCACAAAACAAGGGGTTCCCTGGGGTGTTTTGAGGAGCGCCTGAGCAGCCTGGAAAGGGTTGGGAGCAGAGAACAGATTTAAAACTGGGAGCAGAGGGTTGGCAGAGTTACCCGGAATGATCACACACATTAAATATTGGTGCTGAGTGTCCCATAAAGACCCTGATCCATGGCAGGAGCAGCTCAGCAGTGGCTCCTGCAGAGCAGGGCAGCACGGAGGGGAGCTGGGAGTCGCCTTGGGTGAGGGAAGAAAAGCTGCAGAGACAAGGGAGGGAAGGAGGAGATCAAAACCTCAGCGTGGTTTTAATCCCGCCACCACGGGAGTTCATGGCTGAGCTCCTCTCAGCTGCACAGGCCTGGGGACCCTGGGGACCCTGGGGAGGGGACAGTTTTTGATGGCTTAGCCAAGGAGCCAACCAGAAGAACAAACCCTGCGTTATTTCTGGGTTTGGGTGATGCCCACGTGTCGGTGCAATGCAACACCCAGGGATTTCTGGCAGAGCTTGGGTTTGCCACCAACCCCCGGCTGGCAACTTCAGCAGAGACACATTTTCAAACTGCACCACGTTGCTCCACGAGATGAGTCTGCCACAGTTTCATTAAGTTGTTATCTAATTCTTCTGAGGAAAAAAAACCCCTTCAACAGCAACAAAATCCCTCTCCAAAAGCAGATCACGTGGGGAACAGGACGTTCTGACACCACGGGGCTGTGTTGGGTTTCCTGGCACTGTGCAGGGCCTGTGACTGCGTCTCTTCCCTCTCCTGTCACCCTTTCAGGAGGCAAAGAGGGCACCAAGGACTGATGTTTTCCATCCCCCTGCTGCAGTTCTGAGCCTGGGCTCAGTCCTGGGACAACGATTTGACAACAAAACCGTGGAAAATCATTCCATCCAAAAGGCCTCGGATGAAACAGAACCCTGACACTTATCCTCAGCAGCCCCTTTGTTTTGGGTCTCTGGGCCAAAGATGCAGCTCTTCTTTTCAGGATGTGCATCTGGAAAAGTCAGAATTGCATCAATTAAACCTTTGTCAGTGGTTTTAAGGATATTTTAGAGAGTTTAATGTTAGTCTGCCCCTGGATAGCTGTGAGTGTGCCACAGAATGCCACCCAGCCACAGCTAGGCTGATTTGACAAGATAAAATCTCTTCTCAGGTTAAGCTGACACTTTCACACAGCCCGTGGGTTGGGGCTGAACCCAGTCCTGTTTATCCTGTGCTGATTAAACACCCTCTGCTTCTGAGATTTGTCCAGCTCTTAAAAATCCATCTTTTCACCCTAAAAGTTGTTGGGAGGGCATCCGTGTCCCCGGATTCAGACATTTCCAGTTCTGCCATCAGTCATCCTCGGCTCCTGTTCTCAGGAGGGGAGGAAAATCCCTCCGGAGAGGGATTCATCCCGTGCTAAAATCGGTGTCTGAGAAGGGGGAATGGATGGATCTTGGGAAGGGATTATTGCTCTGAGTGTCCAACCAAGTGATTGCACGCGAGCTCAGCTTCTCCATGTCCCAGGATCCAGCTCCTCTCCAGGCGTTTGCTGCACACCCACCCAACCTCCTGGTGCTGTTCTCCAGGAGAAGTGGGCATCTGTCAGGAGATAAATATGGAAAATAATCCAAATTCACCCATGGCTGCGAAGGACTTTTCATATTTCACTGTCTCCTTATCTCCGTTACCTCGGATAAATTAGGTCAGGCAGGGAATGTGGCCCATGTGCTAAAACCATCAGGGGATGATGTCATGGCCAAAACGAGTCCTCTTTGAGGAGTTTAAAAGGTAATTGAAAGGTTATTTTTTTTAGAAGTTCACCGCATTTTTTTTTCTAATGGGAAGTAAATGAGATTCAGGTCATAGTCAGGCAAGCTCGGGGTGAAGTCATAGGGTGAAGAGAGGGAAGATGGAGTTGAAGATTAATTTGATTAGGATTTCTTAAGATAATATTTGATTTTATGAGGGGTTTAAAAGCAGCAAGGTCCATTTACTAAATCTGAGCCGTTCATCAATTTTTTTTTTCAGGCTGCGCAGAAAGGTGCAGAGCTTGGCTTGGAGCGAGGTGGTCACAAGTAGAGAAAAATTAACACCAGTCACAATAAGAATCTGGAAACCTTTAACAGAAAAATTGGGTTTGATTAAAGGCAGAGTTGAAGATTCTCTGATTTTCCCGTGAATTCCCGAATTTTTGTAACACAGAAGCTGCAAACTTTTACCTCGGGTGAACACTGCGAGCTTTAATTCCATTGAGACAAATAAATTGAAAAATCCAGAGGAAGAAAATTATTCCTCATCATTCTTCTGCTTTCCAGAAGGCAGAGATTTAGCTCCTGTTGCTCACAAAAAACCTTAAAACTTTGTAATTGACCGAAACAGGAAATAATGTGGATTCAAGGGATGAAATCCCAGAATGAGCAGGCACAAATTCCTTCAAGAAAAACATCCAAGGAAGCAGGACAAGATCCAGCACCCAGCCCCTGACTGAGGGTGTAGGACATTGGAAATCTCGTGCAAAAGGGAATTCTGAAACACAGAAACTCACCTGGGTTAGCAGACAATAATTGTTTGGATTTTGAGGACACCGAATTCTGCAGGCTGTCCTAGCTCTGGGCGATCCATCAGTGTCACCTAAATTTGAGGATGAGGGAAAAAGGAAGGGGAAAAAACAAAAAATAGCCCAGTCTTTCTGTTTGCAGGTTCTCAGTGCATCCCCAAAGGTGGCAGAGCTATTAAACATCCGTCACAGCAACCCAGGAATGTGTTTGTGCAGGAATTTGGAGAGTCCCAACGCCTTCCCTGGGGTCTGGCAGGGACTCCTGGGTGCCAGCAGTGGGGATTTTCTCTGTGATGCTCTTTCCTTCAAAGCTGTGACAAGGGATTATCGGCGGGAGAGGAACCTGCAGGAACAAGAACTGATCCTGCCTCCAAGGACAGTTTGTGCCTCTTGCAACCTTCAAGGGCTTTCTTGAGGCAACAAAAGCAAACAAGGATTTTCCGAGGGGATAAATAGGGAAAATTTGGAGGGGAAAAGGAACGGAGTGAACCTCCCCTAATTGGATTGGTTTCTTTCCCTGCAGGGAATTCTGAACCAGGGTGAAGGGGATTTAAAAAGCTCCAAAAAGGCTGAGGGGGATTTAAATCCAGTGGATTTTGTCCTCTCGTTACCATTTATTTGTGACCCCCCACCCTGCTGGATGTGCTGACAGGGCTGTGACCCCCCAGCCTGGGCTCGCCCCCCGTTCCCTTCCAGCAGGAATATTCCTGATCACTGAGCCAGCTCCCGCTCGTTCCTGCTCTCCCTGGCCTTTGGCCACCAGCCCAGCCCCGACGTCATTCCAGAGTCACACAGACGTGATTTTCCTTCTTCTCTTCCAGGAGCTTTCCTTGCCCTGCCACCTTATCAAAGGCTCAGTATTCGACCAGCTTAGGCTCGATCCAACTTGTTTGGGAAAGCTTGGCCCCAGCCCATCCCTGCAGGCAGCTCAGCAGCTCTGGGGAGCTGCAAACCCCAGGCTGGGGCTGGGATCTCCTCCAGCAGTGCTGGATCCAGAATTTACATGTCCAGAGCCTATGGACGACCTCCCGGAATCCTGGGATTCATCCCCAAACTCTCTGTGCCACGGCCCCAGCGCCCTCACAGGGAAGGATTTATTCCCAGTATCCCATCCAAGCCTAATCTCTGTCAGTTTGAGACCATTCCCCTTCTCCTGGCACTGCACGTCCCTATAAAATCCCTCTTCCCCTCTTTCTTTCAGGCCCTGGAAGGCCACAATTGGCTCACCCCAAACCCTTCTCTTCTCCAGGCTGAATTTTTGCTGTTTTGATCTCCTTAGAGGAGCTTGAATTCCCCATCCTGTGCTGCTTGCACATCTCACCGCTGTGAATAACAATGCTGTTATTAAGGAAATGTTTCTTTTTTGAAGGGGGACGGGGATATCACCTGTGCAAAGAAGAAACTCGAAGCTCCATCTCCCAAACCGGGAGCTGCATTCCTAAAGAACCAATTTGTGCTCATTCTCCCTCATCCAGAGCAAAGAGGAGCACCCAAATGTGGCAGGAGCAGCACTTTTCTCTCAGTAGAGGGTAAGAAAACCCCCCTAAAAATTAATTTACAGCGTATTTTTCTTCAATCCACGACGGTCCGAGTAGGCTTGGTCCTAATTTCACTTCGGGTTGGGAAGGGAGTTCAGGAAAACAGCTGGACCTCTCCAGATTAAACATGGGTGGAAGTCTGTGCAAGGAATTGAGCTGGCCCCGGGATCATTTTGCTCATCCTCGCTTCTGTGAAAATATTTGCGGTGTGACTTCGGGGCCAAGCGAGCGCTGCCTGTGTTTGTCGAGGACCGCCAGGAATGTTCGGAGGAGAATTTTGGAAAACGTCTCCGAGTGATGTGGATCGGCGGCCGCCCGTGTCATTTCAGCTCCGCCGTAATTAAATACCGGCAGCAATTAGCAAACAACGAGCAGAGAGTGAACTCAGATTAAAAAATGCCTTTAGAGAAAGGGCAGCTGCCACGAGGATTTGTAACTTTGGGAAGGTGCAAATCGTCCTGAGGGTTTTTATCTCTTCTCCTCCACCTCCAAAGTCCTGGAAAGCTCTGTGGCCTCCCAGGATTTCTTCTGCAGGAGACTCTGGTGGAAAATGGGACTGATCAGCTCTAAACTTGTGCTGGAGCAACCTGATTCCCCTATTTAGGCGCTCAGGAAGCCCAGAAATTGTTTGGTGGCTGTTGTCACTGAGAGAATCCCTGGAGTATCTGCTGCCTGAGGAATCGGGATGCTCAGGGGCTCTTTCCCACTGTGATTTGGATCCCAGGAGGGCTGCAGGCAGCACTGAAGGATTTCTTGTCGTGCCTGGGCGGTGCTGTTCTTGCTGCTGTTCTTGTTCTTTGAGGTCAGAAACGCAGGGCCACGGGGAAATCAAACCGGCAAAAAAAGTGTAGGGAGGTGGAATGGAAAAGAAAAGAATAACTGGAATCCGCGATTCGAGAAGCAGCACAATGGGGGACAGAAACAAAGGGGCCTGGAGGTCTGTGAGATTGTCTGAAAGCATCGGGGGAACAACACGAGCAGCGAAGCTTTGTGGCTCTAGACGCGATATCCCCTCAGCTTT
>VZTA01014672.1:0-12737 GCA_013398855.1 Mohoua ochrocephala
ACGACAATGCGGCTGGTTTGCTTTCTATAATTACTGGCCAACTGTAATTAAGCTACTGTTCGGAAGTATGTCCGAAGTATTGTATTTGGCTAAATGAATTAGGATTTGGCCAACGTGGATTGTAGGCATGCTAGGGTTAATCTGAGTTCACAAACAGATTGAAATGCTTGCTCCCTGAAGGATGACAGAAGCAAAATCGTAGAATCATAGAATCGTCAGTGTTGGAAGAGATGTTAAGATTATGCAGTCCATCAACCATCCATCCAGCACTACTACTCTAACCCCTGAACTATAACACAGCACCAGATCCAAACACCTGAAGAACATCTCAGGGTGATTCAATTTCCTCTTTAGGCTATCTATTCCAATGCTCGACCACCCAAATAATGGGGAAAAAAATTCTTATATGTAATCTGAATCTTCCCTGTCTCAGTTTAAGGCCATTTCCTGTAGTCCTGCAGGCACGGTAGGAGAGACCAGCTCCCACCTGGCACCTTCCTTTCGGGGAGCTGTAGGAGCAATAAGGCCCCCCCCGAGCTTCCTCTTCTTGAGACGAAACAAACCCAGCTCCCCCAGCTGTTCCTCATATGACACATTTTCTAGCCCTTTCAACCAGCTTTGTTGACCATCTGGACACCCTGGACACAGTCCAGCACCTCAATGTCCTCTTGAATGTGATTCCTTCTTGGGAAGGACACGTACCATAAGTGAGCTCTTGGCATGAGCTGGTGCTGAAACAGTCAGTTTGTGCATACACACACTGTCGAAGCTCCCACATTTGAGAGGCAAGGGGTAAGTTGAAGGCTTGCTCAACTTCAAAACTCTTACTTGAGGTCTTGCTCAGCTGAGAGTGGGCCACAGCTGGAGTTGTTATGGTTTAAGGCTCTGGCTACTCACAGAGAGACTTAATAGATAAGAAGGAGACAAAACACAGGGGCCTAGTGAAGTGGGACTGCAAATGGACTGGCAAGGGAAAGTTTGGGCTGTGAAAGGACTTTATCATCTTGGCTGTGACATGGGATCTTCATATAAGGGTCAGTGTGTGGCTATGGTTAGCATTACATTCATGAGAGACAAATCTTAATGGGATACTGGGAATGAAGATGCAAAGCGAAGTTCAGGCACAAAGAAATTTCCCTTAAGAACTTTTTAGTCTGGTGAGGGGACTGGGGCTGCTTGGGAGGCTGGGATGAGACACAGCCGGACAGTGACCCAAACTGACCAAAGGGATATCCCAGACCGTGTGACATCATGCCCAGTATATAAACTGGGAGGAAGAAGGAAGAAGAGGGGGGCATTTGGAATTATACTGTTTGTCTTCCCAAGTAACCATGACTTGTGATGGAATCCAGCTCTCTTGGAGGTGGCTGAACACCTGCCTGTCCATGGGAAGCAGTGAATAAATTCCTTATTTTGCTTTGCTTGCAAGCACAGCTTTTGCTTTTCTCTATTAAACTGTCTGTATCTCAACCCATGTTTTCTAACTTCTACCCTTCTGATTTTCTCACAGATCCCGCTAGTGGGGAAGCCAGGAAGTGGCTGTGTGGTGCTTGGTTGCCAGATGGGATTAAATCATGACAATCTTTCAAGGCTATTCATTTGGAATGAAGACTTAACTTTCTACTTCTGCTCAAGGTAGAAACTTTGTGTCTTAACTGTTAGAAGTCAGTGATACAACTCCCTGTAGCTGCAGTTCCCTATATTCCCCATTCAAACAGTGTTCTCCAGACCGTTTGACCACTCTTCTCACCATAATCTAGCCATTAACCAAAAGCCTGTCGTGCTTCTAGGTTTCTCACATTTGCCATGGGGCCTACAATAAATCTAACCTAACACAATCAATATATTTGGCAGCAGGCAGTGTTTACAGCAGGGTATTAAAAATCAACATCTTTTTTATGCAGCAAAAATGGAAAAAAAAAAAAANAAAAAGAAAGGAAAGAAATCAAAAATATATTTAGGAAGGCCTTTACCGATTGAAGTAACTTGCGTTGCTATGTTTTTTCCTGGTCTCCCTTTCCTCTGCTCCTTGGCACAAGGCACGCTGATTTTGTTTGCATCAATCTAGATACTAAATAACCTTTTTTTTTTTTTGGCACAGACTCTTCACTCTTAAGGATTTTTTTCCCATCTCTTACCTGCATTCACTTGTCAACCTAGCTACACGTTTCAGTGAGGCACCTGAAATAACCTGACATTTTACAAATTGCCAACAGCCTTCTGAGACAAATCTCTGTGCTTTGATGTGCTGAGAGCTGTTCTATTTTTTCAACATGTTCTGTCTTTCTTCCTGACCCTGACTGTGATCTCAGACAGTTTACAGATACTCTTCTGTTAGAAAAGACATACAAAGCCTCGCTCCTGGTTTTAGCTGGGAATCAGACTGCTGGTCAAGTGATACTCAACTGAACAACTATACAACAAAGAATTTGAGAACTTGCACTCGTGATTCCAACAGATTCCCCCAAACAGAATGGCATTAGGACTGATCTTGTGTTTCTGCCTGAAAAGATGCTTGCATTAGAATAAAATTGGTACTGTTTGTAAAACTAATTTATTTGAACAACAGCAATGAAACTGAATAATCAATGAAGGAAATTTGTGATCTATAATAGAGTCTAGAGTCTAGAGCCAGCCTCCATAAACTACAAACTATGCTTAGTTCTGATACGTAATACGAAAGAGAGTGGTTTCTGGAAGTGATTGACAAAGAGAACTCTGATGACCCATCTGCAATCTCTCTCATAGAATGAAAACCATTATGCAACATTAAACTCCCTGTTTGGTGCTTCTTGCAATTTTCTGAAACTTTTGAAGCTGAAGTGCTCCAGCTAGTTAGTCCTGAATGTAAATAGTGATGGAAAGTTGGATCAAAGCATCTCAATTGTCAGTAGTTCAAGGAGGAAAAAATGAAGAATAAATCCCAACTCCTCTATGGAAATCTTTGTTTAATCTTTAAAAAGTCTGCAGACTCTTTCCTTTGCCTCTTGGTACCTGAGAAGGCCTACGGGAACTCAGACAGGTGTATGGTCAGTATGTGCTTTACCATAGCAAATGGCCTTATTAAAGAGCACCCACACTACTGCACGCATTAAGAGTGATGAAAAACGTGTATTTGTATACCCTTTCCCTACTGGGAAAATATTTAACTTACTTGAAACATTTTTTAAGTTTCAAAACCACCTGTAATATGTGATCATTTATGATGTTGTTAGTCTCCAGGACCAGTTCTGAAATAATGAAACTCATGTCAATACAAAGCTTCATTCTAAGTATCCCTTTTTCTTATTTGGTACTGACACCACATATATTAAGTAAAACTATATGCACATATATTTAAATAAAAAATGTAACTACAATGAAGTAAATGGCACTATAACAGGGATTAATACAGTGCAGGATCCACTGTGAAGACTGAAGCTTTTTAGTCATGATACCCATATGAAATGCTTTGCATTTCATTTAGATATCAGGATATTCTGGGATTGAAGCCAAACCAGAGACTTAGGTCTAAAACAAATTTTGTGTACCAGAGAAAAAGCAGCTTTCCCCAGGAAAACAATACAAGATTTTAATAATAATACAAAGAACATAAGTTAGATGTACATTAGAAAACAGTATTAAAAAGGCACAAAGGCATTAAAAGCAAGATTCAAAAGTTTAGCAAGTAAATACTGAACGAAAAATTACTAATTAATTACACAAATGCAGTATTTTTTCCTCAGTGTGCAGCATTCTAATTCTGATGTTCGGCCAGATTCAGTGATGCTCATGTATGCCATTATATGCTTTCTTCCGTGCTTTTTAAGTGAGAGATCGGTTGGTATATTTATTGCATACAGCATGCTAATTTTATATGCATCTAGATATCCCATAATACACCCTACAGAATTTATTAAATGTAATTAATATCATAGGCATCGTTAATATCAAAATGAAAATGGGAGATAACTCTGCAAACATGGATGTCAAACCTGTGAATTCCAACTTTAAATCGTAAAAGCCAGATAAAATACAGATTTCATAAATCTATAATAATGACTTGCAGCAAAATATGTATTTACGATTATCTTTATTAGGGATGTCTACATATGAATTATCCCTGTATCTTTTCCAGATGACTGTTTTGTAGTGCACCATTTAGATTACTGTTGAAAGTACACTATATGCATTTGATGAGAGTTAAGTTCTTACGATACACAGTTAATGCTCTGCTCTGGTTAGATTAATGAGTAATTTCTAGTAATTTTATTACTTCAATGCTTTGTTTCTGTAAATTTTGTAATTACACTCCTTTAAATAGAACTGTTTTAAAGGAAGGTCTATGTTTTCCTAAACTTTAATCTTTTCTCTCTTGTGTGAAGAAAGCCACACCTTAAAATTAATACCCAGGGTCACGAATTTTGATTGAAAACAGTGGATAATACCAATTTATTCTGCACAGTTCTACAAAACTGGGTTTTTTTCCATTTAGTTTTATATTAACCCATTTTACCCTGAGAAGGATGTTCATGTTCTTCGTGCCCTAAACTAGTCAGTTAAGTTTTCGAAGGACACGCCTGATATGTCAGTTTCTGTGGGTTAAGATTTAAATAGGAATTTTCTTGTTGTTACAAAGGTCTAGCAGCTAAACCACTGTTGCCCAGTTTTTATAAGTAGTTGAAAAAAATTGATTTCAGGTTAATGGATCTGGAGGCAATACGTACCCATCAACTTATCGTCACACATACAGTAACATCCTCAAACTGCCAGCCAGACAGATACAATTTTTTTTCCTCTCCTGAATTAAACATTTAATAAAGTCAGTATTATCTCTGTTTCATATTTGATTTCAAATTGATACATTTAAGCATGCACTTAGAATTTATGAGTTCTCAAGGAGCATACTGAGACTTGAACAAATTGGGAAGGTCCTGCTGTGAATTAGTAAATAAAATATAACTTCCTACCTGTGTTCTGTTTTCCTAACATCTCCCGTGCGCACTGCCAGCGTTTGAGTAGGGTGCAAGAGCTACCTGTTGGTGGCCAACATAAATTCTCTTGTATTTTATTTCTTTACTGTGTCTTTCAGGTTTTTATCTCCGGTTTTGGTTGCCTACTTGTTTGTGGAAAATGCATCTGAATACTCAGCTTTATTTGATTCATGAGCTTGTCCATGTTTACGAACTAAATTTCATCACTTGGATGTAAATGATGACAGTGTTTTATGGAAAAAACTCTTATATAGTGGCTTTTTTGTCAAAGAGTGTACCTATCAACTAAGAAATTCCTTAATCTTAATCTTACCCCCATGGAACAGATTGCTAATGATATTAATATTCTGAGTATTACAGGTCTACTTACACAACAGCTGTTCTAAAATTTGCCAAATTTCAAATACATTTGGCAGAGTCACAGAATGGGTCAGGTTGGGAGGGACCACAGTGGGTCATGTGGTCCAACCTCCCTGCTCCAGCAGGGTCGTCCCAGGGCACGTTTCACAGGATTGTGTCCAGATGGTGCTTGAATATCTCCAGTGAGGGAGAGTCTACACCCTCTCTGGTCAATCAGTTCCAGGGCTCAGTCACCCACACAGTAAAGGTCTTCCTCTTGTTCAGGTGGAATTTCCCGTGTATCAGTTTCTGCCCGTTGCCTCTTGTTCTATCGCTTAGCACCACCGGGAAAAGCCTGACTCCATTGTCTTGGCCAGTCAGATACTTATAGACTTTGATGAATGAATAACATTTTCCTGTACCATAAAATCTTTGAAATAAAATGTACTGGTGTTTAAGAGTTTTGCCCAAGAAATCAGAACGTTTTTGTTAACAAGGCCAAAGATTACCTTAAACTTTGCAATATGTATATACATGTTTTCTTCAAAACTTTTTTATGAAGACTTACAATGGGAATAACTGAAGATACAGTTTTTAATAACCATTTAAGTAAAGCATCCTAGAAAGATCTGGTCCTATGTGCTTTGGCTCTGAAAACCAGGTGCCTCTCTCTCAAGCTGATAGCATTTATGATACTAGTAAGCCATAAAAGTTGACGCTCCTGTTAAAATGCAGGTAGCCAAGAGATGGACACATATATCTGTGCCCATACACACTTCCTGAAATAAGTTACAGAAGTCTAAGCAAAACGTAGAAGTTCCAAATTGGAACAATTTTGAACAGTAATCCACAGTGTTGCTTATGTTTACTACCACCGTTTTTCCAGGTGCACTTGCAAATGTTTTTTCCTAAGTTGTAATTCAAATAAAATAATTTTTCCCATTTTATATTTGCAGGCATGTTCCTTCTCATCTTCAGTTTTAATATGGTGTTTTTCAGGCCAGATAGTCCTTCAGGCAGTGTCACAGAGGAAATGAAACAGAGATCCAAAGGGAAGCTGCCAGCACCTTATCCATGAAGAGGCTACCACATATCCATAATATGTTACACCAGCTTGAGGCAAGTTCAGTCTTTGTTGTGTACTATGCATTAGTACAGTTTCTTCTGAATAATTTATAATTGTTGTTGTGCAAACTGGGTTAGTATTAGGAGTCCTAGAAACATCAGGTTTCAGAATAACCCTTCTATTTGTGAAAGTATTCAATGGGAAATACTATATTAGAGGAAGAGGTGAAGCTGAGCTTTTGAAATCACTAAAGGCAGGAAATGCAGAGTTAAGGTTGCCATGGAAGCCTTAACTCTACACCTCTAGGTAGGTAGTATACTATGGTTTTAATTACTTCCCCTTTATCCAACTCTATATAGGTGTCCTTTTTTAATGTGAATTCTAATTATACTGAGTGCTACTTACAATACATATTAATGGCACTGGCTACTCAGCAAACATCAGAAATCAGGTATTAGCTGTGGCTGACTCTATCTGGCACTCTTATATTAAAGTGACTGTATGAGTTGTATCTAGAAAATAATATTACGGCTAACTTATTGGCCAAGGAATTAAAATGCACGTCTTCTGAGTTAGAATTGCACAGGACAGTCATCGCATTCCAAAGTATCATCACATGAAGAACTAAATCTTAGAAAACACAATTAATCTACAAGAGGTAAACTGAAAACAGTAATTTCAGTATACTTCCATTTAACCAGTATAATGATACACTTCTTCAACAAGATGTGAAAATAAAACATTTGTGATTTGCAAATGTATCTTCTTCCCTCCAGCAGTTCATGTTGTACTTCCCAGGGCATAGCTCTTTATCCTTCTCCTCCAGTTTCCTTCCCAACAACTTGGCGAGCAGTATCAAGCTTCTGCAAAGCTTGCATTAGGCTACAAATTTGAATATTCTCTCACTCAATTCAGAATTCCTGCATCTGCCAGATAGAGGGGCAGGTTTATGTGAGGTTATGTCTTCTTTTAATTGGCTATTCTCAAATGATATGCAAGGAATGCACGGACGTTGAACATCAGGAGCTTCAAATTTAGAGACTTGCCAACAAGCTAGCAGCTTGAGTATGGTATCTGGAAAGGTATGGAAACTCCTCAGAAAAGGTCCTCTGTCCATCGCAGAAGTTCCTATGATGTTTGAGAGGATCTGTTTCAGGAGAGGGCACACTTGCAAATAAAGTTTTTAGTACATTCAATAAAATTTGGAAGATTGCAATCAAAATAGTATAAATAAAAGGATGCACCACGAGAGTAATGTTAAAATAAGCATCATCAAGTTTTTCTTTCTCAAGCTGCCGGTAGCAGTTTTGTCAGTATCGTTTGTGTAATAGTCAATGTATTTCTAGAACGTATAAACATTAAAACAGGCGAGCAGGACATTCAGATAAAATAGAACTTTATATCTACAATTTTCATTGGGAACTACTTCCTAGATAGCCAAAAAAAANCATTTTGTCACTCCACTTCTCGTCTGGACAGGGGAGAGAAAAAATAACAAAGGTTCATGAGTTGAGATAAGAACTGGGAGAAATCACTCACCAAATACCATTGCGGGCAAAATAGACTCCACTTGAGGATATCAACTGAAAAAATCAGAGCAGGATAATGAGAAGTAAACTAAATCTTAAAAACGCCTTCCCCCACTCCTCCTTCCTTCTCATCTATACTCTCTCAGTACTCAGTACATGTAAAAAACACACTGATTATTTTAAAATATTTTTATAATCTTCAGCTGAAACTGCAAAACCAAAGCTGAGTGATATCTCTAGGTAAGCTTGGTGTAATAAGACAGAAATGAGAAGTTGACATAATCAGTCTAGTGGCATAAACTGTGCTTTCTGTATGGTCAGAAAAAGCATTGGAGGAAATAACAGCCACTGATAAACCTAAGTAAGAAATAAAAGCATTAGTCAGAGATCAGTATCTTTTAAAAATTCCAGTAGGGGTGTACTGCCACAGAGCTGTGTAGGAGATGTGCAATACATTTCTGGTGGCAAGACAATGAAATGTTGGAAGTGGGTGCTGGAAAATTAGCATTCACTGGCAACAGGACAGAGTTAGAAATATTGGACCATAAGGCATCTCAGGGAATTATGTCATAGAGTTGCTTTCAAAATTAAATCTAGTCTTAGTCTGAGAGTACCACATTTACTTGAATATAAGGCAACACTTATGTTTCTTCATCTATTCCAGGAGAAAAAGTAGTGGTTGTAAAATTGGTCTAGAATCCCTCCAGGCCCACCTGATATAAGAGTGAAGTTTATTCTAGACTGATGAAAATGCAGACAAAAACCTTGGGCTCAGGGAAGAGGATGACATTTACTCTCCTCCCCTTTTTTCTCCACTTATATATTAAATGCAGATCCTGCAAGGGAAAATGATGGAGAAGTGATCCCACTCACTGAAAGAATCATGTGTGTGGGGAGGGAAATTTGTGATTAGACAGGAGAAAAGAGGGCAAGGAGAAGATATAAAGGAGTAGGAGGAGGGAAGAAACACTAAATAGCAGCAATGGATGAGAAGTGAGGCAAGTGTGAGGTGCTGGCTCCCTCACCTTCAACGGGAATAAACATCCTTGGTTTCCTTAGGGATTGCAGAATTTAAACTCACCTAATATTGAACAAAGAGTACAAACAAACAGAACAAAATAGCTGATGTAAGGGAGGAGCAGTAGCACCCCAGCCCAGAGCTGTGGAAGAAGTAGTATCTGCAGGCTGTGAGCTGCTGTAGCAAAGATACCTATGTCCTTAGTTACCTCTACCTTCTCCCACATGGTCAGCGATGGCTGCCATCTGTGATTACTTTTCAGTCATTGCTTCTTTTGCACCAAGTCCTTGTTTAGGAAAGCTACTCCTGAAGCTATGAGCTTCTTGAAGAGCAATAACCTTCAGAGTACCATAAAAAAGCATTTATAGAAGGTTTATACTTGTTAATCCTTTTGCCCTTTAATAGCTCTTTTTGCTCCCTTGTTTGTATTAACCTCACCCAAAATATTTGGAGAGCATAATAATATGTCGTATTGGATTTTACTTTCATAAACCAAACAAGCCAATTTTTAGTTTTCCATTCTCACATAATTGCTCCGAGGTTGCCTAAACAACCCTCTAAGAGTTTCTTTCTGGTTTGGTGCAGCTTGGATTCCTTTGTTTTGAGTGTGTTAACTAGACCTGAACAAACAATTGCAGTTCAAATCTTTTCACTGCTTAATACAGTTAAATGGGATTCCCTTGTCTTTTCCATGGGAATGGTAGCTCCTAGCCATTGTGCAATCAAGTGGCACAGATCTGGTTTGGCTTTGAGAAAAACAGGTACCATGCAAAGTTAGGCAAAATGCAGACCTTTGTAATGCTTCCTGGTGTTCCGGCTCTTCCAGGCCTTTGAGCAGGACAGTGGCCATGCTGATACACAGCAGGCTCGAGATTCAGACAGCACAGCCATCTGGGGTTTTTTTCCATTTACAGGTATCCCACCGAGAGACTCAAAGTAGCATTCCTTTCAGAGACACCAAAAATTCCTGCCAAGTTTACAGGTGTTGCCCCAGCTGGTTGGCCATCCTGGGCAAGGGTGTCAGAACAGAGTTTGGCAGCTCAGTAGCTGGCTATGAATATACATGCTAGGAATATGCTACTTCAATGCTGCAGAATAACACTCTTTCTCCTGCATCACCCTGTGCTTTGCCTTGCCTGAAGCCATCCGTCTCTTAGTTGATTGTGGCATTACTTGGTATTTTTGCAAAGGAACAGGCGCTGAGCTGCTGATGGTTTCCAAGCATGCTCAAGACTGCCTCCATCAAAGTGCTCTAGACAAAGAAGTGTTTTAAAATAGCAGGGGAAAAACCCCAAAACAACTAACTTAGAGCTGAAAGTCTTGTTATCATTGTTAAAATTCTCCACGTTTTATCACTTCAGTCTTCAAGATGAGGTGATTGGGTATTTCTCCTGTTAATATCTATGATTGATCACCTTGCTTACTTTGTATGCACAGTTCTGCCTTAGCTGACATAGATCACCATGTTTTTGTATCATGTATTAATTTGGGGAATGGCAAGACAGAAAAGGGATTTCAGTAAGCTTGGCAAGTATAAACAGAGGCTTTTCCCACAAGACAAATAATGTTAACTCAACAAAATCAACCTGGAAACTAATCAAAATTGTAAAAGGGTGTAATTGAGACAAAGCTTAAATCTTAGAGAAATCTGTCAGAACTGGAGGAAATGTAACAATAAATATGGAAGAGAAGTAATCAATTAGGTGGACTTTCTACGCTTAAATGTAATAATAAATAAACACCGTTTAAGTGAAGAATTAAGAATGAAAAAACAAAAAGACGAATCATCAGATTTACTTGGAGTGAAGCTTTCTTTGTCCCTTGAGTTCTGTTCCCCTACCCAGGATCTTATCTGTCCCAGTACTCATATTTTATTACTTATAGAAGAGCATGAAATATATAGGTCATGTATTTCACAAGCCAATAAAGACAGTCTTGGTATTCCACATGTTTCTTTGCCCATGATTCTGTTCACACCTCTGATTCTCAAGTGAACACGCTATTCTTTATCCCAGGGTTCAGCATGTATTTGGCTTCTTTAATATTTTTCTGTTTTATCTTCATTCTTGGGGATTTCTGGGTTTGTACCCATGCTGTAGAAAAGTCTACTTCGTGCAAGACAGATATGTGAACAAGTTGAAAGGCAGAGACAGATGGAATCATCTTTGTGATATCTAAACAAAATACTGTGAACATAATGAAATACTAAAGCATTTGCATTAGTGTGTGAGCTTGAGCTGAAAGAATAAAACTGATGCAACAGTTACTCATATGTGAAATTAAAGCCTTAGTTTCCTTGCTGTTGACCTGCCATTACTGCATGCAGAGTATCATTTCAGACTTTTAGAAGCTAATGAATATGGACTCCTAGCTACTTGACATCCACGAATAGGTACATATAAGCTACTTGTTGTTTACGCATGCCTAGTCTGCATTAATTTTGATCTTTTTCACTCTAATCATATGGAAGAAGGAACTGTTGTGGAACTCCCATCTTTCCCCGCCCCCACCCCCCGCCCCGACACTGGAGAGTGCCTTAGTTTTATGATGGAAGCCTGCACACATAGTTTGATTTTCAGTGGAAAATACATACAACTTCATGTTTCAGAGCTAGCAGGTGAAGCCTAACTACAGCAATTGCCGTCCAGTGAAGTAATGCAGCCTCATCATAACTATGCAGGTTCTGAGCATTGCACACGACAAACCTTAGACTGTTGTCACTCAGACTAAAGTTTTTTTAGCTCAGTGCCTTTGCTTTAGCTTGTAAGGTGATGTGTGGGAAATGAGAAATGGGCAACTGAGGAAGCTGTTCTTTTCTGCCTCGGGAGGCAGTATGCCTTGCTGCTACTCTCATAGTAATGATTCACGCTGGGTTTCCTATGATTGTTTGTGATTGGAGGAGGTTCGCCTTAATTTGTCATCCTTGCTTTTCCCATAGCTGATTACTTTTAGAGGTCAAAATGTTGAAACGAGAACTGTAAAACATGTGCATCTGTAAATTAACTTTTGGAAACATGCGCCCCGACTCTGGGAAATCAGATTGTTGGGTGAATGCTTTAGGCGTTTTTTATTCCAGCCGCTTCCTGGGATACACTTGGTCCCAAGTAATAGAGGTTCTATGAGAGGACAAAACCCCTTTGTTAAAGCACCATCTTTTAACATGGCTGGTTTTGTCATGCTTTACAATTCTGTAACATACATTGGCAATACTCTGGGCTTCTTCAATTTTTATGTAGAGATTGGCATCTAGAATTGTATCGATATCTTCCTCTTATGCTCATTGTAGTTTAAGATGCCTCCGGTAGCTACGACCTCACTTAAGCAGAAAATACCGTGAAAATACTGAAAGACATCCTAGCGAGGAGCATGTTCCACCTGGGGGCATCCCAATGCCACTGGCAGTGTACTGGAGCAATTAAACCTAATGTTTACAAACTCAGGGAATCTCGGGGAGTTAATGGAAGTATTTGCAGAATCTAAGATGAGGTATATCCCTGCAAGATAATACATGGTGCTGGAGCTCGGGCAACTCTGATGGCTTAGAAGCATACTGTTTGCATGGCACAACTGAAGAACTGAGCCAATTATTGTAGGTCCTATCCAGCTTACAGTGCTGGCTCTTTCTTTGCGATAGTACTAGCGTGGATGTGCTGGAATCTACATTTTTGGGGGGACAATTTTAGAATGGCTGCCGTGTTTCTTCTTCGTTTTTCCGGTAACGCTGTCTGTGTTAAGTGTCTGCAGAGTGTCTGCAGAGCAGAGGGACGCGGGCCCGTGTTTTGGCAAGGCGGAGGGCTGGGAAGTTGCAGCAG
>VZTA01014673.1:0-10669 GCA_013398855.1 Mohoua ochrocephala
CGAGGGAAGCGACGCGGCGCCTAGGGATTTTCCTAAGGAGTGCCTTATGCTGTTGTAGTTCTTGGGTTTATCTGAAGCCCCCAGACCAATAAAAGACAAATATTCTTTTGAATAAGGAAATACTTCTTATTTTTGAAAGGGAATACTTCTTATTTTGGTATTTCTTCTTGGTTTTAAAGAACCAAAGAATCAAAGAATATTTAAGGTTGTAAGGGATTGTTAATGATCATCTAATCCAACTCCACTGCCATGGGCAGGAACACATTCCACCACACCAGGTTGCTCAAAACCCCATCCTACCTGGGCTTGAACAATTCCAGCTGGGGCAGCCAGCCACAGCTTCTCTGGGCAACTTGTTTCACTGCCTCACCACCCACAGAGAGAAGAATTCCATCCTAGAATTTAATCTAAACCTTCCCTCTTTCAGTTTAAAGCCATTCTCCCTTACCCTATCACTCCATGCACTTGACAGAAATCCCTTTCCAGCTCTCTTGTAGTCTCTTTAGGTACTCCAGCCCTCTGATCACCTTCGTGACTTACTCTGGACTAATTCCAACAGGTCCTTATGCTGGAGAGGTGGACATAGTATTCCAGATGGGGTCTAAGAACAGAGGAGCAGGGTAGAGAATCACCTGTCTGGCCCCACTGCTTCTTTTGATGCAGCCCAAGAGATGTTTGGCTTTCTGGGTTGCAAGTGCACATTGACACCTCATGTCCAGCCTATCATCCACCGGCACCCCCAACTCCTTCACTTCAGGGCTGCTCTTGATTTGTACATCCCCCAGCTTGTGTTGACACTGGAGATTTCCCTAACCCATGCTCAGGACCTTGCAGTTGGCCTCGTTGATCTCCATGAGGCTCACACAGGCCCACTTCTCCAGCCTGTCAAGGTCTTCCTGAATGTCATCCCTTCCTTCCACCATATCATCAGCACCCCTCATCTTGGTGCCATCTGCTGAAATTTGCTGAGGGTGTGCTCAATCCCACTGTGTAAGTAATTGATAAAGATATTAAAAAGTATTGGTCCCAGTACAGAACCTTGAGGGACACTACTTGTTCCTGTTTTCTGTTTGAATGCTGAGCCATTGACTGCAACATATTGGACAAGGCCATCCAGTCAGTATCTTATTCTTCTAGCAGCCCATCCATGAAACCCATATTTCTCCTATCTATAGGTATGCACATTCCATGGGAACATATCAAAAGCTTTACAGAAGTCTAGGTAAATTACATCCACAGCTGTCCCCTTGTCCACTGGCATAGTCACTTCATTGTAGAAGGCCACTAGATTAATAAGGCACAACTTGACCTTGGTGAAACCATATTGGCTGTCTCTAATCAACTACTTGTCTTTCAATATATCTTCCATGTGGACCTGTTCCATGATCCTACTGGGCATGGAGGTAAGAATGACTGGTCAGTAGTTCTAAGGGTTCTCCTTTTTTAGCTCTTTTTAAAAATGAACAAAATGTTCCCCTGTTTTCAGTCATGGGGGACTTCACCTGATTGCCACGAGTTTTCTAATATGATAAGGAGCTTGGCAACTAAGTCGTGAGGACTCTAGGATGCATCTCATCGGGTCCCATGGACTTATGTATTCCTCTGGTGATCTTGAATCTCATCCCACTTACAATGGGAGGGAATTAATCCCCCAAATTTCTGCTATGACATTCAAGGGTTTCAGAGGTATGGGAAGAGAGATTATAATTGAAAATATTTTGGAGTACCTTGTCCTTCTCCATGTCAGGTCTTACTGGTTCTTCTGTACTATTTAGCGGTGGGATACATTTACATAAGCTGCATAAACCAATAAGTGATGGAACGACCTTAAATCAAATACACTAAGAAAGAGAACATCATAAATGATATTGAATAAAATTTACAATTTTTTAACTAGTAAATTGCTTTTCTTAAACTAGACAATACACACAGCTATGTCTCCAAGCTTACAACTAAATGAACAGTAAAATTATACATAATGAATTGATTACATTGTACATTGTAAGTCACTGAAAACGAGAGGTTTAAAATGTAGCTGGTTGAACAACTCTGAGATCATATCACTTTGCAAAATTTTAAAAATTGAAGTAATAAAGCTTCTTAGGCTACCTGATAATAATAGTTTTGAGGAAATTTAATGCACTGGTGTGAGACAGTGACAATTACGGAAAAAAAAAAAGTGTAAAATTAGCATAGGTAAGCCTGTGGAGAAGGCAAGCTGCTTTCCACAGATCAAACATGCCTTTAACAAAGACATTTTCAAAACTATTCATCTGTGGTTATTTCTGTTCAGAACTATATAAAAGCAAAAAAATGAGCTGTTAAAACGGAATAAATATCAAACAATATCATAATATATTAAAACCGAAATTGGTGCAACAACCTTCTCTAGTATCATATTGCAGGTTCTGAGATACAGGGCCTGTAGCACCAAGATATGACATAATTGGTAAACCAACAAGTCAACAAAAAAATACTAATGTACCTTAGATCCTTATGATGCCAAAACCCAGAAGAAAAACAGGAAATGATCCTATAAACACTGCATTTATGTTTATTATTGCCATAAATTTTTAACTCTTTCCATGCTAAATTCCTTAGACAGATCAATCATTTACTAGGAACTACCAGAAGCTTTACTTTGTAAATGCATTTTTTCACAAAAGCTATGATTAAAAAAATAAACCTCAGAAGATATGAAAACAAAAGAATCACAATAACAAGTCAGACCAAAGTTGTCTCTAATACAGAAACCTGTCCCTAGCACCACGTCTAGAGGAGGAAGAGATTAATGGAGAAATCCTGGTATGATGTTACATCTTTCAGCAGTTATATCTTCTTGACTATGGTTTACATACCAATCATATTTACTAGCCATGAGGATTTAGTGTTCATGAACTTAACCAATTCTAACCTATTCACCACCTTTGCCTCCATGAGATCCCACGACAATGAGTAGCAACACACATTTCAGAGATGTATGAAAATTACTTCCTTTGCTAATTTTCAACCTTCTGCCTGAATATTTCTTTTAATAAAAGAAGCAAAAAACCACAATGAAACTGAAAATAATTGTGTCTTATACCCTGCTTGTCTTCTGGAGCAGTAATAACCCTTCAGCTGCTAGAATAACAGCAGATGTGCACTAGATGTTTTCCATCATGCTGCTTTTACCTGGGACTATCACCTTCCAGATTAGTAACAATACACCACAACGCAACATGGAAACTTTAAAAACAAATGCTAAAAAACCCAGCCAAAACAACTCTCTACGGTAAAGATTTCAAGACACACAATGAGTTGTTACAGGACTTTGCTACTTCCAGTAGTGGGAGTGCTTTCCAGCTAAAGAGTGAATTTTGAGTTCATAAGCATGAAAATGGATAGTGCAGGACACTTGAAGTGCAGTGTCTCCGCCAGCCTCAGGTGCAGCACTTAATTCCAGACCAGCGCAGCACCTCTGTTATCCCAACCCCTCTGCTGCTACAGAGAGAGGATGGACAGCTGGATGAGGCAGTGCAGTGGCTTTTATTTCGTGAACAAATGGGGCAAGAGGGAGAGCAAAACTCTTTCTAATTGACACCTGTATGTGGAATTGGGTCTCGGAGGTGAAAGGCTGGTGTGGTAATTCTCTATTGCAGTCCAGCTCCAGCTACTCTTATTTCTGGACCTAGATGGATAATGACAGGACTATGGGAAGGAAAAAATGGTGAGGTCTGAGCTATACTATAGACATGGGAAAATAATCATCTTTAAACTACTGGAAAAGTGCAAGCAGAAAAACAGGGCAAGAAATGAATAGTTACTTTATCCAGTAGTCACATGATGACATGCTGCTCCAGGTCCAAGCTACTTCATCAGAATACAAAAAAAATCATGTCAAAATCAGAAGGACAAAAGAAATAAAAATATCACCCGTTCAACTATACTAAAAGGTAACAAGACTTATTTGAAATAGATACCATAAAAAAAAAAATATATGTTCTCTTCTGTGAGAAACAAAGCCCAAACTGGGTTGACACTGACCCTGATAGTCAGAATGGTTATTGTTTCTATATCAGATATTTCTTAATAGATAAGTTATTCTACAGAAGATTAAGTTAGGTTGTCAAGTGGCATTCCTCTTGATGATATTATATAATGGAGTAGAAAAATAGTATATAAAAAGTAAAAGCACCTTAAGAAATGTCTCTGAAAGCAACAGTTTCCTTGCAACAAGCAGAAAACAACTTTCATGTCTCAGATGAAGCATTTTGAAAAGAGAGCCTGCACATGGAATAGCCTGTCCATGGAAGTGGTGGAATAACCTCTCCTGGAAGTGTTCAAAAGGCTTGTGGATGCGGCACATGGGGACATAGTTAAGGGATGAACATGGAGGAGCTGGGTTAACAGTTAGACTCGATTTTATATGGTGCATGTTAAAGAAAATAAATTAATTTCTATGAATTAAACTTCAGAACTTTGTTTACTACACTTACAACAGCATGATTTTGTATGCTAGCACAACAGCTATCTAAATTAGTTTATGATATGCTAGACACTGACCATGGTTTTTGTTCAGTTTGTTATCCACGTCCAGAAAATATTTGTCAAAGCACAGCATACACTCTACTAGCAGAGAGCCAAAAATTTTTCAGGAAAGGAGGGATTGGTAGGATTTGGAAGGGAATCTGTGAGCTGGCAAAAATTACGTTGTACTTTGTTGTCTCACTGGAGTAACACAGTTCTCAGGTGTTAGAACAGAAACAGGTCCAAGCTTTGCAACTGTGTGGCCTGAAGAATTTCTAAAGGCAAAGCATATGTAGATCTAATCACAGGCTACCAACAGCTATCAACAGGAGTCAAATTATGATCTCTTCTGAAAGGTAGCTGTGAAATCTACCCTTTTACAAGGGAATTCAGCATAGGAACAGAGGAAGAGTTAGACCAGGAGGCCATGCCATTCCACAGCTGCTGTACAGCACCTGGCCTGTAACAGTATGTCCTGCCTTCCATGCCATTTATCACTGAGCAGCTAAACCATTTATCAAATTTATGCAACACAGAGAAGCGCAAAAATGGTCAATAGTAGATCCATTCAGACCAGGGTCTCTTACTGTGACTAGATGCTAAGGGAAAGGGGCTGAAGAGACAGGGTGGTACTATGCTTCCTGGTACTGCCAGAGAGCCTTCTAGCTACCATATGTACTCAGGAGTCATTTTTATCCACACCTTCTTAAACATTTTAAAGCCATTGAATACATTCAAAAACCATTTATAACTTCTCCCCTGCATGAGAGCCTGAGCTCTAAACTTACTCATGTGAGAAAAAGTGAAGGGTTTTGTCTGTTTTGAACCTGATGCCTCCAAATGCCAACAAGAATAGCTATCCTTTCTTATTCAGCCTGGCTCCTCTAGGATAAGCCTTCACACAGCACAAAATCCCATGAAGCCCACCACATTCACTGTGTACTCTGCTGAGTACCACAGGGAAGAAGTTCTGCCTGTTCACCCATTTGTTATCATATACTGACCAGGGTAAGCTTTCTTGCATATCCCAGGTCTTGTTGGTTTTATTGTGGTTGGTTTTGTTTGGGTGGTTTTCAATTTGTTGTGGATTTTTGGGGTTTTTTTGTGCTTGGTTGGGTTGTTTGGGGTTTTGTTTGGTTGGGGGATTTTTTGTTTGGTTAGTTTGGGTTTTGGTTTTTGTTTTTTGGTTTGTGGTTTTGGGGGGTTTGGGTTTGGTTTTTTTTTTTTTAGTTTTTGTTTTGGTTGGGGTTTTTTCATGCTTTATTTAGGGATTTTTTGGCAGTGATGGAGGGCCAGGGGGTGTTGAATAGACCTACAAATATTAGAAAATTTTCTCCCTGGTATAGATGAAAAACTGGAATTTCATTCCAGATGTACAGTAGGCATTGCTGCAAACATCTCTTGGTGGAATTATAATGTGATCTGGATTTGTTATCATTTCATATACATCTCTTTGTTGCTGGACATTTCTGACCAGAAAAGAAATATTGGGGTCAAGAAAGCCTTGGATCCCCCCAACATTCTTTCCATGTCTCTCTTGCGGCCACAAGAATGTGCTTTCCCTATCTATCTGGTTTAATTCAGTCATATTAAGATCTAGTTTTAGTATTTAGAGTGTATGTATAAATACTTATTAAACAGTTCTAAAAAAAATTTTGTTTATAAACCAGTTATAGAAATTCTTTGTGGCAGAGAAATTCTTCAGAAATGCTTGATCTTGCATTGCTAACAAAATATTAATAACATATTCATTAAGCACTAAAACACATTTTTGCTTGCTAAATTTCTATGTTTTTCCTGTCTGTGCTCTCAAGCATGGATAAGTTTGCACACATTCTTAGGTGGTCCTGTTTGTAGAGACCCTTTCTGGGGAAGGGTTAATTGCTGCTCATTATTAATCAGAATGGAATATCCTTACTGTTATATCGAATGTCAAAAGTAATTTAAGAAAGTGTACTGGGGAGAATAATTTGTATTCTGGATGAAATATATAACTCTATTTATAAACCAAAACATGAAAAATATGAGTTAAATTCTAAACACAATATTCCCAGAATCAGCCAATCTCCTTCACAGCTTAACCAGCCAAAAGAAATCATAAAAACACCTATATTCATATGCAACATTTAAAAGACTACGTGAGTAGTGTATGCCTTATACTAATGCTAATGAGTATATCTCTAAATTGTTTCACTTGGTTTCTGCATTAAAAAAAAAAGAAAAAAAAATCAGCATGTTTGTGTGCAGAAATTAGACTTGTACAAAACAATCAGATTCTTAGCTAGTCCTATGCCTGTTGGCATTCATTTATTTGAATACATGCATTTTGCTATTTGGTGCAGATATGCTCACAATCTACCACTGCCAGTGATACTGAAAAACAATACTCTCAGCTCCCTATAAGCAGTGGAGGAAACAGTCTTCTGCTTTAACTCATTATATTTCTGTACTATTGTAATACGACTTATTTCACAAATACTAACTTATGAATTATTAAGGAATTATAATACTGTTTTTGTTTTGAACCATCTCAGCTGCACAGGTGAGTCAAGAAATCCACAATGTTTTCCAGAGTATTAGAAGTTCTTTCCTAATCTCTTTATAAAACATTTCTTGTGTTTTATATCACCTTTTCTGAAAACATTGTGGTATCAAATCTTACCAGTAAGACTTCTTCTCAGAGTGACTTTTGCACAAATAGATAGACTTGAGAGATAATGTAAAGAAAATGGAACAATAAATAATAGAGGTAGAGCATTTGGTCATATGAGGAGACTGAGCCAATAAATAGAAATTCACTACATTAGGTTATCAATAAATATGCAGGCACTTATTTTTGCTGAGCAATGCTAAATAAGTAAGTTTCAGAATATTGACCAAATATTTAACTTGAAAACAGAGTTTGTAGGCAATAAACAAGATGAACTAGATTTTTGTTTAGGACATAAGGTATTAACAATCAAAATCTAACTATGAAGGTGAGAGATTAATCTCAGTGGGCAAGGCTGCACATTGTCTATGGCACTTTGAGTCTACTACCTTATCTGTATCTGAGAAAGTGAATTTCCTCAGGGAATGTATATTTTACCAGTTAGGAAGATTTCAACAAACAGGGGTTGCAATGCAAAGATGGGAAGTTTGTACTTAAACGACTGGGATCACGTCTGTGATCCATCCTGAAAGGGATGCAGCATCCAGGAGCCCCCTGCAGAGCGGAGGCAGTGGAGTGCACATCTACTCCGGAGGTTGTGGCTCCTCTGGAGGTCACGGAGTAGCTGACACAGGTCAATAGCAGGCTGTTCTCCAAGCACATTGCCACAGGCCATTTTAACTATCATTTTCCTTTCTACCTGTTTGTATCTATGCACAGGCCAAAAATATCTTATGAGTCATGAAGTGCACATATTTTTAGGCACATACCTTGGGGTGTAAAGGAGAGCTGAGGGAATAGCAATAACAGTAAAACCTGCAGCAACAAGTATGTGTTAGTCTGACACTAATGGGTACAGTATGGATTTTGTGTCATTTTTCCAGAATGGAGCAGGAGTGTCAAGGCAAATTCAATTTGCTGCTATACTCTTGCAAGAATATCTGCATAACAAAAAGGTCAAGTGGCCCAAAAGAATATCTTTTAAGGTATTAGAGCCAAATGGCTGTGCACAGTCTACCTGGCAAAACTCACTATATCCCATCTAACCTACCCCTGTATTAAATAAAATGGACTATATTCTGCTGCTCTGATCTTTTCAGTTACTCTTTTTTTTTATTAGAAAATTAGAACAGAAAATAGATCTAGAAGAGATGATTTGTGACAGCCATGGCAGATTGTGCATCTGACAAGTGTAAGCTCTAAGAATAAAAGAGCTTTTGATAATTTTATTCTAAGTGACATTCGATGGGATTTAGGCTTCTATATTACTCAGACACTTTTGAAATTTTTCCCCATAAAAGGAAAAAAACCAGAATCCATTCATCAGATGAGAATATTTCAGTCCTAGCTCCCAGCTGCAACAGTTGTCTCAGGGAGGCAGCTTCAAGATGTAGCAGTGGTTCATACCAGAAATGACACAGCAAAAAAGCCTGCCAAGCCGAGGCAAAACCTTCCCTACTTCTGCCACTCAGATAAAGACACTCACCCAGACTCTGAGATGTTTGGGGTCTTAGGTTTTGATGGCTGATTCACCCTCCTACTGAATGTTGAGGAAGCATGGATCAGAACCATACTGTTTCCTTTTTAGTCCTGAAAGTTGGGATTAAACAAATAAATATGGAGAAAGAAACAATAAAATCACAAAGACATGGAAATTGCTGAAAAAAAATTAATGTGCTGCCATTACTGCATAAGTTAATGTTACGTCGTCGTGTGGTTGATTTGTTTTAAAAATACCTAAATAAATTACAATCCACTCTGACCTTTCTTCCAGTATTAAAAACATGTCAGAAAAACCCAAGATGTTTATTTCCTGCTGGCAACTTCCAGAATAAAAGTGCTGTAGAGAAAAGTCAAGCGGTGCAATCACATATAGATAAGATGCATAAGCAACAAAAACATTTATGCCACCCATAAAAATCTTAATCTCCTCAGGTCCCTTTGGACCTGTTTTTTGTTGCTCTTTGCCCTATAGAGCTACTTACACAAGTACAGAGAGGATGTAAGGTTAGGGCAAAGACAAATTAAGTCTCTTTAACTGGACATGAAAATCTGTGCAGGTGGAAAAGTGGTTGATATTTTCAAACTAAGGTGTTTAGCCACACAGTTCCCATTGAAACTAATTAGAAGTGAGCAGATTATTCTCCCACTTTGCTTAAGGCAGCCTCAAGCACATAGTACTAATGAGTAAAGGGATGGGAGGAGAAGAAGAAAGTGAAAGCCCCATAAACTTTTAAAAGAAAAACAGTCTAATCTGAATGTGTGTTTCAGTTGTAAGTGCCGAAAGAGTTGGATGTTTTGTATAATTTAATGCATACCAATACACAAAGCTTATTAAGAGTACTCAAGCCTCTTGGGTTACTCTATAAGCATGAATTATTTCATAAATGTACCCTGTAGCGCAAGGTGTATGCAGGCACACAAGGGAAAAAAAATAAAGGAAAGCAATAAACAGCAAAAAAACTTCAAATTTAAATTTAAGGCTGTAACATCCCTAATTTTTCTCTCAGAGATTGGTATAATATTAAATATTAGCTTTGTTACTTGCATGATAAGTTAGATGCAGATATACAATGGTACTCCCTTTCCTTGGAAACTCAATGCCAGTGATATCGATTATATTTGCAGTTGAAAGCGATGAAGATCAGGTTCCTGAAAAATGCTTTACCCAATAGTTGGCCAGCCAAAAGCTGCCTTTTGGTAATTTCCCATTTCCATTGGGGTATACTGGTATATCTTTATATTTAATAGATTTAGCTATAAATCAAAGAATCGTCATCCTCATCTTTAAAAATAGCCTACTTCCCAAAGAAGAGTATCATTGTCACTGGATTATCTCTGGAAGCATCACCTTCGACATGGCTTTCTATTGAGAGTCATGACCTCTTTCCACCTCAGATAAGGAGCAAACTGATGGATGTCGCACACATTTTCCCTTTTATTTTGAAACTCATGCACAAACTTTCAAGTCCCAAGCCTTTCAATTACCCCAGTTTGCTTTGAAATACATAATGTTGAATGGCCAATCAGAAGTCAGGTAAGACTTTTATTTTTTGTTTCGTGGAAAGAAAACCAACGACTTGTAGTATTCATGTATTTTTTAATAAATATATCTTTTTTAACTAGTTGTTCACAGCAATGAAAATGAATGGTTTCATTCCTCTTAAAATTTATAAATGCATCTAACTAAAAGAGGAGAGTCCTTATTAAGCCGTACAGAGTGTAACAGTGTATTCATTTAAGAAANTATTCAAAAAGGACTCTTCCAAAATCACACCTGTTGACCTCAAATTTTCTTCTTCCCTTCTTGTTTCCCCTCTTTCCTGGAATGTTGGCATTATTTTCTGAAATTCAGTGCCCACAAAAAAATATTGAAATAAGTCTTACGGCTTTCTATGTCAAGGTCTATGATGATGTGTTTTATTTTCGTTGGTTGAAGCAGAAGGCACTTCAGAGCCTCCTTCAGAACCATGACACTGTCTCAATCTATGTGTCCATGTCATTGTTTTT
>VZTA01014676.1:0-15976 GCA_013398855.1 Mohoua ochrocephala
AGACCAAACCCGCGACACTTATTCTTGTTGTTTTGAAAATAAATTGAAATATCCATCTAATTTAAGGGTTTCCTTCAGAGTAGAGGATTAAAATCTGTAATTTGTTTTATGCGAGGTCTTTTTCTTTATTGTGCTATTAGGTAGAAGCTAATATTTAAGGAAATTTCGTAGTGATTACTCCCTTGAGAAATATTTAGTTCCTCATTTAATATTTCCATTTTATATTTAATGGTTTATTAAGCTGGCTTTTTTTTTTTCTTTGTTTTACACCTGGGGATCATAAATCTGCTGTTTTCTTTTAAAGATAATGTTTTTTTTGAGTACTTATTATAATTTAGGGTTTAAAGATCGCTCTTCCTCCACTCACTGTACTTAGTCCTTACTGTGAGGCAGATTAATGACCCCTTTGGTTTAAAGAACTTTGATTTTGCTTCCTCTTTCTGTGCTGTGTTACTGTGGTACAAACTAGCCAAGAACGTGGACAATGAAATGGTGAGAAGTTAGAAAGCCACCATGAAGAGATGGTAACTGCCTCAGAACAAAATGGTTTAATGACAAAGTTCAATGTGACCCTCCCTGAGGCAAAGGCGTTGACAGTAGATCATTCGGATGAGATTCAGGGCTTGATTCAGCTGCTCAACAGGCATCTATCTAGTGCTCTTTTAGCTGTCACAGGGTGTCCTTTCCATCCTTCAGGCCTAACACTACAGCAAGGTGCTCATCCCACAGAGGATATCCTACAAAATCTTAGGAAAAACAAATGACACTGTATTCTGGGCAAAAGATTCAAGCTCACTCTTTCAGAAGGTAGAAGTCAACACTGCACTGTCTCCATGAGTGGTAGGGGCATTTAGTCCCATAATGTTCAAAGGAAATGAGATCAACTGTATCTGTTTTAAATGGAGTCAAATAACTCCAGTGATAACACCTTCTTACTTACATGAACTCTATATAGTGTATATGTGTATTCTGAAAGTAAGGGGCTAAGTTGTATTGAAGCCCTAGACAACATCACTCCTACAGGAACAGTCACTGGAGCCTAGGGGAAAAAAGATTTTAAAAATTGCAATTCAAATTGCTGCTTTTCAGGAACATCCCAGTTTTTGAGTTAAGATACAGAACAGACAAGGTAGTAGGGTGAAAAAAAAATCATGATCGTAGGTTTGTTCTTGCTTCTAACTACAGATTTGCTTCACTCGCTGAAACAGGTCTTTGATACCCGGCTTCCCTCCCTGCAGTTGCTATGGTTCCTAATGCAACTGGAACAGGAACATACTGTCAAAAAAGATTTGGGAAAATGCACAAAGGTGCAAGCTTTTTGGCATATTTTCTTAAAACTCAACACCTTATAAAACCAATCAAGGGCACTACTACTAGTGACATAAATAGTTAAAAATATCCATATCCATTAAAGATCTTTAAAAAATATCTGAGCATTAGCTTATGTCTGTGCACTCGTCACAGGAGTGGATTAAAGAAACCAAATAAACAAATCTGAAATGAATAAATCCTAAAAAGCCAATCTTTAGAGAAGTCATAAGAGAAGTATAAAATTAGGACATTAAGCAGAAAGAAGAGAAAAGGGGAAAATAGGTGTGTCTTTTTAATTTCTTCATTTCTCTAGAACTTTACAATCTCAGTTCCCTCACCTGCCCAGGGTACAATTAAAACCAACAGTCCTCTCTTGAGAAGATCACAACCTAAAATGACAGTAAGTATCAGAAAGGAAGGTGAAAATCAAAGGCAGTATTAAGAATTAATCAACTGCTTTTTGCAGAGAATCCAGAAAGTTTCTTTTCTGCTTCTCAAATGAGGACACTACTCTCTTTATGTAATCTAAAGAAAAAAAAGTTTGGGTTGTGTTTAGGAGACTAAGACTCCTCCCTTCTCTGCATTATCTAGCTTTAAATTCCAGTGAAACACAGTACAGCTAGAGGCTGCAGCTGTGGTAGGAGGAGTAGTTCCCTCACCTGGCTCATTTACATGACAGTAACTTCTGTGACACTGAAAGAAGTCCAGCCTTGTCATCTTCTCACTGCACATGTTGAGAATTCAGAACCAGTGATAGTTTTTAATTTGTCACACCTGAAAATGTAAAACCTCATACAGTGTGAGAACAAAATTACAGCATTTTCCTGAAAACTGAAAAATGAAAATTCCTGAGACCAAGAAAACTCTGTTTGATGTTCTAGGAAAATGAAGCAAGGACAATATTCTAAAGAGAGCATGTCAAATTTAATTCAAAGTTTAAGTAGTTTCTCAAAAAACCTTCTAACTTGCTTCTGTTCCCATAATAATATAGGAGAAGGTGGTGTTGGTTGCTCTTGACTCAAAGCTTTAGGGCACGGACAAATTCTGGGGAAAAACGTGCCGATTTGTTCTACAGCTCTATTTTCCTATTTTCTATTTTTCCTTTACTATTTAGCCTTCAGAAGTTGACACTATCTATTTAATATGGAAATGCAGTGTTAGTAGCATTCTTTTGCTGTCCCTTTTTATCCACATTGACAAAATAAATACTCAGCATATGAACCTGGTGAGCTACTAAGCAAATCTACAGTGGTGAATGCATCTTCGAGGCAGGGTGATCTCTGACCAGGAGGAGATACTCAGCTGGCTGAGATGCATTTCCAATATCCAGGCATAAGCTGTATCTAGGCCAGTGCTTCCCCGTATGGTTAATGCACACGGGCCAGGTGAGAAATAAGCCATACATTTTAGTAGTCAAGGTGATTGGCCACTGGAACAGGCTGTTTGAGGGTGATGGAATATCAACCCCATCTCAAGTTTTTCAGTTCAGGTTTAGCGTCCATCAGCTTTTGAAGATGCACTGCAATCAAATGCCAGCCACTGCCCTATTTTGTAAAGAATTATTTTGCAGGCCCAAGGTGTGTTACAGCAGTCAGATCTACAGTCCTGCTCCAGTCTTAAAAATGGTGAGTGTGAATGTAGGAAAGCATTCATCATAGTAACGTCTGGCACTAGAATGATTTTTTGAAAGATGAATAGTGTCGATTTAATCAGAAAACTGAATGCAATGTACTCCACACACTTCCCCCCAGGTTTCTTTCTCATGCAGAGATTTAAGGAAAGACGACTAAGTTATTCAGTCTCTCCAGGGAGCCTTGCAACTAACTGGGATTTAGCATTGTATGTGTCTCACAAAATTCTTTTCAAGTATCAATATCACATCAAGTGTTTATGGTTGATTTGGATACTCTTTGCATGCTTTATAAATTTTTAAGGGCTTTAGGATCCATGCGTTTTTGTATCCTAAATGAGCACTTTCTGGATGGCTTGGGTCAGGGGTATCAAGGCATGCTACCTATTTAAGTGCTGAAGTCACACTTATTTCTTTCAACATCACAGACTTGTACACCACTGGCATTATTGCTCTGTGCAGTCAGTTTTTGTATAATTATTCATTAGGGCTTTTTTTTAAAAACAGATAATAGCCAAAATTTCTTCCTTTTTTTTTACACTCTTCTCCATGATTCATACTGTCTAACTGAATTTGTCTCAGGCTTTTAAGAAAGTAGTAAAACCTGAGATCCATTGATGGGACTTCAAACTATCAAGTTTTACAACAAAACAAGACTTTAAAGATTTTGTCAAACATTTTATTACTTGATCACAGATGGAGAAAGGTCGTGCATGACAACTACTTTATTTTTTACAAAGCTGAGATACTTTGAGCATCTTGACATCTTATAACACTGCTATTTCACCATGAAGAAACAATTCCTGCCTGTTCCTGCCCTGAGTCATCTTCAGGTTATCAAAAGAAATCTGTAGCACTGTGAAGGGAAAGAATGACATTGGAATCTTCCATGATTTATTATTAGCTACTAAATGAGTCTGTACCTTACCTGAGTAATATTTTGCCTCCATTCTTTAGCAGGCAAAAGCTTAACATGCCTTATTAAGTGAAACCAGGTTATTTTTACTGTGATTGTCTAGTGAATGTTTTTTTGAGCTATTTTTTGGGTTTGCTTTCAACTCTCTTTTTTGATTTGTGACTCTGTTGCTATTGTAAGTATATAGGATTTAGAACATTGCTAGCTGAAGGAAGTAAAAAAATGGTAGGAAAAAAAATAGGACTTTTGTACCATACAACTTATCGTTAAAATTCTAATATTTACTGGATGTTTTAATAGAAAATAAGTTAGGCAGAAGTTTGTAGATGGAGAAAATTTCTCTTATGATCTGTGGATAAACTTTCTGAGTGGATAAACTTTCCACTATGTTTTCTGAACTCATAAAAAGTTGCTATCCATATCTACAAATCCTAGTCTTATCTGTGTAGTTAGGCCACCAGAGTTATAAGAACAGTACAGTAGTACATAGCCTACTTTAGATATAAGAAAATTAATCTAAAGAAGAAATTCTTGTACTCCATGTTGTCTCAAATAAGTTCTACTTCAGGAATTTTTCTTTGAAAGAGTGTTTTCTGTTGTCTGCTCCCAGATCTGTTCCAGCACCAGTATCTAGTTGCCCTTTGAACATCTGGTCTTGTTCTAATCTACTTGTTACTACTCTAGTAAAGTTATGCCTTGGAGGACCTTTGAGAAATGCGTTAAGTGAAAGCATTTTTACTTGTGATTTATATTTTTCTCTTGTCGCTTCGACGAGTTTTCAAAAATTAGATGTAGAAGCTGCTTCCAAGTATTTACTTCGTGAGAGCACAATAGTAGGAATCTTTCCTAACACTTTAATTATGCTACTTTTTCTGCAAAACTTTGTGTTTGTTTCTGTCCCTTTTTATTTGGGGAGGGAAAAAGTGTCTACCTAGAAATGGACAGTAGGGGGACTTGAACTCTGTTCTCTTTTCTATTTATGTATTGTATTTTAAACAGACCGTGGATTCGAAACACAGAATGCTTCAAACACTGAAAAGACATCCTTGCTCTGTGTCTTCATAGCAGGCCCTAAACTCCTAGTTCTTTCTGCCTTTATCTATGAATTTTTGATGATAATGCTAGAGCAAGATTTCTGCCTGCTCTCCTTCCCACCCTGAGAATTTTACATCCCAGGGCAGAGGGTGGCTGGCTGACCTTTCACAGGACTAGTGAGAGGTGCTTGCTTCCACACGGCTTGTTCATCCCAAGGAGAAGCCCCATCTGTCTCTTTCTAGATTTAAAGAAAATAATTTGAGATTTGGAAAAATGTTTGGGTTGTTTTTTGTTTTCTTTAGACCAATATTTCTGTATTTATACTTCAGTCACCTAGTTGCTTTTCTGAGTGATGCGTACAAAGAGTTAATCCACTTCAGTTGGGTTTTAATACATCTTAAAGAGAACGGTCAGTGTTTTAGATGTTAGATATTTTAACAACATGGACATCCGGATCCTATTCTGTTGCTGCTTTTTTTTCTGTCTATGTACAGCACAGATATCATATTCTTCCTTGCCTGAGGAAGCCACAGACAACTGGCTAGGCTAAGGACAAAGCCAGGGCCTAAAATACAGAGGAGCTTGAACAATGAGCTAAAAAGTGATTGAAAGGCTTGTTCTGAAGCTGGAGGGAGAAATGTGTTCTTCAGGGAAGAAGATTAAACTTTATTCCCAAATATTGTGCTAGGAAACTAGCATATCTAACTTCAGGAGAATGCTTCAGTATGTGTACAGACCTTTTGTTTTAATAATTTTCCTTTGTGTCTGTGGATAAGTTGGGGTTTTTTTTGTATGTGTGTGGGGGAGGATGTGTTGTGGCTTTGTTTTTTGTTTGTTTTTTTTTTTTTTCTTTAAAAGAGATTGTGGTCTTTCTGTATGATCTTTAGACCAATTTCACAAAATTAATCTATTGCAAAAGTAAACCTCATTATTTTGCCAAGGAAACACAGGTGGTAGTCAGACTCATGTTAGAATCCTTGATAATGCCTTTGATAGATACACCAAGTTCCTCAGCAGAATAAACGTGGAGAAACAAAAACATATTCAGTCATAGAAAGATAACAATTCATAGCCAGCTCACAGAGCATGAAGGGTCCTGGTTCTTTTTTAATGTACTTTTCCTTCTTTATAGCAAACTTTAACTTGCATACATCGTTCTCTTGCTCATCCATGTGCATTTCCTGTCTGATTTATCTGATGCTCATAACTTTACTCTCTTTATATATTTTTGCTTTCATTATTTTTAGTTAGAACTTTCGTTTGACTCTGAGATTAAAATCAGTAATACTAAAAGAAAAGCTGTTCTGTTCCTGTGTATTACACAAATTAAGCTTTTTTTTGTTTGTTTGATTTCCTAAGCACAAACATTGATACTATATTCAGTGACCTGAAACCTCTTACCCGGCCTCAGGGGTTCTTCTGGAGAAGCCCAGGTCTCCTGTGAATCCTGTGCCACGTCTTCCTATCACAGCTACTCTGGGGCTCCTTCTGTTGCATTGTATATTTATGGTTAAGTAGCATTAACCCATTCAAGTTGCTTTTAAGCAGATTTTATTGACATTGCCGTTGACAGCAGTTGAACTGCTGGACAATAGCATTTTTAACAGTGCTGTTTTTAGGAATTAGCTGAATGCAATGAGACAGGGAGAACAAGCTATTCTTTACTCAGGAAGCATGAAAAGTTTAGTATATATCTGTAGTTTACTGGGATGCATGCAGAAATCTGGCTTTCCAAGGAAGAACAAGGTACATTATATAGTCGCATCCTCTTAGGGTCTTTGCTGAAGTTATACAGTTGTTTTGCCATGTTAAGCTGTCGGCAGCCCCATAATGACTAGGAAATAGCTAGATTCCTCCAAAGAGAGATTTGGTGTCAGTGATAGAATTACAGAGATAAGCTAGTATCTAGTCATATATTTTTTGAAATTTTCCTTTTTCTATTTCAGATATTGTTGCTCATTAAAATATCTAGGAGCCAGATTCAAATCCTGTTGGGGGAATGTTGGACAAAGCTTTGATGTGGATCAAGACTTGAAACATTCATTCTGTTTGATATGCCATATGTAGAGATAGAATCACACGCTCCCTTCTTTTCTGTGGAAGCTGGGGCTGTTGCTGAGGGAGCCGGGAATATTTAGCCTGGAGAAAAGAAGGCTCAGGAGTGACCTTACTGCCTTCTACAACTACCTGTAGGAGGTCGTAGCAAGATGGGGGTCAGCCTTTTCTCCCAGGCAATCAGTAACTGGACAGGAGGAAATGGCCTCAAGTTGCACCTGGGGAGGTTCAGGTTGGACATCAAGAGGAATTCATTCGGAGGAATTTCTTAACTGAAAGGGTTGTTAAATGTCAGAATGGACTGCCCGGGGACATGGTGGAGTCACCATCCCTGGAGGTGTTCAAGAAATGACTGGATGTATAGTCTAGTTGACAAGGTCATGTTCAGTCAAAAGTTGGACTCGATGATTTCAGAGATCTTTTCCAACCTAATTAATTCTGCTATTCTTTCAATGTTTAGTGTTAAGGTATCAACCTGATAACATTCATTGTTTCAATATACTTTTTTTCTAACTAGACACCATTTGTTTCATCGTTTAGATTCGTCTGATGGCAAGTACTTACGGTTACCGCATCCTTTCCCAAAAAGGCTTAGAAGTCAAAAGAAACAGCATTTTCTTAGGTGTCTCTGAAGCCCTTTAAAAAATATAAAGAGCTCTCTTTTCAGACTGTGAGTATTTCAGTCAAAACTAACTTGATCAAACATAACAGATGACGGAGATTTTAACTGCACTTTCAAAAGACAGCTTTGTTGATAATGTGAAAGTTAAGCAATTAGTTTGCTTTCCAGACTTCTCAGCTGTTATTCACAAGGAAAGTATTGTGAGAAATTCTACTCTTGCCTTTGACCCTTTCCTTCACACTTATAAATACATGAAAGTGAAAACCAATGTTCTCTGTTCTTTATAAATTTTTCACTTAAAAGCTCTCTTAAGAATAACCATGAAGGATCGCATATAATGGTTTATAAATATAGTTACTCTAATACTTCTCTTTCAAGGAGAATAAAGAAAACCATTGTGGTTACATTTGCTTCAGAAGTTAAAATTCTTTGTGTTGAATGTCTGCAGTATCAGTCTGAAGGAAAGTAGTTTATAGCTAAACAGTTTTTCTGTACTGTAGCTCAGAACCTACAAGCACAGTAATCCATCAATTTTCAATTTATGTTGTCTCTTCTAGTACAGTAAAAGCAGGAGGTTTTGCAACATACACTATTGTGTTAGATCCTTTTTCTTTTTTTACAGATTCTTAAAGAAAGGATAAGTATTTTTTCCACCCTCTCATTCATACATTGAACATGTGAAGATCTTGAAGTCCAGGGTTTATATTTTTCATCTGAGAGGTGGCAAGTGAAAAGTACAACTCATTGAGATTGGTTTCGTAGCATAGTGATTTGGCATTGAGTTACTCAAGGCAGCTGAGTGGTGGAATCACGGAGATAATTAATTCATCTCTTGAGGGTGTGCTGAAACACTTTGCCGAGACACGGCATCTGATTTGCCATGGACAGGTACCTATTTCTTACTGTTGTTCACTCATTCTTAGTGATTATAAGTTTTAGTAATTTTGCTGAAAGTCGTTCTGTCCTAAAGTAGGCAGTTTAGCCCTCAGTGTAGGCTGTGGAGAGAAGGGATGGTGGGGTGCACCAGTCATGACTCCTGGAGGTATCTTTCTCTATTAACGACAGAAAACACCTAGATCCACGAGACTCCTTGCTGTCTGTACTTACGTGGAGTGCATTTGAGCAGCTCAATTAAATCCACAAAGATATCAAAACCTGTCTTCCTTCCATGTAATTTGGACACCTAATTCAGGAGCGTAGCTTTCCTGAGTTCTTTTGTAGTCAACAGTGAGCGAGAAATACTTGCAGAGGAAAATCAGCTGGCTTCTTCATCTCCCACCTCTGTGCCTCAATTGCTTTCTGAAGTTAGACAGTGTCAATTGAGGTATCAAATCACATCGATTTCAGTAAGAATTGGGTTGCCATTATGAATTTGAGTATTAAATCTTTGTCTTTAAGTATTTTGTTTTCTAACATCTATGTTCAAGCTCCTTGGGCAAACAGAGGTTCAGCAGATTCAGTTTAGAACCTACTTCTCTCTGTTGAGTTTGTGGGGCGCCCTGTAATCCTGATTTCCTTATTTAACATAGGTTCCTGAATTAAAGTGAGTATGAGTTTTTCAAGCATGGCTTTTATTTTCATCTTCCGTGCTTGCATACCTCCTTAGTTTTCGAGTATCTGTGGTACTGAAAGGATAAAATTCATTCCAAGGTTTGTGAACCAGCTGTGTATTGGAGATCTCTTTTAACAAGGATAGTTAGTTTTGCCTTGTTTGACTTCACTTCATTTTCATTGATTTGTATCAGAAACATTTATGCCAAAGAATAGTATTCTGTTCAAACAGAATGGGATAGCTTTGTCTGACAGTTTCTCACTTGAGTGCCAGTTTTGATCATGGGTGTTTCTAAAGCTCTTTTTTGTTTTTCTCTTTATTTATTTTTAGCATTAATATGATCTTTTAAGTTATTCATGTTCCTTCCTTGCTGACTTTGTGACAGTATGTGCTGTCCTCTGCTCTTTCTAATATCCCAACCACTTTTGTAGCTTCTTAGTAAAGAACAGTGGGAAACTAACACGGGATAATTTTTCCTGCTGTATTATATTTAAGTTGGATACTTTCCCTGATCTGCTTCATGGAGCAGCTGCACAAACAGTTGTGTGTCTGTCTGGTACTGCAGCCAGAGACTTGTGAAACCATAGCCTAAGTCATGGTGCTTTTGAGCTACCTTCAGTGCTTATAATTAAAAGGCAGCTATGATTACATGTCTGCCATAACTTGTGTTTTTGTAGTCTTTCTTATTGGAGTAGGTACTCGCATTCATCCCAATGTAGTTATTAACCCCATCTGTTTCACTGTAAATCAAACGGGCTACTTTAGGTTCAGGGAAGGGAAGAAGTAGGGCAGTCTTGTAACTTTCAGTGCTTTGTATAAGTAATGCTAAAATGTACTATTTAATTAAAAGGTTGACGTAGTTTGTCCATAGTATAGTCTAATTCCTACTGGATGCTTATAATCAAGTAAAAGCATCAGAACTGTATTGTACTTCATACAGATTTGTTTGCAAATTTTTTGCATGAGTTCTCTACAGTGCAGACTAAAAATATAGTGGTATTTAATTAATACACAAACTTCTCTAAAGACAATTGACAGAAACAATTCTAGTATAAAATGTGACAACTACACAAATTAGATGTATAAGTTGCTATAGAATTTCTGAATTCAACTCTGAAATCCAGCAGAACTTATTCTGGGAATAAATGTTAAGATGCATTGAAGTTACAGCCATAGAAGATATAAATAATATTTTATTTAAAATATTTCTTCTGTCCTGTAAAGTTGAATCCATCTGAAGAAAATACACTTTTGAAGTTTAGCATCTGTCTCGGCTTAAAACAGAGATGTGGTTTAACAAAAAAAAAAATATACTCATATATAAGGTGATAATTAATAATTCAGAAGACAGTTATGAATCAAAAGAAGAAGGAATATATTTCCTTACTCTTGTATCTGACCAGTAAAATCTCAGAATATAAGTACTATTTATTTAGAAATTAGCTCAAATACCATCAATTCTTTCTCTTTTTTACTTTTTTTCCCCCAAATCTCTCCCATCCAACTCTTGCTTCACATAATATGCCAGACATTTGCTGGGGACTTTTGCACAGAATAAGCTTGGAACTGATCCATGTTAAGTATCTTCACTTTTTGCATTACAATATAAATGCAAAAAGTGTTTTCATTTTATCAGTAAATAAGCGTACAAATGTTGTTCTTAGTCACGTGAGACTATCTCTCATCAGGTTTGTAATAAGCCTTAGTGATGTGGCACTCTGACTCTGCTAGGTTTTAGTGTAATTGATTTTAAAAGATTGTGTTTCTTATCAGTGAGGAGTGTGAAATATGTTTTTTTTCTCTGGGGAGCAAGTATTGCAAAAATGTAGTGTAGAGATTTTAGAAGTGAAGGAAAAAAAGAGGCAAATGTTTGTATTAACTGCTGTCACAAACATTCTTTATGATCCAGATGTGGTGGGTCCTTCTGGAAGTCTGTTGTTCTAACCAAGCCTCTGCTGCTTGCAGATGCATCAGCTCTCAGTGATTTGCAAACAAAGTGTAGCAAATAAGGAATAAAATGGGTAATCAGCAAGCTTTTGAACAAAAAGAAGCAAAATTTATCTGGCGAGCGTAGGGGTAGATTTATGTGGGAGAGGTGGAACTCACACACGCTCACATACGGTCACAGAGATGGGACGTCACACCATGGCCATGACTTCAGCACCTAGTTACTCTCACTCAGGGTGACAATACTATGATCTTAGGCTCATAGTCATATTTTGTAGCTTTATTTTGAGCTGCATCTGTACTGATAAATGGCACATTGCCTGGGAGGAAGACTGAAACTATTATTCATTTGTGTTGCCCGAGCATTAGTGTTTTCTCAGATAATGTTTGACTTGTGCCATGTCGTGCTTGCTGAAATGTTCATCACAGAGACAAATCTCTAAAGGCCATTTGGATGAGACTGTGGCAAGTTTGGCTGTATTTGCCCTGCGTGGACCTCAGACATTGTTGTCACGGCACATTATGTTCTCTTATATGCTATGGAAAGGTGCTGCAGCTGGCTGTGACACACCTTAAGACACTTTTGAACTGAAATGAAAAAGGAAATGAAAATTAGGTGCTGATGGCATAAGGTTCACCAGCCACTCAGTGGGCAGAACTTGTGCTTCAAAGGTGATACAGACCACCCAAAGCTGACCTGATCTCCAGGATGTCTCTCTTATTGGTACGGAGTCTGAAGTGGCTTTGGTTTTCATTTAGGCACCCAATCCCGATTTAATATGAGATCATCTCTGAGGTTTTTATATCTGAACATGCTGAGCTTTATGAAGAGCTTCCAGAGTATATAAAAAGTGGAAGATTGAGTGATACTAGTGCATTTTTCATGTCTATCATGTATAAGAGCTTTCTGGTTCTCTATTGAAGTCTGTACTTGAGGTATCAGCTGAAGAGGAAAAAGTATCTTGCCATGAATATAATTTTCTTAGAATTGCTTTTACACTATGGCAATGAGTATGATAGAGAGAGAGCATGACCCATTTCTTTTATCTTACTGCATTTTGTGGCTGACATATTTTAAAGTATTCCCTTAAATATTTTTGTGTTAGGTCAGAAGTCTGGTTTCTTGCAGTTACTGCATGTTCACCATCACACCTAAACAAATGCATTCTGTTGTTTTTATCTGTTAAAGTTTTTTTTCCCTAGTCAGTTAGCTGACTTTTAGTAATGCACATAAAAAATGCAGAATCCAGAATACTAACCTTTTTTGTCTGTGTAGTGTGCAAATTCACTCACACTGCAGAAATTGATTTTAAAGCTGCCCTTCAAATCATGAATTATTCCTGTAGTAGTTAAACATATATAGAATCTCTTTTTGTCGTTTTAAAATTATGTGGATTAAAATACATTTCTAACAAATGAATGAACATAAGAAAAAAGCAACATTAAAAAATATTATGTGATGAATTAAATGTAATAAACTTAAGGAAGCAAATTTCCATTTTGTATTGTGATAGCTGCAAGGATTGATTCAGTTGTAGTGTTAATGTACAGGTTCTGGACTGTGAATTGGAAAGGATGTATGTTCTAAATCAGGTCAAGCCTACAAGACTGAGGTATTCCTCTTGTGCCACTACTGTTTCTACAGAAATACAGATGCTTTAAGACATGTGACTCTATTTCCTGTGATCAGCTTGGGTGTCTTGCTCCGTGGCAGCACTAATGTGTAACTCCGTGATGTGTGGCTGGTTTGTACTTTCTGATTACCAGGGGTAAGTTTGGGAGAGTCACCATCACCTTCACCAGCTGCATGTGAAAAAAAGCATATCATTCTTCCACAGATCTGTTCATATAATTCCTTACTTCTAGTTTTTGACAGCTGAAGCCCTGTCCATACTGTGACAAAATATCTCACTAATATGTGTCAGTAGATCGTCCAGTCAAACATCATGTTTTTACATCTATATTGAAGTTTAATAAGTAAAACTTAGCTAAAACTATTTTCCAGAGAGGTGTCCAATTTTGTTTTGAAGCTGTAAGGAGGAAGATATGGAGCCATTGTTTTCTTTGATAATATGATTCAGTAGGTAATCGCACTGCAAGTGAACACCTTTTCTGTTAAAGAGCCCTTTAACACCCAGCATTTTCTCCATATGAATGCAATTATGTCATCCTCAATAATTGTTTCAGTAAGCTAATCAACCCACTAAGTACTTTGCTGTAAAACATTTTACCTAATTGTAAAATAGTTTTACTGATGGAAATTATGTGTCAGTTATGTATACAAATCACCATAGCACTGTATACAGAAGTTAAAATTTCTCCATACTTCTTCTGCATTCTTAATAATACATATTTGTGTTGGGATTTTTCCTGAACCTGCCTGTGATATTTGTTACCATATCTTATACTGCAGCTTTTCCTTCCATGATTAGCCAAGTGCGATGAGGGGTGACTGCACTTCTTCCTCCACAGTGTCATCTATGATGTTTTTGTCCTAAAGACTTAAAGCTTTCACCTGCTGCTCGGTGGAGCTTTTGGAGAGCTTGTGAGGAGCAATACCTGTAGTGTACAGATAAAGTTACTCTACTCTGATCCTGAAAATATACAAAGTAGTGCTAACACCAATAAAAAGTTAAAGATGGAAAGTTGAAAACCCAACCCAGCTAAGTTACGTGCAAATAAAATTACCATAAGTCCAATAAACTGCTTTTCTTTTTATAACCAAGAAGCATTGAGCCCCCTGAAAATACAGATAATCTGTGGGTTTAGGAAAGACTTGGTTGTAAGCCTTGTGCATTGAGGATGAATGCAAGATGGAATGACAGGATGATAATCCTTTCACTGCCAGTAGGGGCAATATTTCCCATCATCCCTTCCTGACGTGAGAAATTAAGTTCTCTTGCAATCCAGCCATCTTCTTCCAGTGTCGAGAGAACGAGGAGAATTTCCTGGTTTTTTTCCACAGCATTTCCAACATCTTGGAAAATGGAATTAGCAGAAAAAGGGAACCAAATTCTTTTTTTTTCTTAGTGTATGTGAGAAAAGAGGAAGGTCTCCAGGTCCCAAATCCGGTGAAGAGAAGAACACAGAGAATCTTCAAGACTTCTTAGGCTGAAAATATGTAACAACAAATTCTGGCACCTCTGGTGTATAAAAGAAATTTTGGTGTCCATATTCCCAGAATTTTCAGCAAAGGTGTCAGCTGAGAGGTAAAGAAACACTGTTGGGCTTTTACTTTCCATGTGGGCAATGGAGGAGTATACAGATGAGGGAGAAATCAAGCTGGAAGTCAAGAATTTCAAAATATGGACAAATATGAGGTGCAAGGAAAGGCTGCCCTGGTGAGAGGCTATACAGGCAGTTGAACAGCTTTTAGGTAGAAGCCCGGTCATGTGATATGTATGTGGGCTCAGGTCTGTAGGCAAAGCAAGCTTACATCACTGCAGGCTTAGCTCACTTAGAGTCTCGTGTGGACATATCCTTCCACTCCGATTCGTTCCTCCCAATTCTAGTAATGTAACTCGCGAGGTTAAACACAGTGGCCTTTACTTGTTCAGTCCAGAGAGAGAAGTAGAATGGGCCCTTAGGGCTGTGGGAACGTGACTACTCTCTGTTCTGAGCTTGGAATAATCAAACAGGATGTTAGAAACTTATGGATATGACGTGAGATATAGATGTTTGCGACGAATGACAGTGTGTGAAGCTGACAGAAATTGCAAATAAGAAATGGCTGGATTTCTTAGGTAGGTAAGCAGGAGTTATGGGAGAAATGGCTGAATGTCACAGGGAATGGGAGGGGAGCACTGAGGATCATTAGAGGAGCAGAGTCTTGCCAGGCTGGCAGTACATACCAGTTGCAACTACTTGGGTAATGGTATCAGATGTTTGGAATTTGAGTACGAATGTGACAAAACAGGCTCCAAAGGGGAAAAGCTAGAGATGGGTTGTGTGAGAGGAGACTGGGTGGAGAAAGGAAGACCCAAGAGTGGTGAAAAGGAGAGCAAAGGAATGACAGAAGGGATAAGATGCTACTCAAGCCGTGTCGTGGATGGTGGCCAAGAGCACCTGTCAGACAGACCTGTCAGGTCACAGCAGACAGGGGAGGACAGTAGACTAAGCCCCTTGTCCTGACCATGCCGTAAGTCAAACTTTTATGTCAAGGAGGATTGGATCAGGGAAGCATCCTGTGTTTAATCTTTATTTCTCACAGATCCTTCTTAATGTTTGCAGCCTTTTTGTTGATGATTTAGGACACCAAATTCTCATGTACTCAATGACTGAAAGATGTCTGCCTCTGTGAACAATTATACATGCATTGGTCTTGCATGGTAATGCCAAAACCACTCCTTTTTAGATCCCTATTACAAGTTTTCCTTCAAAGAATGTATTCTATCTGCATCTGATATATTCTTCTAATTCCCATTCATTTACGCTTTGTTTTGTTGAAATGAAAGTGTAGCCTCTGCCCTTAACTATTGCTCATCTTCCTTTTAACAGTGTGAATAAAAGGCATTTATGCATACATCATAGTAAATTAAGAAGCCTTTCTTTTGTAGGGGCATATTAATGTCTTCTATTTATTAATTTACAAAGCTATTCTAATTCCTTTGGGAAAGTACGATCTTTTCTTTTCATTACAGTTTTGCTAGATCCCTTTATCTTCTGACAGCTTAAATCTCCAAGGAGAATATTGTATAAACAAAGTCATATTTGCCTTTTAAACATTCTCATGGTCATTTCCTTCTGGAGTTTTTGATATTCTGTATTTGTTTGTCATATGCAGGATGATTTAGAAACAATTTGGATCGTAAGCTAATGAGTATCTCTGGCAACACAGTTGTTTAGGGTTTTTTTATGTGTGTATGTGGGGTTTTAAAATTTTATTTTATTTTTTTAGATTATTTATAG
>VZTA01014676.1:16010-121704 GCA_013398855.1 Mohoua ochrocephala
TAACCTAATTGCTTGTACCCCAGGAGTCCTATTAACATAAAAAAAAAAAGAGTTTTGTAAGGATGATACCTTAAATTGTGTATGTATGTTTTTTCCTTTGCATGACTGGAGAGAATTCTTGAAGTATTTGTAACCATAGACTATTTATCTTTACAAAGGTTAATGAACACTAGTTAATAACTAAAAAAAAATGTTGTTCTGGCATTTGGCATCTTTTTCTTTCTTCTGAAACATTACATATGCTAAAAGTGACCATGGTGGCTGTCTGTGGAGATTCATTTCATTTTTCAGTTAACAGAAATTTCAGAGAATAGCTAATAATTATTAAAGCCATTCAGGAGGGAAGAATAATTGAATGTTACACAGAATATATATGTACAGGATGTATGTGCAAGGAGGTCTTACTTAGACTTCAGTACTCATATATCCTGTGTATATGTATTTTGTGGACTTTGACTGCACAGTGTTGGCAGTCGATAAAGTTTTCTTACTATCAAACACGCAAATGCCAACTCTTTACTTTAGATCTTCCCTTTCAGATAGACCCGTCAGTGTTTCAGCAGATTTCTATTTTCAGTTCTGTTCAACCCATAATGATTAAGCCAAGTATGTGTTAGCTCAAAATTTCATTGTTTAGGGATCATGTCAATTGTTTTCACAGAGGACTAATTAAACCATTTTCAAATTCTTCATTATATTTTTTTAAAACATTTTTTCCTGAGATGATAGTCAAGTTTACATAGTCAAAGAAAGCAGTGCTTGAAGAGGATCTGATAGTGGCAATTGGGACTTAGCTTGTTACCTCAAAATTCATCAAAGTTTCTCCTATCTTTTTATAGGTTAATAGGCATTGGAAAATACCCTCTGCATGTTCCTGTATATAACAGAAGATAGAACTGGTGCTGTATGTTAATGAAAATGTGCTCAATGAGGTGTGACAAGTTGTATTTATTACAATATTTTCCAGTTGCTGTGAGAATGAATCTAGACTGAGAGAGGATTTCTGAAACTAGTGATTGTGATTGTGTGACCGAATGGCTTTTAAGATGAGAGAGAAATAGTGTAGCTTTCCAGAAAACATTGCAGAGAAATGAAGATGGTGTGAAGGTGGCAGATTTTAGCTGTAAATAATATGTAATTTGATAAAAAAATATGAGGACTTTCAGGTGTTGAATCAGAATAAAGGAGAACTTTGTTTTCCTTTTAATCAAGAAGAGTTTGAAGACCTACAAGGAAATCAGTCCAGAACTGCAAGCTGTTGTTGATTTCTCTGTTCAGTCCTAAACACACTTGTCTTCTGTTGGAAATCCACTGCAATAGTTTTCAGTGATTTACAGGATACTCCTGTTCTGTAAAGCTGGCTGCTATTACCAGTCAATGAAAGTGTGATCAAGTACTAATGTGTATTCTAGAACCACATAAAATAGTATGTGAGAAACAGTTTTCCATACCTTTGTACTGACCCAAGTGCCGTGATTTTTCTGAGAAATCTACAACTGAAAGTCTGTTAATATAAAAGATGGTGAAAACATTGAAATTTCAAGTGTCCTAGGTTTCTGAGTGTAAAATACCGTTTTATTTATAGATTGATTTGCGATTTCAACCTTCTAGTTTGAAAAGAAGTTAATCTGTTCTTTTAATGTGGGAGCATAGGTTATAGATGCCCTGAGGGAATTCATTAAGGACAACTCATGTAACCAGCCTCGCATCAAACAGTTTAGGGAGTTATCAGTGCAATGCAGAACACTTTCAAGAAACAAACACTTCACATCAAAGTGTAAAGAGAATCCTGGATATTTTCATAGAAATGCTTAGTGCTGTGCTACTGCAGTGAGTAGCACATACTAGCACTGTGCTTCTACATTTTAATATTTTATTGCTTCCCTAGGTCTGTTCTGGTCTGTTTCTTTTTGTTGATTTTGATTTTTTTTTTTTTTTTTTAGTTGTGGCTTTTTACAAATAAGTAGAAGAAGAATGCATGTCCTTGAATTGTTGTAAAGTTTTATGTAATTGTATGAAGGTTTCCTATAAGAGCATGTTGTCTGCACTTTTGTTACACATTTTTCTTGCAAAACAGAACATAATAAATGAAGAACCCCATTAGTTTGTTACTGGGAAAGGATTATTTATTCTAGGGTGACAGATCAGTTTTGTCAGCAGAGCTTTATGGGAAAGATCACATGCCAGATACTGACCTTGCACATCTTGGTGATCTGAGCAATATCCTTTAAAGCTCATAAAATTCTTCCCTTGGCAAAGGAGCAGAGTCTAATTATTCTATTCAGCCTCTACACCACCAGCGAGGGGAGTATTTAAACAAAGGTTTGGGGTTTTTTTCCCCCTCTATAAAAAAGCACTTTCCAGAGCATAAAGCAGAGTCGAGGGGCTCTCCATCACCATCTTTATATGAGTATCTTAAGCTGGAAAAACATTTTATCAGCAAATGAGCAAAAAAGGAAAGAAAGACAGAAGTGTTCCTTTTCTTTAGTACATTAGATTGTCCACAGCCCTTTCAGTTATGTTAGAAAAAGACAGGAGCCAGCCATGCTGCTACAAAACGAAATGAAATCAGGTGGCCATTTATGTTACTCTGGGAGGAAGTATTAATATTTTCCTGTAAGTTTCACACTTGTGAGAACTATGCTGAAAAGCGAATTTCATTTTCTTTCTGTTCAAGTGTGATTATGTTTGCTATATGCTAATTGGGAGAGTTCAGTGTAACTTAAAATAGAACTATGTTTAAAACAGGAGGTAATAAGGTAAATATTTATGATTTTACAATTTATCTAGTTTTTGAAGGATATATTTTAGAAATTTAGAATTAAATTTCTCTCCTTTAAAGTTGCTGTATTGACCAAGGAAACATTTCATGAATTCACATGGAAGTCAATCCTGTGTACACTTACCAAAATTTACACTTCATATGTTTCACTAGATATTTTAAAACCAGAGCATGGTAGTGATAGATCATGTTACAAAGATTTTTTTGATTCGCGAGCGTTGTGTGGCATGTGTACAAAGAACATCCTATATTAATATATATTTTTAACAGATGTACTTTGAAGTACATTTAAAAACATTCAAAGGATTATTGTGGTGAATGATACATTCTCTTGCATTTATATGCTGATTTGTAGTGTTGTAGGTGCTCATAACTGTTAAGCCGGATATTATTGTGAACCAACAAATTTCTGTCCGGTAACAAAATCTGTCAAAGCATGACTTCTCTTTTTATTATGTTCCAGGTCAGTAGATGCTTATTAATGGGAAAAAAGCTAAGATGGCGCATTAGAATGCATTTGGATTTCTAATCTCATGCTTTGATATATTTGTCCTTATTTCCTTATGTATTATTCACTAAAAGAATTATGTTTCATCCTACTGACTATATCCTGTGCATGTCCTATGAATAATTTTCTTGGGTAGGGTACACATGTACTTTTTTTTCTCTTAGTTGTCAGTAGTGACCTGTTTCCTTTTGGTATGTTTTTGTTATTTTATTTAAGGCTAGCCCTGTGTTTTAAGCTGTAGATTTCTCTGAAATGAGAATTAGAAAATATAATGCACTGTCTCCAAAATAAAAAATGATTAGTCACCACAAGTTTTACATCTTTATACATTAAAAACTATGATTTTCCTTGAAAATTAAATCTAAGAATTTGAATCTCTAAGTTTCTTATTTCTTGAGCACAGGTAGTTAATGCTACCCTGCTTCTTCCCTGAACAAGATGGAGGTTTTGTACACTGCTACAGCCACCACTAGTGACATTTTAGGGCTTAATCAGTTTAATTCCAAATTTCAGAATCTGGTTTTTGGTTATGGAGAGTTAAGTGGCAAACAGCTATGGCAAGTAGACATACTTAGTAGAGAATTCTGACTAAGGCACAGAAGCTCCACAGAAGATTGGAACTCCAAATTATTTTTGTGTTCAGCATTTTCCAGCATTTACTGAAGATAAGTTACATCTCGCAGGTTGAACAGCAGCAGAGCTTATCTAACCAGCCTTACTAAAAGATCAAATCAATATTTAATAAATCATTGTACAGCTCAGAGGTTTACATCTGGCCCCATTTGTGTGGAGTCTTAGTCACTTACTGCCGTTCCTGTGAATCACCTTTCCAATGTCAGGGACCTAACTTCTAAATGTTTTCTGGTCTAAGTTAAAGATGCTAAAGCATTTCCTCTGCATTCATCAGCACTGTATGTTTATGAATGGCTTTCCACTTGTTGCTATTGACCTGTGGAAGAGTCCAGCTCCAGCTAAGAACTTCATGAAAATACAAGCCGTGTTTTTACTAATTAATCAGTAGCAGAGTATTCAGGCAAACGCCTGTGTTCTGGAATTGACCGTCCCTATGATTGACAACTCTGTCAGAACATAATTGCTTGTTAGTCCTCCAGCACAATATCAAAAACATCCTGCGTATACTGCTGCAGTTATTATGGTTCAAGAACACCTACTGCTGGAAGCCAGCATGCTTGTTCAGAGTGGGTGTGGGTCATTCCACCCAAATTGTCTTCCATGACAAAGTACACAGCCATGTTTAATTCATTAGTAGAGATGAAGCTTAAGTGTCACAGATATCTGTAGTCTTGAAGTTCTCAAAATTATGTTTTTGCCTCTTCAATCAATCTGTTCATAGTCTGCTTTTAATAAAACAATATTATACCAGCACATAATAATTAGAATTCTTGGAAAGTTTAGCTACTAATATTGGCATTTGGGGATTGTTGGTTTCTTTTTTTTTTTTAACCACAAAAGATTTGAAGCTGTATTTTAATATTGTGCTGAAGTGAGCTTTCTTCTTGCCTGTGATATCTAAAGGAAAGAGCTTTTATGTGGGATTTTTATCAGAAGCTGCATCTGATTAGGAATTGTGTTAATGCGAATTTAAGATTAGGTCTTTTCTTTTTTGCCTTTGCTCTCTTGACTCGCCGTGGTAGAAATTGAGTACAATGATGAAATGCTCTAGTTTTAATCTTCCCAGTAAGAATCAAATGATCAAGCTGCTACCAAGCAACATGTTGGTGAATTGAATAAGTCTCCTAGACTTTGCAAAAGAATGTGCTGAGCAAATGTGAAGGTCTCACAAAGCCATTTAATAGCAATCTGCTTGCAGAACAGTTCATTATTGTTTGAAGGAATCACTGCTGAAGTATAGGAGTCATATGCTTTGTATTTCATAAAGGCTTTTAAAACAATCCTCAATCCAAAGGTGAGCCTGACATTGTTCAGAAAAGATTAGGGAAATGGCATGTGATAAACCATAGCTCAGAGTTTCAGTAATTTCCGTGGAATCCTACCATAAAAGTGATTACCTCTTAAACTTAATCCTAATGAAAAAGTAGTTCATTAGCAATGGCACTACTTGATATCTGCTTCAGAAGTGAAGAACCAGTTATGGCTGAGAAAAGTAGGGGAACAATCGGCTTGTTTTTTCTGGTAAGTTCTTGGAAGCCGGGTATATTCTATTTATTCAGTTAGCATATATTTAAATATTAAACTATTTATAATGATCTAATTATTTGTCAGTACAAAATGATGACTTAGGTGATTCTTGAGGCTCTTAAGAGGCTAGGATCTGTGCAATGGTAAATTTACCCTGCAGACTGTGCCAAAGAGCTAGAAGAATAAAAACCTTGCATTGCGCTGAGAGTGAGGAAAAAGAAGTATGGGAAGTACTTTGGTTTTCCATCACCTCTACAGTTTGTTTAAAAAGAAAGCAAGTAGCAGCGTGTCGTGAGTCTTCTAAACTTTGGCATGTTTTCTTTTGTGCATATTCTCCATTGAAGTTAGGTGAAGCACTGGACATGACTCAAGTAGGATAAAGTTACATATTTTATTTATAGTTAAAGGATGTGATCTCTGAATGAGAATGAAGAAAAGCATGGAACTGAAAGTATTTGCACTCACTTGAGGGAATGTTAATAGATTCTCCAGGTATATAATAGCAAGAACATATACTTTAGGTCTTTTTAAAAATAATTATGTACTTTTATAGCCTGTAAGATTTTGATAATGTGGCTTTTCTGTTTATTAGCTTCTTTATAACGTAGTTGTGGATATATAAATATTGCATAATTGTAGCATCCCAACATTTTGTCAGAACTCACTTGTTTTAAATGCTTATGTATAATTCTCAATTCATATTGAAGCATAATACTCAGCAAATACGGTCTAGCCAACTAGAATAAAGGTAACCAAATAGGATGAAGTTCATAAAGCAATATTTAGACTCACAAATTGATCTCAATTATCTCAGTTATTAAAAAGTGACAAGGAGATTTTCATAAAGATTATTTTAATGAGATATGTTCACACTGATAAAAAAACCAACTCGGCTGATAAAGCAAATAAGATTTTGCCAATGATGAAAAAAAAATAAAATAAAATAGCTTTTTTATCTTAAAATGAGATTTGAATGAAAAAAAATACGAACAAAATCAGTTTAATCGGGTACTGTGACCTAGTCCTTAACTGCCTGTCAATACTACATGCAGAAAGAGTGATGACTTAAAATGTCTTGCTTGTTTTCTTTGTACTTGAGATACTGAAACAATGTGTTACTGTCATCTGCAGAGAGTAATCTTTACCCGATTGATCTGTTGTCTTATTTCTGTATGTCTTTGACAATGGTTGAAGCAGAGGTTTCTGTCACTGTTAAACACTGCAGAGAAAACATGGAACTTGTCAGGAGAGACTATCAGGTACCTGAATTATATGTTTCACTTCTTAACCTTGAACCCCAAATTTATTTGTCAGCTTTGTGATTACTATCAAAATTTGGACACAGCATGTATAAGATACTTGTGATTCCTTGTCTTGTCAATTAAATTTCTGGAATTGATGTTTGAGATTACCTATTTGTATATATTTCATCAAAACATGTTTATTCTTGTATATGCACATAAAATCTCTCATAGGTTACCAATATTAAACGCAACTGCTAAGAGATTACTTCTGAAGTTACTTTGTCCTGTGTTGCTTTTTGTAATGATTTTTTGTTTGTTTGTTTGGGTTTTTTCTGTTTGTTTTGGTACTAGTTTTTTTCCCCCTGTCCTATGCTCTTCTTTTAAAGAATCATTTCTCTCTGTCTTGGTTTAAGACAATTTAAAGGGGAACACTCATAAAAGAGTTCTCTCTCTTTGTTTTAACCAGTCTCTTTCCACCAATAAGGAGAAACTAAATACAAGTAGATATAAGCAAAAAAATAACCATTTACTAAAAAGTGAAACTGCAGTGGGAAAAAATAACAATAAATAATCCCTAGATACAAAATTCCTAAATCTCACAAGCTCCTCGAGACGAAAGAGACACCCAAAATGGCGGAAATACCCTTTTCCAAGATGGCGTCCACCACAGGCAACTGTGTGTGGGGAGACAGGGAAGGTGGCGTCAGACCCTCCCCCCTAGGTGGTGGCCTTTGCAGGTGACTGTGCCCTCTGGGAGCCAAAGGGAAAGGATGGCGGCAAACTCTCTTGGGAATGTGGGAGATTACGGAGGAGTTCTGGTGGCAGGTGAGAAGTGCCGGCATGTGTGGGGTCAGCGCCACGGCCTGCTGCCTCCTCCTGCTGCCTCCTCCTGCTGCCTCCTCCTGCTGCCTGCCGGGCTCTGCCGGTGCTGCTGCTGATGTGCTCCATGCTGCACGTGTCGGGTCTGGGACAGAAGTGGTCTGCCGGCGCCGACGCAGGGTGACCTGGCCCCAGGGACTGGCTGGAATACGATAACTTTTTGGGTTACCCACCACACAGTCTTGACCTGGAAGAAACATAGTTTCACTTCGCGTTATGGCCTCATTCATATAATTTTTAAGAAATTCCTAATTTTTATTGCAATCTTATGCCAAATTATACCAAAAAAACAAGAAGCAAAAAACCAGCCTGAAACACAGGCAGGCATCTGTCTGGTTTTGAGAGCATTGAGATACAATTCCCTTGAACAGTAAATAAGTGTTCAGACATATGTAAAAGGTCTTGGAAACATTTTGATATTACTAAAGGATCTATTAATCTAAATAATATATACAGGGAGCCTTTAAAACCAGTGGTAATCTAATGTTAATAACTTTGATATATTTGGCATCAAATTTCACCTAATAATTTTTGCATTGACATGGGTTTTTTTGATCTTTACCATATCTTATAAAGCGACTTCCGTTCTTGAATGAAAAGCTTCAAATTATAAAGGATTTGTGGTATTCTTTAGGTACATTACTTCAGTAATTAATGTCCTCAATCCTGAAAAAGGTGTACCTTATTTTGTCTTATTATGTAGCCTAGTGTGAGCTTTCATTCACTCAATCTTGTTTTCAGTCACTTTCTGTCAAACTTCTCTTACCCGTGCAGGTCAGGGTAAGATATTTCCTAGGCATGCTTTTGCCTGGAAAATTCTTGCAGACACTCTTGAAGATTCTGTACTTTTACCACCATTTTCAGGGGTTTGGCATTCGTTACATGTGTATATACATGAGGAAATAAACTGTTGTAACTGCACTGGTAATGAGTGTGCTTGGTCTGTAATGAGTTACCGTGATGACTTAGTGCAGACGCCCTCCAACCATGAGACTTAGAGCTGAGGATTTCAGGAGGCATAGCAGCCACTATTCAGGTGCAGTTAAAGCTGTAAAAATATGGAAAACCCTATGGAAATGTATTACTCATTATCATGCCATCTATTGACTTCTTAATTTGGGCTGAACTTCATAAATCTCTTACTATAAAGTGTAGGTTATAGAATTGATTTGATGTTGTCGTTTTCTGAATTGTTTCTAACTTTTTTGCATTCTTCTTAAAAAGATGGTACAGGATTTTAATACTGGTTTCACTGGGTTTATATATGGGTGCATCAATTCTGACTTGATATGATCCCAAGGACTGAGTTATCCTTTATAAATGCACTGTCATAAAAGCAATTTGAACTCGGCTCTCTGTATGCCAATATTTCCAGGTCCCTCAATATCAGTTTATTTAAAGATATTGCATTACCTCTCTTATTTTCCTCTGACTCTGCATTTGGCAGCTATATTTCATCTCTGTGCAAATGACTGCATATTGCCGAAAGATCCAGATTTAGCTGTATGATTGGCCTCACCACACCATTATTTGTATTCCCGCCAGTTTTATGTCATCTGCATATTGTATCAGCAAAGATTTTATCTTTTGTTCTATTAAATGCAGTTAGTCACAGCACAGGATCTTAGAGAATCTAGTTAATTTTAGTGATCCAAGATGGGTATTTACTTAATTTTTACTTGAAATGCTTGTTCTTGTCGTAATTATTAATTCAAAGGTTTTAGGTTCTCGTCTCATTTACCTTTGTGAACTGAAAGATCTTGGGATCTCATTATAAAGTAGCAATCTTGCCAAGAAGACCTAACTTCCACAAAGTCACACTTCTTGGAACTAATTTTGATCTTACTCTTACTTAAGAACATTTCGTTTTCCCAGAAAAACATTATTCTGTAATCAATATCAGGTTAGTTAAACAATATCCAGTTAGCATATATAGCATTTATGAGCTCTTTATCTTTATTTTAAAAATAATTATTATTACAATATACATGTTTTTGAATCTTTCAGAAATTCTGCAGTCAACTATTTTTGAAAGATCCAAATTATTTGTTCCAGAGGTAATTTTAGCCTTGCATGAACACTGTGTTGTTTTGTTCATTTAATGAATTGAATATTTTCTTGTCATTATAGTTATCATGCAGAATAAAATGTCTTTTTCAGTTACTATTTCTGTAACAGAATTTTTCTTTTTCCTACCAGTTTTCTTGAAGGCTGTCAATACTTTTCCTTAACTCATGCTTGTAAACCAGTTTGGTGTTGCTCTCACAGGGAGCTTAGCCTCTCACAACGGGTCTGAGTTATTTTGCATTTTGTGGGGAATTGGAACTTTGTCCAAATTTAGGTATCAAAGCTTTGGAGGTCTGTATCTGAGCTAGGTGCCCAGGTATCATTTAAAGTCAGTGGAGAGAAAGAGACACGCAGCAACATGTTCATACTTCAGGAGCAGATGAATGGTGCTTTAAACATCCAACTTCTCCATATCGATTCTGCAAGTATAAACTAGTAGGATTAGTTCAGGTGCAAATATTTACATCAGGACAGATGAATTTTAATGTCTTTCATAGTTTGCATGCATATATATATGGAAAGGCTCTTCTTGGACTCACAGAATCTTCAGAACTTTGCAGTGGTCAATCCACTTAACCTGTTTAAGAATGGAGTGAATTGTCTTCTAGATCCATCTCTTTATTTCTTGTGAAGTGAATGTGTAGAATTGATTTAAATTAAAACAAGTTTATTTAAAACAACGGTATTAAACTTGGTGAGATGAAAAACTCATCCTGTGCAGCTAATTTCCATCAAAGATGGGCACAGTTTCTATATTTTTTGCTTAAGACAGAGCTAATTCAAATGCCTGCTATGAAGGTGGTTCTTGAATGAAAACCTAGACGTCCAACTCTGTTCAACTAAAATTAGTCTGGTGGTAAAATGTGGCACACAACATTAAGATATCAAGATCCGGAGGTATCAGAATGAAGGAAAATAAGTTAACAGCACGTTGCTACCGTAGTTCATGTTATGGAGCTGCAAGGGATACCATTCTCCTTGCTAATGGTTTAGCTAGAAGACTGCTTTTTCCTGTAATCAAATACTTTTTCTTACACTCTTCTTGCTTTGAAATACTCAAAAGCAGTCATCAGAGAGGGCAGAAGCTGTCAGAACATCATTGCAAGCAGCTATATAAGTAACTTTGATCTGCTGTAGTTGAAAGATAATTACATGTTTGTCACAGAGAGGAGAACCACAGTTTCACACATCCAGCGATATGTGAAAAGACACTCAGAGTCAGAAGATTTAGCAGATATTGCATAAGATTTGCTAGCAAAATACAGAAAGTGCCATTTTGGAGGCCTCTACAGTACCCTGTCTGGCCATTAACCGTGCCTTCAGAAAGGGCCTTACAGGCTCATGTCACACCTGCCAGTCTCACGTGGAATTCACTCCTAAAACAGCTTCTGTTGTCACTCTGCTTTAGAGAACTGAACATAACCTCTCGGGCTGCTTTACTAGAGATCCATTTTCCCTTCCCCAGGACAGAGTCAAAGCTAACTGAAATAAAATCAAGGCAGAGGTTGGCATGTTCAAAATCTGTTACTATGTAGATGTAAATTATCACCTCTTTTAAGAACTTTGGAAGGATTCTGTATTATGGTGTGAAGAGGGAAAATATGAACAGCACAATAGGAGTATGCAGTAGCTGTGAAATTTGACCACTGTGTGCTTAAGTGCTATTCAGCTCACTGTTTTTCTTAATTCAGCTTGAGATGTGTTGACTGCAATGGACAGGACAAGGGGCAATGGTTTTAAATTAATAGAGGGCAGTTTTAAATTAGATTTAGGAAACAAATTCTTTATTCAGAGGGTGGTGCAGCACTGAAACAGGTTGCCCAGAGGAATTGTGGATACTCCACCTCTGAAAGTGTTCCGGGCCAGGCTGGATGTGACCCTGAGTGACTTGCTCTAGTGAATGGCATCCCTGCACATGGCAGGGAGTATGGAACTAGGTGACCTTTAAGGTCCCTTCCAGCCCTAACCTTTCAGTGATCTATGATTCTCTATCTAGATTTAAAAAAAAAAAAAGAGCGTACACTAATTAGTACTGATTTTTGCATCTTATGGAAGTTGTTTATAATTTCTAGATTTTTATCATACGAGGTCAGAGAATCCAGTTTTCAATAGTTCACGCTCTGTTTTTTAGGTAAAGATTGACATTTTGAAAGTGAGGTCATCTTACTGTAAATTGTTGAAGCATCAGTTACAGTGTAACTTAGTTTGCTCGCTCTTGAGCATCTTCCTTCAAGGAGATTTTCTCTCCCAGAATTTAAATCTTACTCTTTGGAGTCAATTAAGATTAGAGTTGAAAGTTTAAGAAATCATTAAAGCAATCCAGAATTCACAGTTCAGGCAGCTGCAACCTCATTTTATCATCTTAATAAATACTGTGTAGCAATAGCATATGGTTAACTTTTCAGCAGATAACTTGAAGAATGAAAAATCATCACCTCTTGTATCACTGTGTGGCTCTTCTGTTCATGTTTTCCAAAGTCCATCACTAACAGGTCTTCAAATAAAGAAATAGGTAAGGACACTAGTAAGTGGTCTTATCTTTATACTTTCGCACAGACGCATGACATTGTTATGAAAAGTCAGTGCTATTGAGAATACTGTGGTCATGTTATTTAGGCTCCACATAAGAAGGTAAATAGTAATTTATCAGAACAGTGACTCCCTTATCAGAACAGTGACTCCCTGACATAATTAGTGTTGAGATCACAGTAAATCAATTGCTGTCAGTTACTGACAAAGGTAATTGCTCTCAACTGGAAGCTCAGGGAAAAGATTTACTGTATATGCATGCTCTTGTACTTGGTGTTAAAGAGACCTCTGCTGCATACTCGTTATCTTAGGAAACATTAAGGACTCTGTCTTCACCTGGCAGCTCTTTAAAAGCAGTAATGACAGTAAAACTTTAGCTTAGGACTTGGCTCATGAAGTTCTCTAGAAAAACAACTTGCATTAGAAGCTTATGTATGTGGATGATAACACTGAGATTACTTCTCACTTGGCAAGAATTATTCAATAAAGTTATTTTTTAGTTCATGTTGGTGGTCTTATTTGTGTCATAAATTAAGGTTTTTCAGTTCAGTGTGAAAGAAAACAAATACAAGGATTTAGCCCATAGAAGAGAAAAGTTGTCAAATGAATTAAAAAATCAAGTAATTAAGGGAATTTGTACTATTTCATGTCACACTTACCTGACTACAATTCATTCTTGAGTAGCAGAAACAAACTTTGAAACCAATGAGATTTTTCTTCTAGAGGAAAATAGTAACATCTTATAGTACTTTGATGTTAGAAGAATTTACTGTACAAAATATCTGGGAAGGTCTTTGATCCACTTTCCAAAGAAATCCAAAGAGAGTTAGGAGCACTGAATGGCACACAAATATTAGTGCTCTCATTTCCTTCCCCTGAGCTTTTTCTTCTTTGTTCCAGATGGTTTCTGATATTTGAGAGGGGAGTTTTAGGAAATTCAGATGAAACAAAAGCTCTGCATATAGCAGATGACTAAAATGAGGAAAAAAACCTCCTAGGAATCTCTTTTTTTTTTTACTCCTCATTGCTTTATACATTGTGATTGCTGAAAAAAAAAAGCGAAACAAGAAAGGCTTCAACCCAAAGTAGCAAAATATTACAGATTGGAAAAATGGAGATGTAATCCTCATTTATGGAAACATATGGTTGAAATTGATTTAAATGTGCTTCATTATTTTGATCCTCAAAACTTTCAGTGGCTGTACAAACACTTAATCTTCAATTGGATTGTAAAGCCACTGTAGATCTGTGATTTTAAATTCGGCTGTATCTTCAAAATTTCCTTGATGCTCAAGATAATATATACACTGGTCTGGATTTTGATATCTTATTTGGCTTTGGAGTAATTATTTATGAATATGATAATTTCAAGCATGAATTTGTATTGTGTTTAATTAAAAGTAGTAATTTGTTAATATAGTGATCTTTTTTATTAGTTTAAGTGATTACCTTGGGATAGCATTAGTTTGTTATGGAGTTTTTTATCTTCACAGTAAACACACTGTTTTGCTAAACTTTGAGAAAAATCAAAATTTCTAAGATACTTCCCTGATTTTTTTGAGATCATTATGAATGAATAGGGGTTGATTCAGATGTGTGGAAGAGGTTCTATTCACTTTTTAAGAAACAGTTAAATCTGTGTAATTTATATTCTTTCTTCAGCTGAAAAAAGCACAGTCTGTCTGTTCCGGTTCCAGAAAGATTAATTTTCCTTTGGTTTGCCTAGGAGTTGACACCTATTTCTGGTATCAAAATTATATATTATAGGAAATTTAGGTAATACATGTTACCCATCCTGCTGCAGGTGATGCAAGTTTCTGGGGCTTCCCTAGGGGTCTTAGGTGGGATTTGGATGCCCGTCTACCTAAACATCTATTGAAATGCTATTCTAGGAAGGAGGAAAGTGTAAAACTCTCAGAAATAAGCAAATGCAGTGGATTGTAATTAAATGGCAAAAGAGCTTCCAGAGCAAAGAGGATGCTGCATGAATAGGCACTCACAAAGTTAGGCAGACTCAGAAAGTAGGGGACTGTCTTATGTTCTGAATTATTTTTGGTAGTCCTGTAAAAACATAAAGGAGATATACATAAACTAGTTCCCATATTAATTTTCTATTATAAATTGAAATAAGTAAATTCATTTAAAAAGTAAACGATCCGTTTCAGGACTGGCCACTTGGCTACTGTGAGCGATAGTTAGTATTCATGGCCATCCTTTTAGCAAGTAACAACTTTTTAGTTTCCACAGACAACTGTACCATAGAAAACAACGTCTCTCACGCTCTTTTTTCTGCCTTTCCTTTTCTTTTCCTTCCCATTTCCTTTTTTTTCCAAATATTGAAAATGCATCTAGAAACAAACAATAAATTTTATTACCAAGAGAACTGATGAAAAAATGTCTCATAATGAGAATAAGCTACAATTATCTTTTTTCGTTACTCAGACTGATCGGCAGTTCATTGCCTAAAGCCAAGTGTAAGAGAGAAAAGCCGTGCTTATATTATGAGGATCTCTGTAAAGAATTTCAGTTCCTTGCAGGCTTTCAGATGTATACTTCTAAAAGATTTTGATGATAATTCTTGCTATATTCAATCAGATCCACATATTGTTTAGTAACACTGCTCGTTTTTTATTTTTCAGTATGCAACATGTGATTACACAGTATTTATTTTTTTTATGTTACAGAAAGTACACTTCAAAAGTCCATGAAGACAAAAGCCTTTCAATTTGCTGCATTGTAAAAAATAATGGATTAGACTGCAATACAAATCCTATTCTCAGAGTTTGCTACAAGCTCATAGATTTTACTTGTTGGTGATTAATAACCATAATATTTTTGTATCACATTCTTGCTGACCTCAGGCTCCAGTGAAGCTAAAGGGCATCAGGTTTTGTGAACAATGCCACTGGAAGACATTAATACAAAGTTTCCGTAATCTTAGAACCTGAAAACATCTGCTTGAATTCTGTAGCATGTTGTGTAGGTTTTCAATGAAGGCAGCTTTTTAGAAATTGGCTGATTTTGCTCCCTGCAGTGGCTTTTGCTTCAGCCAGTGGGAAATTATTTCAGAAGGATTTAGATGGTGCAGGCATCATTGGTTTAATAAGAAAAAAGTAAGTCAAAAGTTAAAGAAGTCAAGCACTTTTCCACTACATTTATCTATCTCTTCTTACATCAACTGTTCTTTAAAAGGCAAGTATTATACCTTATTTAGTTCTCTTTCCTGCTAACTTAATGGCAGCAGAACAAAATAAAATGGATGACACCATAGTTGGTTTCTCAGTTATTACCGTGTAATAATTTTACTGATGCACATTCTATAATATTTTCATGATCATTAATTTCACAATAAGGAGTACTTTCTCATTTTAATTTCTCCTACCATTCGACAAAGGAAAAGTACATATTATTTACATTTTACAGAAAATTAGTCTTAACATTTGTTTTAAAAACTGAAAAAACCCATGATAAAAATATAATAGAATAATGACTTTAAAATACAATGTGCTAATGAGGCAGAGAGCGATTGCATTGGTATAAATGCTTGAAGTTGCTATAAATACACAGATTAATCTGCTACAGTACAGAAAGTTCTGTGATATCAAGTTCTGGGGTTTTTTTTTAATAACATTTACTGGTAGGAGTCTGAAATACAACATTCCTCAAGATTCATAATAATTCCAGGCCACCTGAATATTGTTTATTTGGGTCTTGGGCATCTGCAGTGTTCCCAAATCCTAGTCAACAGTTCAGTCTGTCTCCCTTCCAACATTCTGTGTCTTGACAAATTCATTAGGCACTTTCGGATTTTGGCTGGGAATCACTTGTTAGCTCAAATTTAGTCTGTAACTGAAGAAGTGCCTATTCTAGGGAAAGGAAAGCACCTGCCTTACTCCACAGATGAGGAGTTTTGCAGACAGCCTGAAGCAACCTCCCACATGCAGGCCCTATTCCTCATGGGGAATTTCATCCATCCCAGTATCTACTGGAGGGACAATGGAGCAGAACATAGGAAATCTAGAAGGTTCCTGAAGAGAACTGATGACCAGTTCCTGACACAAGTGATAGAGAAGTGCATAACTAGACCTCATATTCAGGAACGAGGAAGTTCCCATTGATGATGGGAAGACAAGGCAACCTTGGCTGCAGTGACCATGAGATAGTGGAGATCAAGATCCCAAGAGGAGGGAGCAGGGCAAAAGGAAAGATCACAAGTCTGGACTTCAGGAGAGGAGACTTTGACCTCTTCAAGAATCTTCTTGAAAGAGTCCTGTGGGATGATGTCCCAGAGGGCAGAGGGGCCAAGAAGGCTGGTTGATATTTAAGGATCAAGTTTAAGAGGTGTCCATTCCACTTGTTAGGAAGATAGGAAAAAGAGGCTGAGTAGCTGCTGGCAAAAGTCAAATTTAAGAAGGAAGTATCCACGAGGTGAAATCAGGGACACATGACTCATGAGGAGCACAGAATTGCTGTCCAGTCTTACGGTGATGAAGTTAGCAAAGCCAAAGCCCACTTGAAGTTGAAACTATGGAAGAATGTCAAAGGCAACAATAAAGGAGACTGTGAATATATAAACAGCTAAATGCTAAGTAGGTGTCGTGGTTTGACACTGGCCCAGTGCCAGGCACCCACGAGAGTCGCTTGCTCACCCTCCCCTGCCACAGCTGGGCAGAGGAGAGAAAGAGAAAAAGGTTAACAAAGGCTTCATGACTTTGAGATAAGGACCAGGAGGAACATTTCAAGGGCAAAACAGGCTTAGCTTAAAGTTACAAAGTGAATTTATTGCTGACAGAATCAGAGGAGGAGGATAATGAGAAGTAAAATAAACCCTTAAAACACCTTTTCCCCCCAGCCCTTCCCTCCTTCCCACCGACAGCACAGGGAGACAGGGCATGGGGGTTTGTGGTCAGTTCATCACTGAGATTTCCTTCTGCTGCTCCAGGAGAGGAGCCTTCCCCTGTGAGGCTGTGGGGTTCCTCCCAGGGGAGACAGTTCTCTGCGAACCTCTCCGACATGGGTCTACTGTCACAAGCAGCAGCCACACCTCACCTGCTGCAGTGTGAGCCCCTCCCATGGGCAAACAGTCCTCCCAAAACTGCTGTGCTGTGTCTCTCTCTTTCCGTGGGGTGCAGTCCTCCAAGGACAGGCTGCTCCAGCCTGGAAGCAGGGCCCTCTCTCTCCACCGGGTCTCCCACTGGATCACAGCCTCCTCCAGGCATCCACCTGCTCCGGCACGGGCACCTCCCCCACGGGCTGCGGGTGGATCTCTGCATCCCCCATGGACCCCCATGGGCTGCAGGGGGACAGCTGCTTCACCATGGTCTGCACCACGGCCTGCAGAGGAATCTCGGCTCCGGCGCCTGGAGCACCTCCTGCCCCTCCTTCTTCACTGACCTTGGTGTCTCCATGTTGTTTCCCTCCCATGTTCTCACCTCCTCCTTTTCTCTGACTAGAAGCAAAAAACTGTGACTTTGTTTTGATTTTCTTCTTAAATATGTCATCACAGAGGTGTTACCAACCTCTCTCATTGGCCCAGTTTTGGCCAGCAGCATGTCCATCTTTCAGAGCCATCAGAGATTGACTCTGCTGGACACAGTGGAAGTTTCCAGGAGTTTCTCACAGGAGCCATCTCAGTGGCCCACCCTGCTACCAAAAACCAGGCCGTGCAAAACCAATACACTAGGGAAAAGCTGTACCTGCTGCTGAATGGGCAGTGGTCGTGGTGACAAAGGACATGGAGTATGCTATTCCTTCTTCTCCTCATTCTTTACTAATAAGATCAGTGTCCTGTTTTGGCTGCTCCTCTCAGCGTAGATGAGGCCAAACCTGGAGTACTGTGTCCAGCTGGGGCTCTTTAGTACAAGACAGACATGGATATATTGGAGAGACTGCGGCAAAATGCCACAAGGACAATTAAGAGACTGCTGGAGCATCTTTCATACGAGGAAAGACTGAGAGAGCTGAGACTGTTCAGCCTGGAAATAGAAAGCTCAGGCGGATCTTAGCAGTGTCTGTAAATACCCAAAGAGAGGGTGCAAAGAGGAGGGGGTCAGGCCCTTTCCACTGGTGTGCAGTGACAGGAAAAGAGGCAGTGGGCACAAACTGAAACACAAAAGGTTCCCTCTGAAAATCAGGAAAGACTTTGTCATGTTGGGTGGCCAAACATTGACACAGGCTGCCCAGAGAGGTTTTGGAGTTTCTATCCTTGAAGAGTATGAAAGTCATCTGGACATGGTCTTGGACAGCTGACTCTGGGTGCCCCTGCTTGAGCAGGGGGATCAGGCCTGCTGAACTCTAGAGGTCCCTTCCAACTTCAACCGTTCTGTGATTCTGTGATATAAGAGGCAGTTTTTAACCAAGTGTCCCACCATTACTTCCTGTTTCTCCAGCTTGAGGCAGAGACATATGAATTCTTTAAATTCCAACCGGAATAACAGAGAAGTCAATTGTGGTCAAGACTAAACTGTTTCAATTTATTTTCTTTACATGCTAGAAGAGGTCTCTCATCCCTGGCTTATACTGAAAATAAGTACTTTTCATATGTTTTTCTTTTTTGTTTCCATTTGGCTGTTTTATATGGGACCTAATCTAGTATAGGTAAGTAAAAAGCTGTTTTCAGTGTGAATGCACAATTTTGTTTGGAAAGAGAGGTGTAAGGTTCCATTCCTAGGAATGATATTATTTTCAGAGTGCGTGCATTCAAAGAGCAAAGATGCAAACCCAATTCTGTCCTGTAACATCTGGATTATGTTTTTCATTAAGATTTCTATTTAATGTGATAACAATAATTTTGACAAGAGGTGAAATAATAAATTTAATTTTTGATTTCTCGAGGTAAATGGAGATGAGTTACATTTAGTGCTAGTTTGGGAGCATTTATGTGACTTTTTTTAGTCATTTCTTTGTATTAAGTAATAGTAACAAAAAAAGAATCAAATGACCAAACTTGAAAGAGGTCAACAGTAATACTGTGGATTTATTTGTTGGGATGTCTTTAGACTCAGTCTAAATTGTAAAAGGAGAGCGGCGTTGAGTTGAGAGCTGCAAATTTGGAGCATTTCCTGGTAGGGCTCTGCAGTCTCACAGTTAAAGCTCTTCAAAGAATTATATCTCTATATATCTCTTATTAGATGTCATTTACAACAGCTAAACAGCTAGAGATAATGAGGGAGTACATGTTATCTTGCATGACTTTGGAAGTGTTTAGAAGAGCTTGTGGAACAAAAATGACATAGTACTTGGGGTTTGCAAATATTATGGCATGGCACACCAAGCATTTAACTGTGCCCTTAAATCCATTCCAAAGCGGCAATATACATGAGCCCATATTTAAATGCTCGATTGTATTGGAATTTTAATTCTGCCAAGTCAATGAACTTAGCAGGCTAATGTAAGAGTTAAGGGAAGCAAGACAGGTAGTAAAGCTAATGCACCTGAACGGAGTTGCTGGAAGTTTCCAGGTGCAGCTCGTAGTGTTGGTAGTGTTCAGCTTTCCACAAGGTCTGCATGGAGTCTCTTTAGCTGGGGTCTCAATCACTTTTAAGTGAAATTGTTCAAGAAAAACAAAGTAAGAGGACTGATTCTTTTATCTGTTGTCAATCAAATGGGTGGGCTATTCGCACCAGCTGAAGTCCAGCATAGCAGTACTTAAAAGGGCAGCTACAAAGAGGACAGAGGCTCTCTCTTCGTAAAAAGCCACATGGAAGTGACATGAGGCAATGGCTCCAAGTGGCATTTGGAGAGGTTTCATCTCAATATAAGAAATAAAGTTTTTACAGTGAGTAAATGCACTTTTTACAGACGAGTCCCCATCATTGAAGGGTTTCAAGATTCAGTTGGACAGGGTGCTTGATAATCTGATCTGGGCTTCCTTTCCCACAAAGGGTTGAACCAGTTGATCTTTCAAGATCCCTTCCAACCTGGGCTGTTCTAGGATGATATATCTTATTCAATTCTCTTTTTATTTGACCTTACTCCAGTCACCATCTTAAGCAGAGCGAACCAAATTAAAAATTACTGCATTATCAAACAAAACATGATATTTTCACAGTTATATGAATACATACAGTACCTTCCAGAATGATAAATGGTACAGTTTCAGTGATTTCTTTCCTGAGGCTGAAATGAAGAAACCCCCATTTTTCTTTCTAAAGCATTGTCTCTTTGAGGGAACTGAGAAAAGCATCGTTAAAGATTGTGAAAAAAACATTTATTTTACATTTTCATATTTGAATTTTTAAGTCTAAGATGAGTTTACCTTCCTTAATTGGCTTATGGCAATATACAATATATAACATGTACTTTCACATCCCTTACACAAGGTGAAACAGATGGTAATGTTTTAAAAATATATTGTTAGGCACTGTTTTACATGGATTTGCTCTTCATAATTTTGAAGTATCTGGAAGTTCAGAAGCTGATCATCATACATATTTACCTGAATTAGAAACCTTATTTTGCATGTATGTATGATTTGATTTATTTAATTTATGCTAAAAAGATAAATGTCTATTTTCCCTTCCTCTCCCAGCAAATCATAAGCAGGTAAAAAACCACTTTGTGCATATTGTAACTTTTAACTTAAAATGGCTTTTGTTTACTAAATTCTTTTTATCATTTTCACAACCAGTTATTAACATAATATACGATAAACGTAAACTGCAAATAATTGCAACATTCAAAACTTTACACTGTCAAAAAAAGAAAAAGAGCAAGAACATTTTATATAGAGATGCTAGGTTTCATTCCAGTCTGAATGGAAGAAGTTATTGTGTTGATAACCTGAAAAATGCTTTTTTATCAAGCATTCAGAAAAGAAATCATGAGACTAGAGGCAGACATCAGTTTCTACCTGTTGAGTGCTTGGGCATTTTACATGAATCTCTGGAAAGAAAGTAAATGAGAGTTTTAGTTTTTCTCTCTTTCAGCTTAGTGTCCTTGCGACGAATTAAAAGTCAGGTTTCCTTTTTCTTGCTCTCTGTTGGAACAAGGATTGTTGCATTTCTGCCTTTGTCTCCAATGACAGAGGGACTGTTGATGGATTGTCTGAAGCAGTATGATGTGTGTTAGGGCTGCTAAGGGTCTTTAGGTTTGTGGGTTCAACCGGTAGTGAAGCTGAGCATTTGTTGCGGGGGCACACGGATGTGGGGACACACTCGCTCACTGAGGACACCGACACGGCTGATCACACGGCTGCCTCAGGAGGTCACCAGCGGAGCACACACGCACCACTCTCCAGGTTCACAAGCAAATGGACATTTGTGAGATCCCTGGGGTACCAACATGGCCCCTTTACACAACTGGCACCTCTGCCTGGATCCCGACCCCACAGGTCCCCAGCTTGCCAGCTGGTGCAACTGGGTGCTCGCTGCAAACATGCAGCACTCACACACTCGTCCCACAGATACCCCACACTAAATACCAGCACAGACTCTCTGCCTATCTGAGACGCTTGCCGGGTCCTGAGGCCCCTTCACAAACAGCAAACACCAGGCACACGGGCTACGACCCAAACCCCACTCCAGCCATCAGCTCTGAGCCCCTCACTCACCCCAGTACCTCAAGCTTATTTTTTACATGTACACCATTCACAGTGGCTGTAGGATAAAAACCCCCACTGCCTCTGTCCAACACTGATTAACAATGCAATTGTCTTGCTTTATACCCCTTTCTGCCTACCCCTCTGTTTGTTTCCTCCTGCTCCCCCTTCCCCTGCTCATTGCCTCACCATTTGACACAGTCCCACCAAACCCTTCCAAAACGCAGGACCTCCAGGTTTGCATCCACATCTGTTGAAAAGTACAGTTCTTTGATAGGCCATCAATTCGTGTGACTGACCAGGTTTGTTTCTGGTTAGTATTTGCTAATGCTAATTGGCCTGGATTTATGTCTCTCTGTGTTTTGTCTCCCTTCCTTTCCTTATCCTTAAAACTGGAAAAATAAAGATTTCCACACTCCACATATAAGGATATGTTATTATTTATGCCACTGACACAGTTTGTTCCTAACACGACCACCCTTACTATGTGTTGTTTGTGTCTTTATGGTTTCTTTGGCGAGATACTCTCAAAAGGAGCAGGCAGTTGTTGCATGTACCCTGAAAAGAACACCCACCTGAGATGGCGTATTTGTGTTCAAACTGTATCAAGTTGAACATCTATATTACAGTTGTCTTACTTGCTAGGAAGATGGTGTTAAATATTGGCATTAAAGCAAAATTATGTCCAACTAACATCATTTAGCGGGAGATGTAGGTAGCTGCAGTGAAGACTCAATAATGAGGGTTCTTCCAGACCTTTAGGCCGGAGGAAGATGTAATTTAATTTGACCTTAGGTTACTTAGGAATGTAAGAGGGGAATAGCTGGCTATGTTCTTGTCTCAGGACACTTCTCATTTAGGATATGGGAGTGTCGAAGTATGGCTATTCAGAATGCTGTCAGGACAAGCGAGGAAGTATGTAAAAGAGTGTCTAAAGCTCTAAGAGTAAGCAGTGATGGAAAATAAATGCAAGAGCTCATTATGGCTAAAATTGCTACTGGATCACATTGAAGTACATATTTCTCCAAGTCTCCCATGCTGCTGGTGCTGTGCAGACATAACAAGGAAAGTCTCATAAAAAGTTCACAGTGTAAGTAAGTGAGAAAGAGAAGCAAAGCGCAAGTAGTAAATTTATTTCCTTTAAGTCCCACAGGTGATCAGTGGCAGATGAAAGAACAAAGGCACTCTTTTTCTGAATTTCAATCTAGAGTCCATTAGCTGTATTTCATTATATGTAGGGTATTATCGTTATTCCATTCCACTCCTCATTTTCTTAATGAATGATGCAATAGAATATGAAATGCAGTAAAAGTTTGCCCAACAATATTGAGTCATTTACTTCTTTTGAAATTTTGTTGCATGCATATCAAAAAGTGATGTTTTAATAGCAGCATAGTTTGGTGTTTTGCATGTCTTTGTGGTAGGATTTTTACTAATCTTTCCTGTCGCAGCTTGGATTATGCCTGTCATGCTTCATGTAGATCAGCAAAGACATTCTTGTAATATTGTAGAATCCCTAAGCATTTCTTTGCACCTTTTGAACTGCATTGGGCTGGTTTTTTTAGTTCTTTTGTTCTTCAGATTTTCTATTGAGCATGGAATTCCTTGAGTAAGCAAAGATTTTTGTTTAATACCCGGGGTAGTAGGAAAATTCACATCATTGTGGTTAACCGTGAGAATTTCCAGTAACGATTTGTGACTATATCTTTTAGAAAAAAGTCTTTGAAAATGTTGATGTTAGTAACTTGTAAAGAGTTAGCTTATTATCAGATTGTTCTTTACATCCCAATGCAGCAATATTTCAGTGCAGGGGAACTGTATAAGTGCCCGGTCCTGTCACTTGTAAGACAGCAGATGTTTACCTTGTGAAACTGCAAAGCTGTAGAAATTCAGAATATTTATGGTTACTACAGAATTATATATAACAAAAGGTTCTTAAACCGGGTATAAATAGCTAGATTGTAAGGTGACTGACTGTTTTAGACAGTTGTAGGCGGTTTGCATTGGACAAACAAGAGGAGTGTACTGTGACCATGAAAACAATTGGCTGTTAGCTCTTTCAGAGAGTTGTTTTTAATATATAAGTGAATTGCTGAAGATAAAACTTTACAGAGTTTTCATTATAGAAATATGAAGAAGGACTGGAATCAGTTTTCAGTTACTGGTAACATATTAGATGTTTGTGTGACAAAATATCCTTCTTTTGCTGTTAACTTGTCATCAGCCATTTATCAGTCATAGTTTTAGTTTATTCTCTGATGTCCAGAGACCTGCACAAGGTCATGGACCAATCTGTAGTGGCTGCAGCTACATGTATTTGTGAATTCCTTGAACTCAGATGAGGTGCTTGGTCCTGCCAGTCTGGCACAGGCACACTGTGTGTTATGGGCAAACCCTCAGCTGGAATGTGGCTGGAAAGAGTCTTAGCTTGGAGTCATGGGACTAAATCAGCCTGAGTCAAATTTTGAATGATTCAGACTATTTAGGAACACTTCATTTTGAGGCGGGTTTTTTTTGACCTACTTTTCTAGAAAGAATGATGCTTTGCTGATGCCTTGAGTGGCCACCTAAAACACAGAGACTAGACAAGAATAAGGGAATAAAAGGAGATATTTATTTGAAGGGCCTTCAAAGGTACACCCTGGGCAGTCAAAAGGCTACACCCAAAATGGACCCTGGGTCACAGGTTCTTCACACTTTTATAAGTTTGGTTCATTTACATATCAGGGTTAATTCTCCAGTTACAATCTCAGTTTCATGATGTAATTACCCCAAGTTTGCCCCCCTCTTCAGAGGCTTTTAGTTTACACATTTTGGGGCCTGATGTCCTTGGAGTGGAAGCCTGCAGAGGTTTGTTATGTCTAACCAGCATGAGAGAACAGCAGCTCACAGGCCACAAGAAACTTCAGAGTTACACACCAGGCAGTACAGGATTTGAAAAATATAAAAGTTAAAACCTAAGGCATTATTGCACTTGTGTTTCATGAAGGAATAGTGTAGGAGTATGGCTAATTTTCTCTACAGATGTGATAGTAATGTAAGATTCCTACCTACCTACCTCATCTCTTGTTTACATTCATAATTCTGTCTTTGCTTTTATACACCTACAGAAAATCTCTCGATCCTTGTGCTGTTATTTATGTGTCTGTTTTACCTGGTTTGTCTCATCTTCATGCCTGTTTGAATCCCATCTAATTGCTATAGTTAATGCATCCTCTCAGTGTCAGTCCTGTATTGCTGCCTCACAGCTCCATTGTATTAGTTTTATAGCTCCTTCGACAGCAGCCTCTTTGTTGGTTAGAGATGTTGCTTTGGTGTTCTTTTTCTCATGTAGGACATTGAGTTGTATCTTGCCACTAAAATTACCTCATGGCTTTGAAGAAAATTTTAAACAAATCACATGCAATAAAAGATAAATTCGATATCAGAAATGATGATCAAAAAGATGTCCTTAGTGCTTGCACTGTAAAAGAAAATATGGCTTTGAAGCCCTAGCAAGGGGACACAGGATACAGTGAGTCCTCACATCTCCACATGCCTTTGCAAAGGCACTGCAGCTCCGGGGCATTACTGACTCTGGGGCTAATGTGTCCCAGTAGAACAGACCTAGCGCAGTAATTCTGCACACCAAGAAGTATCCATGAATAATGGTATACATTTAGGTAGTTCTCACCTCTTACAGGCTGAATTCCGAGCAGAAACAAAGTATATTATCATTCCAAAATCTGTGTAAGAATGATGCTCAACATGTTGCTTTTCATCACTTACATCCTTTATTGTACTGGTCGGTTTTTAAAAATCACTGTAATTCTGTAATTTTTTTGTTAAAAGATGTGGCTCATTTATTTATAGCTTGCTTGAAGAATGAATCCGTTATGGGATCAAAAAAGAAACTGCAATAACTGAAAGTTGATCAAAACTGAACAAAACTCTGATTGAGTTTCAGTGTCACATTTCAGCCATCTTATTGTTTTTATAGTTCCACACAGTCTTTTCACACAGGCCTTTTCAACCATCTGTATTTGCTACTCTCAGCCGCCCAGACTGCAGCTATTTCTGCAAGTACCTTTCTGAGTGACCATCAAGTAGATAACGAGCAATAAAGCAATTACTGCATGTGCAATCTTTCACCCTTTAATATGTAAACAGACTGTGCAAAGAAGAAACCAAGTGGTGTTTGCTTACTTACAAGTAGTTTCTTGGAGTACCTTTGAATGGACTCAGGGTCATTTATAATTCAGGGAAAAGGTAAGGATAGCAAAACATAAGAACAGATTAGTGGCACCTGGAGCAGTTAGAGTCAATACAATTTTTACAAGAATATCAAGGGAAAGTGGAGGACTAGAGAGAAAGTAAGCTTATTAATAAATAAGGTAGATTAAATTAATGATTAATGACTCTTAAGTAGCCAAGTGCCTAAGTGATTTAAAAAAAAAAAAAAATCAATCTTGGAGGGAAAAAAAAAAGAAAAAGGAAGGTCATGAGCAAACAGAAGCAGGTTGGCACATCAGGACCCATTCCAAGTCTCAGGAGAGACACAGTTGTGCAATCTGGGTGAAAAACAGGTATTGAATCAGGAGGCTGAGATCCACATCTGACTGTGGCTTGCTTTTTCTTCTCAAATCATGCTCATGCTCGTGTTTATCTGCCAGTGCACGCTGTCTCAGCTGTGCAGCGAGGAATGGCAGCTGATGAGGCACGGCTGTCTCCGCAGGGCCGGCTGGTCGATGCCTGGCTTTGGTTGATCAGGCAAACTCCTCGCACTGCTTTTCTCTGTTGCAGCCTCAGTTATGGCCTGGCCCTTAGCAAATAGCAGGGGTAAATGGCTGCTGGACTTAAACCAAGTGAGACAGAAATTTGCAAACTGTGAAAACATGAATAGACCCTGTGAATTTAAACACGGTTTATTACAACTGTAATTTATTCTAAAAAAAAGAAAATTAAGAAAAAATGCATAGGCACTGGAGAATTAAGAGAGAAAGTTAAGGTGGAACTGTTCTTCAAAAACTGAAGAGGATAAGAGGAGAATGATCATTATGAATTCTGTCCGTCTAAATTAAATCTTTAAGGGAGAGAAGAATACCCTTAGAAACAAATCGTAAATTAAAGTGTAGTAGCAGTTAGTTTAGCCAAAAACCCCTGTGCACTAAGTAAAATGATATTTTAATTATTGAATGAGATTACCAGAACGTTATTCATGTCAGTGATTAAAAAAGGAACAACAGGGGAATAGATCTGATATACGTAGATGTCCTTATCCCTCTTGGATGCAATTTGGGCTCTCGGTAATTGTCTGCTGAGCCCTAACAGTCTATAACAAAGTAACCAGAAGGCATCTCTCATCCTGTATCTACTCAAAGCAGTTCTTCCTCGATACAAGCTAGGTTTGCATCCATGTATGTATATATACTTATAATTTATCTGCATCTAGATTAGTACTGTATATTTGCAGTATTTGTCTTTTTCTGCATGTCTAAATACACGTATTTATGGGTTTTTCCCCTCTTCAAATATTTCTCAGGCTCCACAGTTGGAGTGGGACAGTCAGAATAATGATAATAATAAGTAAGAAATAACCTACTAAGGAAGAACATGGGATAAGACAAATGGGTTTATTTTAAATCAACTTTTATTTTACATATTTAGTAATATTTAAGTTTAGGGTGTGCTAGGTTATAAACAGTTCAGTGGGTCTGAGGGAGGTTAATTTGTAAAGAAAAGGAGAAAGAAAACCAAAAAACAACTTCACAATAAAATCTCAAACACAGCCAAGACTGAGAACAGTTTTATTGGAATTGTGCCTTTTCTTCATCATCAACATCTGTACAGTTATGTCAGATGGTTTGGTGCTTTAAAAATCTTGAGTCTACATTTATTTCTATAATATTTTCATTAATACTGAAAACTATGTATTGAAATGGACACCACTTTTCTAGCAAATAATGCTGATTTCACCAATATTGAGGAGTATTTCTAGGAATGATAAATATCCAGGAAATTAAGTATGTGTATGAATTTACCAGAAATGCTTACAGTGCCAAGTTTTACAAGAATACACTGCTAGTTTTCTCATTAAGGCAGCCAAGTGTATGACACAGTGGTGAAATCACTAGATACCGTCACTAGCCAGTCACTTATGGGTCAGTCCTGCAGCATGACTGATAGGGTTTTTCTTTCTGTTTTATCTTTGAATTGCAAAGGCAAAAGTAGAAATCATACCTATTGCCAAGTCTGTAGTTGTTTCATATTTAACAGATTCCAGGTATTCTCTTCTTTCCATTCTGTGGGAAGTGCTCTTGGAAACCAACAGCAGTGCACTTGTTGATAAAGCCATCAATATTACCAGCTTAACCTCACTTCAAAGTACAACATGATATATTTGCTAGGTACACTGCTATACATATGTATCAAATGACTGCAAACCCTTCAGGCGCTTGGGTCTCATTACCTTTCTTGATTACTATCAGTTTGCTGCATGTATAGTTCCTTCTGAGTTTTATTCATGGTCTTAGGGTCATTACCTTAAGATAATGGGCATTCATGGTAATTTAAAAATCAAAATAGACAGAAAGCATCAGAAATTAAAATAAATAGCAATTGTGTTTAATGTATTTAAAATAATTTTATTTCTTTGAATTGCTGCAATTTGATAATTAGCTATTAAAAATGCACAGAGAAGTAACTTGAGAAGGGATATATCAATTGATGTCCCTACTGAAAATTGTTTTTAAACATGGCTGCTCTTTGCTTGGATGGGTGCACTTTCACTGTATAAAAATCTGTCTGGGTAGCTGGGCCTAGAGAGTGTTGGTGAGTGGAGTTCCACACAGCTGATGGACAGTTGTCAGTGGGATTCCCCAGGGCTCAGTATTGGGGCCAACCCTGTTTAATATCTTTATCGGTGATGTGGATGAGGAGATCAAGCACAACTTCAATCAGTTTGTAGGTGACACCAGGTTTGACAGGAGCGTTGATGTGCTGGGGGTAGGAAGGCTCTGCAAAGGGATGTGGATAGGATGGATAAATGGGCTGAGACCAATGGCTTGAGGTTCAACGATGTGAAGTTCCAGGTCCTGCAGATTGGTCACTTACCAATGACAACCCCCATTGGTCACTACAGGCTGGGGGCAGAGTGGCTGAAAAAGACCTGGGGGTGCTGTTTGACAGTGGCTGAACTTGAGCCAGCGTGTGCCCAAGAGGCCAAGAAGGCCAATGGCATCCTGGCCTATATCAGCAACAGTGTGGCCAGCAGGACCAGGGCAGTGATTGTCCCCCTATATTCAGCACTGGTGAGGCCACACCTTGAGTGCTGCATCCAGTCCTGGGCCCCTCACTACAGGAAAGACATTGAGGTGCTGGAGTGTGTCCAGAGAAGGGCAATGGAAGTGGTGAAGGGTCTGGAGCACAAGTCCTGTGAGGAACAGCTGAAGGAGGTTGGATGGTTCGGCCTGAAGAAAAGGAGACAGCTGGAAGTCCTTATCACTCTCTACAGCTATCTGAAAGGAGGCTGTAGCCAGGTGGGGGTTGGCCTCTTCTTCCAAGTAACAAATGATGGAAGGAGAGAAAAGAGCCTCAAATTGCATGAGGAGAGGTTTAAATTGGATATCAGGAAAAATTTCTGCACGGAAAGGGTTGTTAAACAGTGGAACAGATTGCCCACAGAAGAGGTGGAATCACCATCCCTAGGTCTTTAGAAGACCTGTAGATGGGGCACTCAGGGACTTGGCAGTGCTAGGTGAATGGTTGGACTCAAAGATCCTGAGGCCCCTTTCCAAATGAAATTGTGATTCTATGATTTTTTTTTCCTCTAAATAAAAAATACATAAACCCCAGTGGTCCTTGAAAACAAGCATTTTTTAATAAACTTAATCATATTCCTGTTACCAAATTAAAATATGTCATTTATGATAAATAGATCCCCATTTTTTTATGTTGTAAGTAAGCTGATTGTTTCAGAGCTACATAAGTGATGTTTTTTTCTAAAATAACCTAGAGAAACTAATAAAAGTTTCAGATTAATGGCTTTCCTCAATTTCTGTGTGAAACCAAAAATTTCATTTATAAAAATGTTATTGAGTTTATTATAAAACTGTTAAACTGCATTAACTTATTACAGGTTACTTACTATGTATTACTCAGAGCTACTGTGTACAAAAAATATTATTAAGTCAGGAGATTTGTTTTATTTGTTGCTTGTTACCGTAACTTAAAATGAAAAATGGAAGAATCTATTCTGTATCACTTCAATTCTTGCTCGTACGCAATTTGCTAAAATCTGTTCTCTACCAGATTTTTTTATGATTCAGATGTGGGGCCAGAGGACACTATAATTTTGCTGTAATGTTGCAATCAACATCAGAAGGCAAATTTTTAGAAATTAAGTTGTTAAAATCGACATGACAAGTTATAGTACTCACTGAAAGGTAATGTATTTTCAACATGTAATTTTATAACTGAACTTTACCTGTAGAGATTGCTCTGCAGGGAAAAAAACCCTTTTATTTGCCTTGCTAATTCAAGAAATGAACAATTCTGAGTTTATGCATGATACATGTGCTGTGTAAATTTCCTGTGATCCCAGTTTCTGACAGACACTTCATAAAACATATAGAAATTCAAGGGATCCATTTGTGCACTGAGAGATAAACTAGGCTTCCTTTTACTTGCTTAAACATCTGAGTCTTTCTAGATCTAACACCGACTTAATTTTTTCATGAGAAAATCTGTGTTGGCCAAAGTAGCTAGAAGCTTAGCTTTAGCCCTGCAAGCTAAAGCCGAATTTAAACAATTTTGTTTTCTTAAGCAAAATCCCTTATTTTAGATTTCAACTTTTCAGCATATAATTTAGGTTGCATTTTTGGTAGCAGCTTGAAAGACTGAGATATAGGTGAGAAAAAGAGAGCACTTGTATACGTGTAGTTGAGTTTTGTCAATATCAGAATTCAGATTCTAAATCTGAAGCACTTCCTGTGTAATATGTAGCAGACATAAGAGACAAATACATTTTGAACACATGTTGAAGAAAAAGGGCTGAAATGATAGTATAGCCTGGAAAGACAAACAGCTAATGATGACACAACCTAAACAATAGAGGTGCTTAAACTTTTTATTTAGAAGATAACTACCCAGTGGACCTCGGAAGTACATTCACATGCAGAAGCAAAGAAACTGATCCTATACTTGGAATTTATTCCAATTTTTTTAATAATTTTGCATCTTTAAAGCTCCTAATCATGCAATCAGTTCATGCAAAGAACTCCACTAAGTTTTAATGGTATTAATCAAGAGTTTTCAGGATTGGGACCCTAATCAGCATTTTCTTGCTTTCTCACTCCTGCAGCATGTGTGCAGCTAATTGGTGTTTTGACTGAGTCAACATATGAATGGTAACACCAATGAATCAAAGGAAATTGTTCTCATTAGAATGTGGAGCTAGAGAAGTACTGCTTTCCAGAATAAATATTATCCTCAAAAAATATTCTCATTAAAACAAATTGCCCTTTGTGGCATAATAAAGTTTGTGTAAAGAGAAACATCTGGCAGAAACATATAACCTACTGTAGTGTAACATTTGGAATCAATTAATTTATTTTGCTGTCATAAACTGCTTTTTGAGCTTCTACATATTTTATCCAGATTTAAATGTATCGGTGTGTTGGTTTATATTATTTTATTATGTTCAAGTTGTAATTCCTCTAAAATAATTTTATTCTGCACATAAAAACCCCTGGAAAATGGGATATGTCAGAGTTAAAGAAACTTCAGGCAGGGTTTTAGACTTTGTGTACAGTAGCACATTTCAGCACTAAGTATTTTACAAGGCTTCCAACATCTGGAGGCACTAAAGTGCAGGTGTCCCAGTGTTGACAAGAAAATTTGCCTTACAGTAAGCAATAGAAAAGATCGTGTCCAGGAACTTAATCTAGAGTTTCTTCATTGTATCCTTGATGTTTATATTATAAAGTAGTTCCCACTCCTTTTATAGTCAATGGAAAAAATGAGGCATAGTCCAGATTTGCTCCACTGGAACTGCATTGGATGCCACTGTAAAACAAAATCTAGAATTTGTATCTGAAATACACACCTACATTGAAGAGGTCTGTCTTTCCTTAGATTAATTGCACCATGAGTGGTAAACTTTGATGAAAAGATGAGATAAAAAAGTGACTCTGAGTTTTTACATTGTTGTGAAATGTGCTCAGAATGATTACAAATTTTTTGTCGTGTGCCTGTAGTTACTGGACACTTAAAATATTTGGTTCATACAGATCATAAAGATACCAGAACATATGCTGAGTAGTTATCTAAAGTGTTTATACACAGTAACAATATGGAATGTAAATAATGTAGAATAATATAACCAACTGAATTTTATACCTGATCTTGTCAGCATTTCTAATCTGAGACTGCAGTCATCAGAAGCAGGGCAGTAGGACTCATGTTGCTTATCCATCTCTGTTGTATGAAGCAGTGTTTTTGTGAATTAAGCACTGTTTCATAATTCTAAGTACCAAGAGAAAAAGGAAGACAAACAGGACACCACATTTATTTAAAAGAAAGAATGATGGGTTGAGACGGAGGAGAGAAACACAGAAAGATTTAAATCCAAAATCATCTAAAAGGCCAAGCAGAGCAACACTTTCTAGACCCATCTGCCCTCTCAATGCCCAAGGAATATTAGATCCATCTGTTTACTGGAGATAAAGGGGAGTTATTCTGAGGAAAAGCACCGCGAGCTTATATGTTGTCTCATTAAGAAAACTACATTACAAATCTCACACAGGGACAGTATTTATAATGTGTAAATGTAAGATTTGATATAACCAGCGCATATAGAAGGACATTATAAAATGTCATATGCCCATCACAGTGGTGGTATATTAGTTCAGTGTATCAGTGTTATAAGCTATGCAGCAATATGTTCAGATGGTGTAGAAGTTATACTTAAAAGCCGTTTTTTGAGAGGAATGAAAGGGAGTAAAATAACAATATTACATTAAATGAAATAGAAATTTTCATCTATTATATTTTCCTTTTCTATTAAATTAGTCATCTATTTTCTTTCCAAGTATGCTAAAATAAATTCCCACTTGCTAACAAAGCTCAAGAACCATAGAAGTTTCTCATCATTCAAAAGATTCATATAGTAAAATATTTCTTCAAAATAATCATATATGCCCAGATTCTAAATTACTTTTCATCCAATATGTTCCTTTCATTTGCTCTGGGCAGCAAAGAAGGAAGTGAATGTATATTCTCAAAGTTCTTCTCTATCAGGCTACTCTGAGCTCTGCAGACAGCCATGCAAGAAAATGAATAAGCATGACATTGATAAAGCAGCTGTGATACAAGAATTAAAGGTAAAAGAACCTCCAGTAAACAGCTCATACAGTGAGGACATACGTCCAGTTGTAAAGTAATAATGCTGCTCAAGGACATGTGTATGTTTTTTTTTCTTTTGATAACCATAAAAACTAGTTTAATGCATACAATTTTGTGCTCTTTGCACTTTAAAAATTATTTTGAAATACATTCCTGGAGGCGAATTTGGTCTTCTGACAGTATTCCTCTGTGTGGTATGTACATGCCGCATATTCAGTGTATGTGCGTAGATACAGAACATAAAAGCAGTTTTACTGTCTAGTCCACAGTCTATTTAAGTCAGCAGAATTCCAGCAATTTGTGTGGGCTCTGGAGACAGAGCCCTCTCCACCTGTATTTTTGATCTGAGTAGCTACCGTATGCAAACCTTACTCAAATGATTCTTCCTAGGAACATGAGTAATTTCTTTAGGAATTGTGCAGGTTTGGGTTTTTTTTTTTTCTCAGTTCATGGTAATTTGACCTTGATCATAGAATCTTAGAATGTTTAGGGCTGGAGGAGACCTCCAAAGATCATCTAGTCCAACCATTAATCTAACATTGCCAGATCTATCACTAAGCCATGTCCCTAAGCAATCATCCCAGTAGTCTTCCCACTCCCCGTCTTAGAAGACCTAAGGAGCACTTTGAAGTCACTGAAGTAGTGTGAACACTTTGTTATGGGCATCCTCGGGTAACAGAAAATGCTTCTAGCAGTAGATGGCTTTATGTTCAAGCATATTTTGTCTGCTAATCAGATGACATGGATATGAAAAAGTTTGAGGTGAATACAGATACTGCTTTTTCAGTAATTGTGTTGTTTTAGAGCTAATTTTGTCACGCTTTGAATATTACTTCTGAAGCAAATTAGGTATTTGAGGCATTTAAAAAGTAAGGTAGTGATGTTCTTAATAATTTATTGGGTTATATTTATTGTTAGTATACTTGTTATGTCTTGGGATCAAGAACATAACTGCATGACGCAGAGAAATGAGGAAAGGAGAATATATATTTAAAGGATCTTTAAATATAAAACACCCCCCCCCCAAATATTATATTGAAAATTCTGTTTGAAAATGTCACCGATGCTTAATGGCTTGCCTGTTTTAGAGAAGTTCTAGAAATGCAACTTTGTGAATTCAAGATGTTTTTTTTAAAATGGCTGATATAGAACAAGAATTTCAGACGAGAGACTATATAATCTTTTTGTTTTGTTTTGTTTTGTTTTTTTAAATACACAGTAAGTAATAAATAGAATATATCTGGTAAAGCGATTGAACTAAATATTGCAGCGGGCTTTCATGAACAATTCTGATAATTGCTTTGGTGTTTTCTGATGAGCAAGGGACAGGTGTAGAACTTCACAAAGGGGTTGCCCCCACTTTGATGAACTGTTTGCATACACAGCTGATTCCACAAAGCACAGCAGAGCAGTAGCTCCAAATGACAGTGATACAACAAACGGCATTGTGTTATTAGTTAATGAGGGAAATTTCAATCCAATGTTTAGTAACAAATGCATGATGGAGCACTGGCTGCTGCCGTTGGAATGCAAAACTGAACAGCTTCTGATGCACAGTGTGCTCAACCACCACTGGCTTTCCTGGGTGATATGCAGGAGTTGTGCTGTACTCCTAAGGTCTCGCAGGGATTCATTCATTGGCTGTGTGCGTGAAAATAAGTTGTATTAATGTGGCAAAGAGTAAAGGGAAAGTTTTACAAATCAGCCTCCGTAATATGAATTGTAGGTATCCAAGTCTGAAGGTGATGACTTTTTTGTGCAAGATTGCCTTCCACATTTAATCAAGACCTACAAGACACTCATGGGCATGCAATTATAGATAATAACTGGTTCTAGGTTCACATCAAAATAGGAAGATAATAATATATTTGGCTTAAGAAAAAAAATGTGATCCTTGACCATGTGCTCAGACTACAAGAATCTTAGTGATATTTAATTTTTATGATAATCACAAAAATTGACCTATGTAATTCTGCCATGAATTCAACCACTTTTTAGGTACATAGCTACATACCAATGTACATGAGTGGTTCTGATTAACATTTTAAAAAGAGGTTTTATAGTGCAAAGGGCTATGATTCAGCTCATCTTTTAGATGTTTTATAGATGTTATGTAGAATTATAGATGTTTTCAGCATAGTTTTCTACAGCTCGGGTAATAATTTTTACAATTGGGGAGAGAAATGGACATCTGCAGGTCATGACTGATCTATTCATTATTAGTTGTACATTTTAGAGTGGGTGGATTCATAGAGGAGTATGTTTCACTGTATTTCTCTCCATAAAGAGAGGCTATACAGCTAACTCATATCTTGGTGTTTACAGTGACGATGTAAGGGGAGAGAAATACTCCTCACAAGTTAAAAGTTCAGGATAGAAGCTTGTGAAATTGAGGCATTCTTCTGAGAGTGACATTCAGAATTCTGTGTGAGGTAAAGCTGTCATATTCCCTATTAAAAAACATAAAAATATAAAAAAAAAAAAAGGAAGGAAGAATGTGGAAAGGAGGTACAAGCATGCACAGCAGTTTTATCCCAGCTTGAGGACAAGCTGTGTGTGTGATCATTCTTCATATCAAGATCAGGTCATAGATGTTTAGAGGGAGGAAGAAGTTTCTAAAACTCATTGTTGTCATGACTCAAAGCCTTTCATGTGCCAAATCATAATTCTTCTGCCCAGAATTGAATTATTGCCACAGCTGCGCTAGAACCTTGAAGACTTCTCAGTGCAGAGGTTCCTTAAGTCTCATGTAAGCCTCCCTCTCCTGCTAGCTCTAAAGCCTAGGTTTCTGTAAGTCAAAGCCCCACAATTCTTTATAATTCCCTCTCTCCGACCACTCCAAATTCCATCTTGTTTGAGACTCCAGCTCTACCTACAGTCTCCCAAACCTTATCCACACCGAGTCCCGCAGTATGTTCTGTCCTGAGACCTTATCCCACTTTCTTGTGAACCCACTTAACACATCACAGGACTTCCCCATTCCTCCAAATGCATGCCCAGCCTGTGCTGATTGCTCACCCCAGGACCATCAGCAGGGCTGCTCAGCTCCTCCTGACCCTTGTGCTGCCAGCATCCATGTCTGTGCCCCGTGGCGTTCCTGACAGCTGCTGTACTCCCCCATTGGTGCAACCATTGACAAAAATCATCTCCAGATTTGGTTTTTCCAGCTGAAATTCTGGGACAGGTAAGAACTACAGAACCACTAAGGAGAGGGAGCAAAACATCTGGGTGAGCCATGGCTCAATCACCCCTGTAATTAATTTCACATGAAAAATGACAGGAGCAAGAAAGAGGATCAAACATTAACAGTCAAAAGATTGTTCTCATTTCTTTACTCAAATGTTACTCACACTCACTTAACTGATACTCCTGTACTTAAAAATATTTACCACTTCATTGTCACCTGAACAAGTATTTAATCCTTTTTTCTTTAAAATTTTAATGCAGTCCCTTGTGACTTGGTGAGGTCTTGTTCCATTACAGAAAACTGCTTTCCAGTATTTTGGTAGGTGGAGCAGTTTCACTGGAAAATTCTGATCCAGTGGCAGTTCACACGTTCTACTAGCATATACTGATTGAAGAAAACCTTTCATCATAAAAATCAGTAACTGTCCTTGAGTTAGCCTGTTTCTGGTCTCATTTTTTACAGGCCTACCACATTCTCTCGGGTCTTTGACCTTTGGATCTTGTGACTAATTTTTTCCCTCTTTAGTATTGATCTGTCTTCCAAGCTCCTCCCTGTCCTATGATTATCCATGTGGAATCGTTCATTTATCAGGCATCCTTGCTATCAGACCCTTGATTCTGTATTTGCTGGGCTATTTGCTAGGTCACGTGTCAACCTCAACTTCTTATCTCTATTGTAGCCAACAGTCAGCATTTCCTCGTAGCATCTCCTTTCTCATCTTACCATGATCTTGTGAAACACCAGACTTCTCTCCTGATTTGTCGTGATGGTACCAAATATCATAACCAACTTGAGAATTCAGAAAACTATAAAGTCTGGGAAATGAAGCATTGTGTTGTCAAGACAGAATCTCTCAAAATGTTTTAGGTCGCAAACAACAAAGGACAAAACAGCTTTTGTCTAGCTTGCTTTTTAAAATCTCACTGATGTTTACTCTGCACTCTCAGAAGGCAATCTGTTCCAGACCATAGCTATTATTTCTAGTAAGCTTTTCTTTGTGCCTAAATTAATCTCTCTTTCCACATTTAAAGCTTATTACTACTTGCACTACCCACGGTGGACATGAAGAATATTTTTTCTGTTCCTCTCTGCAATCACCTTCTATCATGCCTTTCCTGTTTTAGGCTGGATTTAATTTACATTACTTGTATGTTTCATTACAAGTCATATTTAAATCATCATCTCTGATGATTTTTTTTGTCATTGTGCCCCCTATTACTTCTAGACAATCCACATACTTTGGGGATTCTGGTACCAAAATCAAATTTAATATTGCAGAGAAATGTGTCTTAAAGCCAGCTACAGCAGAAAGATTATCTACATATTCTACAGGCTATGTTCTCTTTTTTTTTTTTTTTAAAATGCACTAACTGTATAGTCTCTTCCTTTGCAACATGGCATAGAAGACTCATGTTCAACTTCATATCCATGAAAGCCCCCAGATGTTTTATTTCTTGCAGGCAGTTATTCTAGAGTCTGGATTTGTGCCATTGACTACTTCTGCCTGAGTGAAGTATTTTTCACTTCTCTTTGGGGAAATTAATTCTGTTTTTGCAGAACATGTATCCAATATGTTCTGGTCATTTTGAATTTTAGTTCTGTCAGCAAAAATACGCTTACTGTTAGCTCCAGCTTGGCAATACCTTTGTGTTTCATAACCTCACATTTATTAAAACTATGCCAATATTGCTTATTAAGGAAAATACTGATTAGGCCACAGCAGATTCCCAGGAATCACAAATTAGTATATTCTTTATCAGGGAACCATTTTCATTTCTCTCAGTATAGTGTTTAACAGGGGACCATTTTCATCTCTCTGAATATAGCTTTCCAACTGGTTTTGCATATAAGAGTAACTTAATTTAGACCATTTTAAGTCAGTTTATGAGAATTTAGAGAATATTATGGTAGTATCAGAAGCTTGTTTTTTCCTGTTAAACAAGTGAAATCTTGTTTTAGTCCCCCCTCCGCCCCTCATAGAAATTGGCTTTAAAAAATTGTTTCACTCTTGCTCATCATCTCTTCTGCTGAGGCTTGCAGTTTTTTGTTTGCTGATATATTCCAGCTTTTTTTTCTGGAAATGAGGAGTAGTCTGACTGATACATATATAGTTTTCCAGCTTTTTCTACTTTCCCTTTTTCAAGGATAGCTAAGTAACTTGTTTGATTTTTTCAGTCTTCCAGAATCTCATTCATCATCCATGAGTTTTTGAAATGCCTCTGAAATTGCTTCAGCAAATTCTCTATGCTCCCTGAATTTCATGATTTTCGGAATGATTTAAAGCCAACTAATGGGTGTATTCGCTAACCTGTTTCCTTTCTTCTGTCTTAAATGCATTGTCATTTGTGTTATTTACATTATCTGCCTGATTACATCTAACTCTATTAGTGAAGACTGAAGCAGTAAATGCACTAAACATTACGCTTTTCTTAGTGCCATGACTTGATAGCTTTTTTCCCTGTTGAATAGCGGACCAGCTTTCCTTTGTCTTCCTCTTGCAGCTCATGTTCCTATTGATCTTTTTCTTTGTTTACCTTGCGTGTTCCTTGCTAGTTGTTTCACATCTCGTGCCTTCACTTTTCTCAGTGTATGCTTCCATCTGTCTTCTTTCATTAGGTCTATGTCTTGCTTTCTGTTTTGTGTAACAAATTATTATCAGTCCATCCAGAGAGATTGATAAGTAGTCTGCATTTCGCTATATTACTTTCCCCTAAGATATTTGGTTAGTTAGAGATCGGAATTGTCTCTGGTTTTATTTTTCAGGCAGTATTTCTTAGATGTGTGTAAGAATTATCTGTTCAGTCTTTCTGGTTTGTCAGTAGTGCCATAGCCCTCACCTTTCTTTCCTCATTGTTATAGAAGATAATAGAACAAGCAATCAGTAATAGAAAACATGATAGTCACATCTGACAAGTCATATACTTTTATATATTCTTGGAATATGTAAAAAAAGATGTAATATTAATGATATTTCAGAGAAATTTCCTATCTTCATTTAGTCATGAGTGTTGATAGAATATTTATGTCTCTTGATGTATAAAACATGCTGATCAAATAATAAACAATCTTCATAGCCTCCTTCTTATACAAGTAAGTATATTATCCTAACATCGCAAAAGAATAGAATGGGATGAGAGGAAATGGCTTCAGGCTGGGCCAGAGGAGATATGGGTTGGATATTATGAAAAATTTATTCCCTGAGAAGGTTGTCCAGCACTGGAACAGGCTGCCCAGGAAAGTGGTGTGTTATCATCCCTGGAGGTTTTTAAAAGATATGTAGATGTGGCACGTGGGGACATGGTTTAGTGGTGGACACTGCAGTTCTGGGTTAATGATTGTACTTTCTGGTCTAAGAGGTGTCTTCCAAAATAAATGATTCTATGACTCTGTGAAATAGAAGGAGTTACAGGACTTCCCCAAATCTTCCCAGACAGTCAACATCTCATAATTTCGAGGATACGGGAACTTGAGTCTTCACAATTCTCAGTACTATTCAGTGATCCAAACTACCCTGCATTATTGTGGGAAATTCTACTTTACTTCTATTTCCATATCTTCAGTTCTCAGTCCTAAATAACATAACATACCTTTCAATCTGTCATCTCAGAACACAGCTTCCCACTGTAGCATAACTCTATTGGAGTGCTATGAAACAGACTCTGTACAATACTCTATCATATGAGCATGTATGATGAGAGTACCCATTAGTGTTGTATGTAGTCTGCCAGTATTTCTGTTACTGAAATACATATGGCTCAGTAGTAGACCTTTCCTTGAAAATGGAGCAAGTTTTGCATGGCCTGGAAGGCGCTGAAGTTTTTTTTACAAAATACTATGCTGTTAACACCTATAAGAATCTAGTCGATCTGGTCTTAGGTTGGATAGCTTTTAATAGCATAAGCAGTCTAACCTGTTCACTCAATTAAATACACCATTTCAAAGTGCTATTTAATTGCTCACTATTGCTGTAACTATGACTGACAAGTGATTTGTACACTCTATTATTTATTATCGCACAGTAAGAAAACTAGGATTTTTGTTCACATTTTAGCACTTGACATTCAGTGAAAGCAAAGCTTCTAAGTCTGCAAATCATCTTTAAAACATTAGATCAAGAAACTAAGTCTAAAGAAGCAGTTAAACACCAAACATGGTAGTTAAGCACCAGCTTCAATGGTCTCCCACATTCAGATCTGACACACAAATTGCAGTGTGATGTGTGACAGACTGATGAAGCATGGTGTTCTATATCAACCTGTAAACTGGCAGACATTCTTGATACAAGTGAGTGAATAGGCTTAGTGTGTCCAGCAGATAAATTGTCTTTCCTGTGATGCCAGGAAGAAGTCAAAATCTATTGAACAGTAATGGTCTTGATGACTCATTCACAAACTTATCTTTGATAGCCAATACCAGAAGCTGGAGAAAACTTCATTGCCTGCCTTCAGAACTGTAATCTGAAAACATGCCGTTTAGCTGGTACCTAACTCTGCAGGTGCTGCAGTTTCTAAATTCCCAAAGGTGCTCAAAAAGTGTACTTCCATAAATATGTAGAAACACATCAATTTCTAATGTTTCAGCTTTTAACTTAGCTGTGGTGGTGGCATACAAAAATTAGAGCCCCATGCCAAAATCTCTTGGATCCTGGTTCTCACAGAGTGTGCTAGATTGATCTCAGTACAAAATACTGTAACAGCCCTGGCTTTTCTTGGAGGCGTCCAAGGAACTGATAGTCTTATTTTGTGTACCAATGTATAACACTGAACAGAGTACAAAAAATCCAGAGGCGCTTGCTTTCTACCTGAAGGAATTAGTTAAGTTTCTTTCCTAATTTTTAATGCATTCAGCATGAAAATGTAATCTGAAACTCAAGCAGCTTTGAAAACTTTTCACACTCTCTTCTCCAAAGTAGATTTCTTTCCTGCTTTCTAAATAATAGAGCAAAACTGTTCTCACTATTAAGCCAAATAATTGATATCCTTCAGATAAGCGTACTTAACACATTATTTGAAAATGCAGTATGTTGTTTTGGCAGCATTTGATCCAGGATCTCTCTGACTAGCTCAGGTTTTTCCTTCCTGGGAAGAAGTAATCACTGAGTTCCATAAATGCACAACATGAATGAATTTCCTGTGTGTTTCACAGTCAAGGATCAGACATGATACAGCACAACAAAAAAGATCAAGGGCCAGTAACATCAATAAACAATGACTTCTTATCACTATGACCAGTGATGACTGAGATTCTAAGCTCAGTCTTCCTTCTGGCCTTTGAGATCAAACATCAGCAAATGATTATGTGATAAAACAGAAATAGGTGATCCCACACAGCATTGTTTTTATCAGTGGAACTTAGAAACTGTTACTGGGTAATTTCTCTTCTGGTCTGAAAACTATTATCTGTGGAGCCTTAGTGGAACTAGGCTATTTATTCTGTCCCATGCTGTACTGGAAGCCACTTTGGGATACAGATGGATGCCACGACTTTGGCTACACTTACACATTAACAATATATTGTGTTGTGTGTTATTTTCAACTGATGCTCAAAAATCACTCTCAGAATATTTTGAGAACTTTAGTTTTTAAATAATAAATAATCTTCCTAAAGTGAGATAGAAGTGATTATCAGAAAAGGATATGCTCTGAAGAATTGGGTGAGCTGTTTTCTCCATCTTCCACTGCAGGGAGAAATCTCTGCTGGCCCAAGTGTTAGTAAAACTCATAGTTCTCTTCAGATTCTGGCTGAGTTAGGAAGACCAGAGAACATCAGTGTACAAAAAGGTTTTCAGTCACCTCCAACATGCTTGGATGCTGCTTAGAAATCTTTCTGTAGAGCTGGCTCAACTTTGTATACAAGCATTCTTAAAAAATTGAAGTGCTATTATTTAATAATCAGGGGATTCCTACTTTCACGCCTTGGTCTTCTGGATGTTTTGATCATAGACCTTCTCAGGGAAATGAAGTTTATTTTCTGGAACAGGGAGTTGCTGCATACCTGGATTTTATCCTAAATTCAGGAAATTAGCTGGTCTTGCAGCCAGACCCAGAAGAAAAATATTCTGGAATGTGTATGGAGATCCAGGTATTTAGAATACTTTTTTTGGGTGGATTTTTGGAAATAAAGATTTAGTTCAGAAAGTTGTTTCAAGTGGGACTGCAGTGAAAGTAGTAGTTTGCTAGTAAAAGTATCTCAAAGTCAGCACAGTATTGACTTTTCACCGCAGTATTTCTTTTCTATGGGAAGTATTCTATGGGTGTATATCTATTTCTATGGGATGAATTTAAAAAATCATGTCAATATGGTAGAGTAGTCTTTAGGAAAAAATGTATTGAAATAGCAGTGTGCTGCATCCTTACTGCAGGAATGGAAAATGGGTATTATTAAATTCTTAAACGGATGATAACTGACCTGTATATCAAGCAACACACATTTATTGAAGTTAAAAACAAGTATATTACTGGAAGATATAAAGATATTTAACACCTAAAGGTTCCCAAACAGTAGAGAATCTTATAATAAAATGTTGTTCCTTTTTGAATTTCCTCTCCCTCCACCCCAGTGTATTAATTAAATTATCTTTTTGGCAATTAAAGACCCATGAGCTAGGTAAACTCAGCACTAAATTCACCTACAACTAAACCCGACTGAATTTGCAGACTCTAAGAGTGGGATTAATTTTTTCTAATTTTAGTCACCTATAAAGTGGCTAAAAGAGTGTCTATTCAGTTGCCTCATTTAGGCTCAGCATAGTCCATGAAGAAAGAAAAGGAATTCCGCAGTTCAACTCATCCCATCCTAAGGTGGATGGTTGCCATAATCGGGATGAATTGCCCTTCAGAGTTGTCTGTGTGAGTGGGAACTACGGCTTGCACAGTTAAAACATCTTTTTAATTAATCAGTAACCTTAGATTTGCCTCAGGGATAAAATATGAGGAGGTGCCTATCTGATTATCCACTTATTATCCAAATAGCTGAGGTAGGTGAAGTGTTTGACTTCTGTATGGCTAAAGTAAGGTGAAATTAATCCTGCTTTAAACTTTGAAAAAATGACATTTTGGCAATAATTGTCTCATTGTTTTGATATTACAAATTACAATATTTAAACATACAGAAAGGAGAAAATATTATCCACTTTATTTTTCCCCCATCCCAGAACACTATTAGGAAGAATACAATTGGATTGTTGTCTTACCTGCCTATATAAACTAAGCCATACAGTAATACTTATTTATTTACTTATTTATTATTGAAAACTATTGATTTGGTGAGATTGTAGCAGCAAGTTATAAATTATGCATAAACTGCATCAATGGATAAAAGACAGAATAAAGCCAGAACTTTGCAATTTTAGAGTTATGGTATTATTTATTGTGTGTTTAGAAAAACTAAAACCAGTAAAGCCCAAGAAGCAGGGAACAGTCTACTTGAAATAGAAAAAAAATTCTTTTATATAGATTTTTTTGCCTTTTTTCATTACTCCTCTGAGTCCTTTTTTGTATGTGCCATCTATAAAGACATATGACTGTAATATGAGTGCTCACAGACCTCTGTCTGCTCAGTGGAATGGTTTATGGTATGGTGCATTTTTCCACAAAAAATATATATGGGTGTCATCTTTCCTCATGTAGATGAAAGTTTCCTAAGCCCCATATTTTCAGTTGATCCACAATGACTCTTACAATGCTACTTCTTTTTTTCTTGCTTCTTAAATGACCCATGATTATTGCTCATGCCATACAGAAAGCCAATTAATTTATGCACAAGGAACCAAACCCTGCAGCAAAATGTCTGGTGAAAAAAAAAAAATTGAAAAATCCTCAGGGTAGGAATAAGTCAGAGAATTTAAGAAACAGTTGATAAAAAATGTTCTGATAGTGAGCTTCACATAGATAATGCTCATTGCAGCTTCAGAAGCACACTTCTGAAGTGCTGTTCCTTGTACACGTGCTCTGTTTTTGAGCCCCCTACCATGTGACTAGTTGCATCTTTATTTTAGAGCAGCATTAAGATACATTAACGTATATTGATTTGCATTATCTGCCAGCTGGAAGAGAAAGGGATGGCTTCCTTGCTGTTTGCTCTGAGTCAAATGACAAGTTTCTGGAGGCAATTTCTCATCTTCAGGAACGAGAGTCCTTCATCAGCAGTTCTACTGGTTTGAGGAGTCTTCTTGAACCACTGAGAGCAATGCATAAGAGTCTTAAGAAAGAACAGGATGATCCTGTACCTCAGCTGTAAATGTCATCCCACTAAGACCCAGTAATAAAGAGAGGAAGGAAATTACTTCTCAGAACATTCCCGTAATATTAAATATGCACAAACTACCCATATGAACTTCCGGTCACAGAAGAGAATAGCGGGGCACTTATGAGAGTCTCAAGAGACGGAGAAGTTCCCTGGCTGTTCACCTTCCTCTTGTTTTCACAGTATGTTATTTGCTAATTTGGAAATACAATCATTCCTGCATGCACGGGATTTGAGAAGGGAGTATTTTATTGCTTTATAGACAAATGATTTTCATGGTTATGGAGAAAGGTTTTACATCTTTTGTATATCCTGTGTTCAGAGTAACAGTCTGTGTTCAAGAGCTGGAATTATCGCTCATCCTTTAGGATTAAAGTAGGACTAATTTCCATGGCTTTCTTTTAAAAGAAACACCATTGCAACTGAAATGAAAATTTTGTTTCTTTGGATGGTCGCAGCAGATCAGTGCTCTTGGTTTTCCTTCTCCCATCCCATTCTTCATAGACTGCAGTGTGGAGAAGAGCTGTGGTCCACTTCGTCACTGCTGGGAAAGTGGCCAACTCAGAAAATAGTTTAATATTTGATCTTCTTGTCAAATTGGATTTGGCAGGGAATTAAAAGGCATTTGGCAAGTTGAGTGGAGAATAGGGGTGCTACTTTCAGTCTTCAATAGACAGCACACCACTTGTATTGCTTTTCTCTCCTGTACCTCTTTTATGTGTTTGATCTCTATTAGTAGAGGGTGAGAGAGCCCTGTGAGGAGTTCTGAAACTATATTTAAAATTCAGAAGTGAGATGAAGGGTACGCAAAAGGAGGAAAACACTACAGCGCTGCCCTCGATATTACAGAAGGAAGATTGCCCAGAACTGAACATGTTTGCTGCTTTGTAACTGCATTTCTACCTGCACAGGTGTCAAGAGATATCAGACTGCAGGCCAAATAATACAGTGTGACTCATGTCCACACAGCTTAGGGCTTCCTTCTAGAGCAGGATGACCACATCCTTTTCATGCACTGCTTGGCTGTGTGGGCACACTTGATTTTACATTACTTTTTTTTAAAATGCATTTTTTCAGTCTGCAATAATAGGAAGGATGCACTGCACCCACCAAAATGAACCCAAGGTGCTTTGCCATATGCCATGGGGTGTCAGAAAGATAAAGGGAATGGGAAGCTTTAAGGAGCAATATTGGAAGAGTGTGGAGAGTGCTGAAGCTTACACAGTTTTAGCTATACTGTTTTTTCAGAGTGGTCCCTGTGGTAAGCCTGTCTGTAGAACCACACAGGCATTCTTGGAAAGAGCTTGTAGGAGTGATCTGAAACAAATCTGGGAGTAAGCTATTAGTTATAGGTCCAGTGGTAAATATAATGTTGACCTAATAGTCACATGAAATAAATGTGTAGGCATCTATAAAAGAAGATGCCTACATATTTATTTCATGTGACTATTAGGTCAACATTAAACTAAATAACATCAAAAAGAAATGGAACATGATGTCCAACGTACAGACGCATATTGTTCATTGTCTGTACAGGTCGCATATTTTGTTTAAGAGTTCATTACCTTCACCAGAAATTTATTCTATGATACAAATTGCATTCATGCAGTGGAAGTTAAGATGAATACATAATTTAAAATATTTTATCTACTTGCAAGAAAATAATCTCTGTACAAATAAGCCTCTGGAGCAAACAGAGTTTGATCTAATTTTCTACAGTGGGAATTCAGATACAGCTCTTCCAAGACAATAATATGGAAGTTATAAGTAAGTTTGTAACTAAGATAACCAAGATATACATGTGAAATAGCAAAACTAGTGATGATTGGTATAATGGAGTGGATTGTTGAGCTTGTCACCATCAGTTCCCTCAATATAAAATGGAGAGAGGCACTTTTTTGGCATGATTCACACCCACATAAATATTTTTGCATGATTCATTTTCCCATAAACATCTAAAATATGTCAGATGAATCATACCTTAAACATCCCATAAGTTTCTACTGTTGAGAAAAAGAGAATATGGTATTTAGCTGAGGTGGCAGCTGAGATGAATCACTACCCTGTATACTTGTCTGACAGGTGTGATAAGCAGATGTGATCTTTATCTGCTGTCTTCCTTGAGGATTTTGCGTTTGGCATTGTCATTATTTAGTGAATATCAACTGCTTTCATCGGTATTGACATTCATGCATTCAAAGATATGGATGAACTGGAAAATATAAAATGGAAAGCTCCATAATGAACCTTTTACTTTGCATTACAGAGGTAAAATGTGTTTCAACAGGTGATACCACAATATATGATACTCCAGGAGCATAAAACAGATTCTCATGCAGAACCATTAAAAAAAGGAGGAAAGGGCAAAATGTTCCCACATGTCCTATCAGGTTCCCCTAGAAACAGTTTTGTTCAAGCCCCTCTATCACCCGTGTCGATCAGTCTGTTATCAGGTAGAGGACCCCTATGTACAGCTGTGGAGCAGCATTTGTAAGATGTAAGCATGTTCACTTCCGAATTGTTTTCCACGTGGTTTTCATTGATTGGTTTCTTTTGTCAATATACACGTTCTGAAGTGCCCTAGTACTTTTCTTTGGATTTCTAGAGGTAGCAAAAGACTGAAAAGGGTGAACGTTTTATTTTTTGTTAAACAGAAAAGGAGGAAACTAGAGCATTTTAGACTTCTTAGCCTAATTTCAGTTATTGGGAATAAAAAGCTGAATTATTTAGAAGCCAAACACAAGAACATACCAAACGATGACAATGAAATTGTATTTACTGGTAACAAGTTGGGTTAAACTAATCTAATTTCCCTGTAGGGAAATGGAACCAAAATGTGGGTCTGTGAGAAGCACAGGTCAACTGGCTTTCCTAAGTTTATGATCTTCAACATGGCATTCACACAAGTAAGTTGGGAATGATCTTGATTAAATTACCATTAGACAGGTACTAAGGTTTTTGCAAATGTCAGTTTGATTGGTTAGCAAGTGTTCACAGTCAGGATAGAAAAAGACACTTCAGATGTGGTTCTTGGGCACGTACAGACACCATTTTCACTAATTTGTTGAATGGTGAAATAATCAGTGTGCTCTCAACAAGTGAGGGAGGGCAACAAGAGCTCATGCTCTTGGAAAATAGAGCTAGAATTCAAAATGGGGACATATGTGGATTCTGCACTAAGGTAGGAATAAGGCTGAGTTGAAGACTAAAGAAGGACTTGCTCAGTAGTTGTTCTGTTGAAATGATGTGTACAGTTTAGTGTTTCCCACGGTAAACATGACTTAGAGAAGCCATGCAATTCTGAATTAGTTTAAAAACATTTTTGAAGTAGCTAGTCAGGCATAGCTGAATTTGGAACTCCTAAACACAGCTCGTCCACTTAAGCACATGATTTGGGCAATTTGGACTTTGCTTTGGAAGTATTTAGAATTAAGTCTGACTACATAGGGGCAGAATGTGCCCCCCTTATGACTGAAAGAAGTAAGACTGTTCATTTTAATAAAAAGAAGATGAAAGATTTTTAACAGTTTTCAGGAGTAAGATTCATGTCCCAGCTTCTCTGAACGAATCACCCTCTTTCTCTGTATAAATAGAGGAGAAAAGCAGCGTGATTCATTTTATTTCCATGTGGACATCTAAACTAGGTCAGATGAATCATGCCGTCATCCTCTCTACTGTTAGCTGAGATGTAGACACATCTGCTTGGGAGATGCATTTGGTCTTTAGAGATGTCTACTGTCATTTGGAGAGGATCAAATCTGAAGTAACTAAGAGGAGGAAGAAGCAAATAATTTGTTCTGATTGGTAAAAGCAGATGAGAATACAATGAAGCGCTGGAATGATTTTCTTGAAGGTTGTGGCTTCTCTGTTAATGTGCATTTTTTAAGAATAGTTTAGATGAAGATGTTAAAATAAAAGGTCATAAATCTAGTTGGACCTGCCCTGGGTTTAAAGGATGGGTTAGATCACATCTCAAGTGCCTTCTAGCCCTGTGTTTCTGCGTGGTTTCATTCTTTAGTGATAGATAATCCAGTCCTATGTAATCTAGGATACATAACTGTAAAGGGAGTGGAGAGGTAATGATCCAGTTTTGAGTGATGCCAGAAATGCGTACCCCTTGTCACATTGCACGATGGGGCAAATCACTAGAAGGAGAAGAAATTACTGTGGGGTCATAGTTTGGAAGAGACACATATTTCCATCAGCTAATATCTCCAGCTCCTTCCTGGAAAGCATTACATGCCTTGAGAATGTGTGAGTCAGCAGTGCTGCAGCAGCACTTGCAGAACAGGGCTTAGCAGAGCATCTGCAAACAGTGGCAGGGTGAAAACAAGTAAAGCTGTACAGTAAAAGTAGATAATGTACTGATTATGCTCATAATCTTTCTGAAACTGAAAAAAGGAGCAGCATGTAAAAAGGCAAACTATCTTTTGTGTATTTGAAAAGAACTTGGTGAAGTCTAAAGAGCATTAAGATATAAATTTTAAGAGAATAATTTAATGATATTCAGCCCATACTCAACCCATATTTATGTAATTACGCAGTAAAAAATTAATACGCATTTAAACCTAACATTGGTTGTTTTCTGGTCCATTGAGTGAGCTCTGACTAAACATTTATAGTCGTAAAAAGGCATAATGCAAAACAAAACCAGAAAATAATAGGTGAGATAACAATCCCGTGAAAAAAATGTATTGGTATTTAATAAGAGGATTAAAAAAATTTTCACAGAGTAGTCTGCTTCTTGAAAACATTTGTAGGCTATAGAAAGAAATCCAGACTTAAAAAAGAAATCCAGGGTTTGACTTCTTGTTCTTGTTGCCATGATGTCAGAGAGCTGGACTGAAAAATCAGATGGGAGATCCTTTGATCTGCTGCCTCAGCAGAGGGAGGCCATGGAGATCCATGGCCTGCAGGAGACAGAAGAGAAGGGGTCTCAGTGGGACCTAAAAAATTCTTTGATTCTTTCATTCCAAGTGCCAAAGCTACTAGCAACTTAGGATCATTTAACATGTGTCATTTAATCCTTATTTTCTAAAGAATGTGTCATAAGCTGGTGTAGAAATCATCAGTATTAAAATCAGGAATCATACAGGATAAGGAAGGATGGATCAAAGTAGAGTAGACTGTTCCAATCCATATCAATATTTGATTTGAAGATGTTATCATCAAAAGCAGCTACACAGAATATTCTGTACACTTGTCATTAAAAAAGTCCTTCTAGAAGCAATTGCTCTTTCCTGGGATTTCTCTGGAGTTCAAATATTTTCTGAATTTCGCTTCACTTAGATAAGTTTATATACTGAAACCGTATGTCCTTTCCTAACCAGTTTAGAGAACTGGAGTTTAGAGAACTGGAGTTGACAGGTGCTATTTTCTACTTGCAATTGTGAAAGAGCACATTTGGCTGGCTGGTTACCCACCTCCTTTGAGTTTCTGTCTTGTCAAGTGAGAAATGTTACATTTATTTACCTGTCTGAAACTTGGAAGTGCATACTTCATTCCTTTTTATAGCATGTGGCAAAATAGGTACTGAAATACGTGGCATAGACCAAAATGCTTTTTGTATCACCTGCACTAAGCAGAATTTTGCACATATCTCTAATCACTCACAGTGATGAGGTCACTAATCGCTGATATACCACAGCTATAGAGAGGGACATGCAGTTTTTCTTCTTGCTATCCAATAGTTACAGAGGAACATGGAACTAACTTCAGTACAATATAGACGCAGTCATAAAATTCATTGTTCCCGAATCTTCCATGAAAAACATGGATGTTTGTTTAAGAAATGCAGCCTTAAGGATGTTTTTTTCATCTTTTTTTTTTTCTCAGTAAATATGAAGTTAAGCAAATTGAATTGAAAGATAATAAATGCATCTAATCCCTTACCAAGATCTCTGGAGGATCTTTGAAACCCATTACAAGTAATCATGTGTTAAGTAAACAGTCTCTTTAAATTCCTTTGACTGACTGGTCTGATAATTTTTAGTGTGGAATTCCTCAGACTATCAGATGCAGGAATTCACCAAACCTCAACCAACACTTAGAAAAAAGCTGTGAGATTAAATATTCAGTGATACAAAATGAATATATTTACTTGTTTGATGTGCAAGAAATGTTGATCTGTAGTGTTGCATCTGCTAGAACCTGATTAACATTTCGCTTTAACTTGTATAAAAAAAAACCCAGCTTACTGCAGTTGAGTGAGTATTGTCACCATAAAACTGGGATAATTGGAAAAAATAACTAAAAAGTCATGTTCTAACCTTACAAATAGAAAGACAAAAGCTTCATCTGATGTCAGTCATCATCATACCTTTATGGAAATCTTCCTGAGGTTGTTTTTTCTTTTCAAGTGTAATTTCTCTGGGATTCCCTAATAATTAATTCCTGTAAAGTTAGCATGTGTAGACATAACGCTCTGGCAGCTCCCTGGAACAAACTATATATTTCATTCTAAGAAAAGCACATTACAGGTGTGAAGAGGGAAAAAAGTTTGCATAAATGCATAAGAATTTTTTAATTTCTCTACCATTAAGACCACTTTATAGAAGCACTTTATAGACCAGCTCTTTATTTGTATAAATTGCCATACTGAATTATGCTTAAGGACACTTCCCTTAATGCCAGTTCCTTACAAAAATCTTAGGGCTTCACTGTCACATCCCTTTATAGTAAATGGGAGAGGAACAAGCACTTCCAGCAAGCACTTCATCTCAACCCAAAGTAGTCATCTGAAGTCAGAGAGATGAATCATGCCTTAGAAGTGCTTGTTAGCTCACATATATATAGTTTGAAGTTATGTGAGTTTATCCTTCTAATCAATTAATTTTCTGACCCTCCTATCTCAACATCATCTTGCTATAAATTCTGAATTTCTCTTTTCAAATAATACCCTTTTCATACATCTGAGATGACTTGCTGTCCTTATTTATTATGGCAAATGTGTGGAAACGGTTATCTTAAATCAGTATCAATTTCATGTCCTTTTGCAAACCATGCACAGCATTTTACGTCAAAATATTTTCGAACAATTTTGTTACAAGATACCAGTTTTAAAGCTCTGATTCCCTGGAGTGCTCTGCTTGCAACTCTGAGCATATTTTGTTCCACGGTAGTAAGCAATATATTCGGAATTTAGAAATATTTTCCTCTGAGAAAGTATTGCCTGGAGAGCAATGCAAAATCGGAGAGAACATGAGCAGAATCCAAGAGGAAAAAAAGAAAGAGGTTTGGTCGAGCTCTGTTAATTGCTAGTTATTTCTTCTCCTGGCACCATACAAAACAATCTGCTCATGTTGCTTCCAAAATGACAAGATGAATGGTTCCATAGTCATCACTATTAAAAGGATAACACCAGACTGAAAAGAAAAGGGAAGAACAGTTTTGAGAGAAAAGTGGAATCACTGCTTATAACTAGATAAAATGATAACCTTGCATTATTCATTCATTCTTTCATTCATATGACAGACATTCAGTATTAAAATGTAATCTGTCAAGGTAGGATAAAATACTTTACATTCCAGTTACGACTTGGGGGTAAGTTAAACAGCAAATTCTAAGGCTAGATATTTTAAAATCAACAGCCATAAGTTTCAATGAGAAGTTCAAGAATAATGTTTTGAATCAGTTGCGATGATTTCCATTAAGTCATAGGAATTAATGTAACTCTGGAGAACTGGATAAAAAATAAATTTATTCCAACATTTTATTGAAAAACAAAACAGAACAACAACCAAAAAAACCCCAACAACAACAACAACAAAAAAAAACCAAACAAACAAAACTCCCAAAAAAAACCAAAACCAGAACCGCCCCCCCTTCCCCCCCTCCCCAAACTAAACAAACAAAATCCCACAAAAAAAACCCCAAGCGAATTACAAGATTTGGATCATGGTGTCAAATCAGCTGAATTTGAGACCTCTTGCATTGTAGGGCATTTTCTCAAATGTATACCTGGGAAGATGGAGAAGGAAAGGAAAACACACCTAAATTTGTTGATTTAGAGAGCAAATTCTACTGTATAAGGATTGTAAGCAAAAATTAACACTGAGTGATGATATTAAGTAGATTATAAAACAAGAATGGGAAGGACACATCAATTGAGACTAGTGAAAAGATGTAGCACAATAATGAGTGAAATTCGTGTCACCTGGCTTTGGGTCATGTTTTCTACATTCTATGTATTGGTTAACTTGGGAGTGAGTTTCTTATGAGTCCTCACAATTTCATTGGGGGAAAAAAGAACACACCTTACATATGGATTTGAGACAATTTGCTATTTCTTTTCAAAGTGTAATCGTTCTTTTTAGTGTAAATAGTGCTTATAGCCTCAATTATGGATGATTTCTAATTCCTAATAGTATTCCAACTAAAGCTGTCATATGCTAACTTCCTTGTGCCCTGATGCTAAAAAGACCAAAAAAAGCCCCAACACAAACCTCAACTCAAAAAAATTACAGTATGACTAAACCAAACTCAAAATCACGAGATACATGTATACTCCTTAAGTATATGAATAATATGCCACTGAACACAGAACAACTTAGACAATAGTCAACCAATTATACTTCAAATTTCTTGAATGTTTGTGTTTTGTTCAGAGACAGCTAAAATAAATTCAAGACCAAGCAAGACCTGACAAACTCTAAAGTCTGTTATGAGTACTTTGAGCTATAAAAGCCTGAGGTCCCTCGCTGTGATTTGGCAACACAAAGTTGGTTATGCTGCAGGTTTAATCTGCTGTACCTGTTTTCTTACTGACTTCATTGGTGAGTCTGCAGTCTATGAAATGGATTAATTTGAAATACGTGTTAATGAGGAGCAGTTTTAGTGAGTCTCAAATCTATTCTGCTGGCACTTACCCTATTGATCTCTCTCCCATGTAGCCTTCGTAGGTAATGCCCTAACAAGTTCATTTTTTATAATTCATTATATGTCTTGAAGACATTATTCTTCCAGCTCATTTTTCCGATATGGTAAATGATTCAGGGATTTTGCATTATATTTGTCACTATGTACTACTTTGTAATTAGGAATAGCTACACTGAATTTCCCACCTATGCGTATTTCTCTGTTTGATGTATTTTAAACAAAGGTAGTATGAGTGTAATACTGTGTGGATTAATTTCTTTTCCACAATTTTTTCATAATTTTTGAATGCCTTTTACTTTCTTGGCTGTAACTTGCGCCTGAGACATTCCCTGTGACTCCAGAAGGGCAATGTATGCAAGGTACATTTGATCATACTATAAATATGTAGAAGAGGGAGTATGCTGATTCTGGTTTACTTGTGCTACCCATAAGCAGAAGGAAAACTTACAAGATTGCCAAACATCAGTGGCAGCTTACTTACCCATAGGATACTTACCCAAAGCATACTTACCCACAGGATTTTTCAAATCATAATAAATTTATAACATTGCTGGGTTTTCCAGGTTTGCTTGGATTTCGCTATTGATTCCTGAATATTATGGGCTGATCCTTCAGATAGTCAAGGCTCATCAGTGTTGAATCTCCTCTGGACTGTGAAAGGCAGTCTTGCTAAATACAAAGTCATAAATCAAGGATGGATTTTAACCTGTCAGGTTATTATTTATTGAGTTCTATATGTTACCCTGACTAAGTGTGAATTAATTTATAATATGTAATTTAGGCTGGTGAATTATTGCCAAATTAGAAGACTTCACAGCTTGTTGGCCCACTACTAATACTGGATTTTTAATTTATTGGACTATCTCTGCATTAAGTACCATATGTGTTTCAAAAGGTAGTGCTCAGCATTTAGATGCATCTTCTCATTTAGCAGATTTGTAGAACATTCATGTGTGTAAAGAAAGGGTAAACTTCAGAAAATGTAGTTGTTTTACAACAACATGGTTCCATAGAAATTTATTTCAAATTATTTTCTAAGGTACCAATAGTATAAAGACACTTTGCCAAAACTATTAAGGATGAGAATCGCAGGGCTGGTTCAAAATCTAATCGAAATTCTATTTCATTCTCTGCCATATTTCCATTAAATCTGATTCATGTCCAGGAATAAAAAACTAGATTTTGGTTTTGTTCTCTTTGTTCTAGTAAACAAGGCATGTGTGTACTTTTTTATTTTTATTTTAAAGCCATTTATCCACTGGACTAATTGCTACCTTTTGGAGCTACCTATGGCTCTCAGGAACAGAAAGGTTAAAGGAAGGGAAGAGAGCAAATCTTTTCAAGCAATGACCTGATAGTTATTTTACATCAGTTTGTAATCACTTTGTTAAATACACTATTATCAAAAAATAATGTTTATATGTACTGCTATGAAGTATCAGCTGAATAAATGCAATACATAAAACAAACAAGTTCTCATGTACATTTTTTCCTAGCCTCGTGTTTTGTTCTTAGTAAAATCAGGAAGAGAAATACTACTGTTCTTTCAAAAAATTAATTGGTTTAAATATTGACAACCCTGAATTTTGTTTTAGGAGTATACAAACAATAATTTTAATTGTTGTCAAAGAAAAACAAAATTGCCATGTCATCTCTGGTAAACACTAGACATTATTAACAGTAGGGATACACAACCTGTTACACAATATCCTATAGGATATTGTATAGCAGTTAATATGAAGATCTCATAAATTATGGAGATAAGGGACACTGACCCCGAAGATTTAAAAATCATTTGATAAGAATAAAAACAGCTTGTCTAGCTCATCTTAGTTATACTTAAAATGTATTTTATATGTATTAGATGTATACTGATTGAAAACTCATCACTTCTTTTATGTTGCTGAATAATTAATGCTGATTATGTTAGTCTCAGCCCATAGATTTAAAAGATAAACACATTGCTACAGCTTGCAGTATTGAACCAGTATAACTTGATTTGTCACTGAAGTATCAGAATGTGTTGTAAATGACATAGATTGCCATCGTAAGGTATTCACAGGAGCGATTCAATATTGAAAGTAAACATAGGTCTGATTTGCTGTCTGTCAGCAAATTTGCTGAGAGCAAAACAAATCTCTGAAACAGCCATGGTTATAAAGTAGAAGATGTGCCAGTAGAAAAAAACTGATTAACAAATTCTGTAAGAAATTTTAAAATGACAGTTAAACAACATGATGTAGAATTGTAAACACAAGTGGCCAGTATCGTCATGTCCTGTTGAGAAAGGCAGAAATAGTCAGTAAATTATGTAGTTGATTATTGTAGTCATTCATCTGGGCATTGCTGAGGCACTAGCAATGTAGTTCAATATCAAAGATTTGTTATTGTTTAGACCACATTGTAAAATCTATTGATTATCCACGTGCAGCATGATTTATTCTTTCAACTAATATTTGTGTTCTTGGTAATAGGATACTGCAGCCATGGATTGTAACAGACATTTTAGATCACAGACTTTATGGTTTCCATCTAGGAAAAGTAATAATAAAGCAACTTTAATATTCTTCATATTTTATTTTTTTAAGCCATCTAAACCACAGATCAATTTTACTTAAATTTTTGTCTTTGCTCTTCTGGGCTGCTTCAGGATTTTATATGAAGAGTTGTCAAGTCTGTGATAACTAGATATCTAGAATTTAGTTCAGTGGTCTCAGCACGGCCATCTAGTACCATTTTAAATGCAAAATATCCATAAAGAGCCTACAGATAGATACAAGACCTGCAGAACATACATGCCCTTTTGGACAGGCAAATACAAAATGGCATCAACCATTAAAAATGCTATGAAACACTCTTAGCAACTAAATAAAGTTTCTATAGTAGGATTGCATGTTCTTTGCATTCCTTATTTCCCCCAATAAAAATGAGATGTAATATGGTTAGGTATTTAGGGCTATAATTTATTTTCCCGTGTATCTGTGCCTCCCTAGGAGCTGGGTGTCCAGACTGCCTCTATAGCTGGTGGAGATCTCATCCTTGGTTCAGGTGCCTTAAAGTGGGCATCTCGATCAGTTTAAACTACCCTGTCTGATTTGCTGTGCCTCATTTGCTGCTCCAGAAGGAAATGGGTCTCCCATGTGTACATGCACACCTACTGACATGGGGTACAGTGCAGGTGTCTCGGGCACAAGACATGAGGTACTGAGGTTGAAGATACACTCATCTTGTTTATATGTGTGTGTATATATATATTTAAGAAATCTGGCTCAGATATGAGGTGTGAGGGGCTGGTGGAGGTGCTGGGAGATGCAGAGGTACTCAGCTGGCACTTCTCCATGTTAATGTGCTGGATAAACCCCAGAGGCTTTTCTGTGTTGAATAGGTGTCCATTGGTGGGAGCATAGCTTCATGAAGGGTACCGACTTCAGGAGTGTGACTTTTGAAACCAATTAATCCCTTTGCTGAAGCACTGTAATATTTGGCATGTATGAATGGTTATGGTGAAACTCACTTAAGGAGAGGTTGATATATGTGTGTGACATAACAATAAAACACCCAAGAACCAGACAAGTGGGATGCACTTTCTGACTCTTCACTGTGAGCTGTCAACACTTTTTTTCCCTACTCATGTGAATGCTAGAAGAACAGAAAAGAGAACAGCAAATTCAATTTTAAGAGCAGTGTGAAATAGGAAACTAAGACTTACAGATAGCGGAGGAATGATTGTGATTTATAAGCACGTATCTCGTTTTTATTGGAGAAAACAGAGACTGAATACAAAGTATATGCAGATCAGTTTAATATGTTTTCTCTGTGATCTTTTCACAAAGCATGCAGTTTCAAACCCACTGAAGTCAGCAAGAATCCTTTCACTGACCTGAACTGAACAAACTTTTTATCATAAGGCACTTATGCATATATATTTATTAAATGTGTGTTTGCCAGTCTTGTCTTTTTTACATTTATTCTGGTGTTTCTAGTATTCCTTTCAGTCAGCGACTTACTAGCAGACTTCAGATTGCTTCAGAAATTGCTTGACATGGTTTGACATTATTTGATTCTGCCTGTGTTTAACATCACTGTTTAGACAGTATTAACTGTACTTCATGCTTTTCCTTACTTTATGTTTACAGTCTTACTTAAAAATAAATGTTAAAAAAAATACATGAAAACTTGTAAAACTTGAAATAGAAGTTACTGAGTCATAGCCATTCAGTGTATAAAATGGGTTAATATTTGTAATATGTGTTTCTGTGTTTTTATTCTCAACTCTAAGCTAAGTTTCTTTTGATCCATATATCGCTTCATTGCCTTTCCTGAAGTGCAACCTTCTCAGGCAGATCTAGGGAATTCCTCAATGTAAACACTCTGTTTTGAAAACCAACATTTTTTTCTTACCTGAAAATCATAGATCAAGTCAGGAGAGGATATTTTTCCAGTATACATTAGCTGCTTTATTAAACACTACTCAGTGTATTTAAGGATTACCACCTAACACGTGAAATGCAAGTTTGTCCACTCAGGCTTTATTCATTAATGCAGTTCTTGAGGTTTAGAGAGGGATTATCCATCAGTTCCTGAGGAAAGCAGTTCTTGACCTTACCAATTGCCAGACCAAACAACACTGTTTAAAATCGTGTTCCCATGTGTGTTTGGTCCATCTGCTTCCTCTGGAAGACACAAAATAAAAACTGATCTTTTAAGAGTTAAATTTTAATAGAATTGAAGAGTTGTTTATATTGTTTAATATTAATTTTGCCCATCGATTTAGGATGGTAACAGGAAAGACTTGGAGTTACTGAGAGCATTCAGCTTTTTATTGCAACTTGCAAAATGAGTCGTGACGTGAGAGAGGTAATGTGTTTGTATACATAAACAGATAAAATAGGACTTTGCTGTATTTTGTAACTTAATAACTCAGCTCACAATTATTTCCTGTTGTATTTTTTTTAGGCTGTGTTTAATGTAACCTGCAAAGAAAACATGGATTATTATTAATTGTCTTGTAACATTACTTGTAAGGTGTTTCCCTAAGTAGAAAAGACAGTTGTCATAGTTTGTGAGAAGTTGGTCTCCTCAAAAATTTGAATGCAAAAATTCATTTGGGTTATATTTAAGTTGTCGTAATGTAACTGTTTTAACTTCTTACTCTAATTTCTTAATTTTTTAAACCCTAAAAATAATGATTGATTGATTGATTGATTGATTTATTGCAGAAACGTTTGAAATGCTTATCAGACTGGCTGAGAATTACACGAGCACACTTTTCTGCAATGCGTATAGAAACATGGCTGCTGAGGCTACTGTGCATGTGCAGGAGTTTTTCACAGATGTTGGACTCTTCTTATTTGGCACAGACATTAGCACAGAGGAATTTGTGAATAGATTTTTTGATACCCTGTTTCCAGTAGTCTACAACCACGTGATTAACCCTGGTCCGACTGACATTTCACTGGAATACGCCGAGTGCCTCCGAGTGGCAAGAAGAGACATCAGACCCTTTGGCAACGTTCCCAAAAAGGCCGTAGGACAAATGGGAAGAGCACTCTTACCCAGCCGGACTTTCTTGCAGGCTCTGAATTTGGGCATTGAAGTGATCAATACAACAGATCACCTGCGCTTCTCCAAAGACTGCAGCAGAGCTTTGCTGAGAATGCAGTACTGCCCGCACTGCCAGGGGCTGACGCTGAGCAAGCCCTGCATGGGCTACTGCCTCAACATCATCCGAGGCTGCCTGGCTGCCGTAGCAGAGGTCGATCTCCATTGGCGAGGATATATCCAGTCCCTGGAGGAGCTATCGGGAGCCATGAGCGGAGCATACGACATTGAGCACGTGCTGCTAAACTTCCACTCACTTGTTAACGATGCTCTGGTACAGGCTCGGATCAACGGGCCAGAATTATTTGAGCAGGTAAGAGGCTGCTTTTATCCACGCTTGGGGCGAACATGGCGGTAGGAAAAAGATCACTGACAGCTGTTACTTGTTTGGCCATTTTTATGGTGAGGAACACATTTGTATCTGAGTTCAGCTTTATTTGACGATGCAATTTCTAAGTGCAAAGAAAATATTTTTCATGAACATAAGAAAATTGTTTGATTGTTATCTTATGTGCACATAATGATAAATGTAAACAATCCTTATTTTAGATACCAGTGGCCTGCCTTAAAGAACTTTGCGTATATGACTTTGCATATATTATTTCTATAACTTTGTTCATTGCAGAGGAAGCAGCACAGTTTGTTTGTAACATGAACTAAATCCTTCCTTACACTTAAGAGAAAAAACAAGTTGTGTGAGAGCTATGTTAGCTGTGACTGCATGGAGTGAAGAATTTTAGGATACTGCTATGGAAAGTGCACACTATTTAACTACACTTTAGGGGAAAAAAGCTAGTATACATATCTTAATTTATGAAGGTAAGTACTAAAATCTGAATTTTTCCTGTATTGTATTTAATCCGCAATACCTTTCATAATTGTATTTTTCTCTGTATTCTTACATGCAGACTTCACTGACAGTGACATATTCTGTGTTAAGTGCTGGATCGGATAGCTTGGTTTGGGGAGATGCCTTTAGTTTTACAGTACACTTGGGTCTGAAGAGGGTGTCCTTGTGCTGTGGCATCAGCTGAGGTGCAGTAGTAATTCTAGGACTGCCTCAATGTGTGATTGTTAAAGCAGTTGAAGTTAAAGCACTGTCTTCTGCTAAGCAGCTGATATGGCCTCTGACAATAAACAACTTGATCTAATATAATAAATAGAGGATTCTTCATTTCTTACTAAGACCTAGAGTCTGATAAAATGGGTTTTTCAACCTGCTGTAATCAGTGAATAACAGGGTTAATTTCTACAAATTTCCGATTTTGTCTGCTTTATACCAGCCAGCTACATGAGCCATAATATCCTGCTGCTCATCTTCCTTGGGAAAAGCTGTCATTTTTTTGGAAAAGGGTTTTACACTAACAGTTTGACTAAAAAGTGTCTCACTGATGTCTCTTTAATTCCCAAGTTATTTCAGCTCTACAGTTGCCTTTTAGGGATATACCCTGTTGCTCCTTTGATTTCTGTGGGATCTTTTTTGCCTCTCATTTTCAGGAACAAGCTAGAACAGTCAAGTAAAGGTTCAAGGGAAGGACTTGTGTTTCCTATTTCATCCTGGGTCATTTAATTTGAAAAGTTTTAGACTTGGATTTTCAACAGTGAATTGTCATTGGCCCAGACTTAAAAATCTCTCAGCGCACTCATGTTTTCAAAATGAAAGTTTTTACAATCCAAAATAGTATATTGCACTGAATTTTAGTAAAAAATTAAATGGATGAAGAGCCCTCCACTTAGTGTTTTTGCTTAATGAAAATTCCATGCTGATCCAAAATAAAGTGCTTTGTTTTGATACTCCTGAAAACTCCATGCCTTCCTTCTCCCCTTCCGTCATTCCATGTAAGGAATACCAAAATTTCTTATGTAATGATATTTTTGCCATTGTGTTTGTTCGAAGATCATGTGTTTACCAATGTTACGTTAAAATCATCTGATACAGAATCACTTCCCAACTTCAAAACCCACATACTTCATTTTTGACTCCAACTGCACCAGACCTGGACATCTCTTTCACCTAATTTCTCTGTTATAATTGACCGGTCCTTTCTCTCTTTGAGCTCTAATTCGGTCAAATAAGACTATAATGCGATGATCCCTTGAAACTTGGTGATCTAGTCAGTATATTTCATATTTTCCCATTTATTAGGTATCAAGACATAATTCTGACATGTAATAAATACAGTCTTTCAGCTTTAAGAGGCAGAGGACATGAATTCCATTGAAATTGGCTCATTAATATTTATTTTATCTTCAGAGTGACTCATGAACTGTTTCAAGTTTTGATAAGCAATTAATGCATCAATGACTCTAACAGACAGGGAAAAGATGATTATGAGCAAGCAAATAATGGCTTGCTTAGGCACGCAGCAGTCTCTGGAGTTTTAAAAGAGAATTTCATTACATCTTGTGAGTTTTAAAGAAGTGAACAGAGAAAAAAAAAATTAAATGTTTGGAAATATCATATATAATTATGCAAGTGTTAATGTGAGAATCTGCAGAGTGTCCTGCTTAATGATGCACGTAGTTGTGCAGTTTTTTATTCATTCATGAGTGTGTTTGTGTAAATAACCGTATGTAAAGGATTTTTTCTAACACTTCACAGGAATATTTAAATCTGATGTATATTCATGCTCTAAGCTCTGTGTGGTGTGGAAAGAACACTAATGCCTATACAGCATGGCTTCCTTTTACAAAACTCTTTTTTTCTAGTAATTTGCAGCTTGTTCCCTTTTCCGCTTGGGTCAGCAGAACAGTGCCATTCTGTCTCCATCTGGAATTTCTTTCCCTTTCTTCTTCCTGTTTCAAAATCACCTTTAATTCCTGCCTCCCACAGCTCTGATGACTGACAAATAAGTGCAGCATCTGTTCATCATATCGATACCTGTGCATTATTTAATGTTATTCTTCAGAGTCTAGTGGATATGTGTGGGTTGTGCAACTATTCATGGATTTTTGTGTTTTCACACCTACATATTGTCATATCTTTAATGCCACTTCTGTTCCTGAAGTCTGTATGTGTCCATTTATCTACTAGTATTGCTCAGAGCATAGCGTACCCTATGCATTTTAGCTGGAACAGAAATTTTTTAGCAAACATCTCCATGAATACTCGTGCAGATGTAATGTAATAGAGGTTTAAGAGAGCTGCATCATAAAAAACATTAGAAGTGTGCATTATTAGGATAATCTGAAGAAGATGGTGTGTAGTTTTTACACACTGGATAACTGCTGAAAGTGCCTGTTGTTACAGAGCACTTTTCAGACTCATCCTGTGCTTCTTTTGTGCTCGGCTTGAGCTGCCACATGCCAGTCTCTGAGCTTGTGTATAGCCAAGGAAACCCCCGTGGACAGCACTGTACAGCCTGATGAATGCACAAGAACTTTATGACACTTTTAAGCCTTACATACATGTAAAAAAACCCCAAACCAAACCAAAACACCACAACAAACCAAAAACCAAACAAAAAACCCATGGAAATTTGTTTACAAGTTATAATAAATTGTTTCATGTCACCTCCATGCTGTTATCCAAACCACTGTCAGTGTTGAGACAGAAAGACAAAGAGAGATTTTAGCAAGATTTACAAAGTTTTGGTATGGATGGAGCCTACCATCCCCAGGATAAGAGCATGTTTCCACTCCCTTTATGTATGGATTAATGGCACAGCCCCAGGCCATGAAAGAGCAGCCTCTTGTGTCACTTACAGTGTGATTCAACAGCAGTTTAAGCCAGTCTCACCCTGGATTGCCCAAGTCCTGCTCTGGCACCGTCCTCAGCTCTCTGTTGCCACCCTTTTCCCTCTGTGCATGGTGCCCTGGCAGCTGAAAGTCAAGCTGGTTGAGGGAGTGTCTGTGCTCTTTGTTTTGGTGTTTGAAGACTTGTGCTGCCATACATTGGGTAACCTGCAGGTGGGAGGTTCGCTGGAGTGGAACAAACAGAGGACCTGAGAGGAGGGGAAATGAGTCTGAGGTCGGGCAAGAGATGAAGGAAAAGGGAAAAGGGAAAAGGGAAAAGGGAAAAGGGAAAGGAAGAGGAAGAGGAGAGGAGGGGAAATGAGTCTGAGGTCAGGCAAGAGATGAAGGAAAAGGGAAAAGGGAAAGGAAGAGGGAGAGGGAGAGGGAGAGGGAGAAGGAGAGGAGAAAATTCACAGGGCTTTATAGTTAAATCTTCCCTGCAAACTTTACATACAAGTATTGTTCTTGATTCCCAAAAGATCAGTGGTGTCTTGAGTTTAATATTGAATAAAAGAGATGAAAAAGAATATTGATTAGTTGTTCATTGGCTATTCTGAGCACTGATGATTTTGGGATCTGAAAAAAAATGAAGTATGTGACCATGATACTAAAAGACACATATGCGTATAAAAATGTGGGAATTGGAAACACAACATTAAAAAAATAAGATCGCACGAATTCTAGCATTTCCTCATTTTGAAAGTGAAGAATTTGTGCTACAGGTGTGGTGAAATTCTTGTATGTACTTTCATGTGTATTATAAGCCTACAAAAATTCAGAATGGGATTTTGAAAAGCACTGTGTCTTCACTGTGTTCTAACAGTTTTCCAAACAGTTAGAGATAATAAAAATGTCAAAATTCTGGAAGCTCTCAAGTCCTTTCATCCCAGTCTAATCCTAAGTTATGTGTCTTCTAAAAAATAGGAATAATTATATTCTATTAAAAGAGACTTTTGTCTTGGTTTTATTTAATCAGCTGTCTAATACTGGAAAGAAAGCAAGATCTTTATTGTGCCATAGAATGGTAGCAGAAAGAAGACTTTAATAGACTCTGTTTAGAGTTTCTTTTTCTTACTGGTTATTTTTGCTGGAATTGACTAGCTATAAACATCCAGAATTGCTATAATAAAGTGATGTCTTCAAAGAGAGTAAGAAGAACGATACAGGAAAATACAGGTCAGTCATCCTTACCTCCATCCCTGGAAAGGTGATGGAGTAACTAATCCTGGAACCTATTCCAAACAAATGGTGAAGAAGTTGATTGGGAGTAATGGTTAACCTACTTGATGCCCTTGATAGGACAGCCAAACTGATAGGATATGGGTAGAGCAAGGGATGATGTCTACCTCAACTTTACCAAAGCCTTTGAGACTGTCTCCTACAACATCCTTAAATGTAAATTGTCAAAATGTTCAGTGAGGAAGACTGAAAAATGGGTGGGTGGTTGGGCCCAGAGGATTGTCATCAGTAGCACAAAGTACAGCTGGAGGCAAGTCATTAGTGCTCTGACCCCAGGGGTGATACTGGGGCAGGTACTCTTTAATGTCTTCATGAATGGCTGGGGTGATGGAACGTTTTACCCTCAGCAGGTTTGCAGACAATACAAAACTGGGAGGAGCAGCTGATACACCAAAGGGTTGTGCCATTCAGATGGACCTTGGCAGGCTAAAGAATTGGCCTGAGGGGAATCTGATGAAGTTCAAGAAAAGGAAGTGAAACCTCTTGTACCTGGGGAGGAATAACCCCATGCATCAATAGCTGCTGGAGGCTGGGAAGCAGCTCTGGAAGAAAGGGTGTGAGGCTCCTGGAGGACACCAAGTTGAACAAGAGAAATGCATTTGCACAGTAAAGAAGGCCAACAGCCTCCTGGGTTTCATTGGGAAAAGTGTTCCCAGCAGTTTGAGGGAGGTGATCTTTCCCTTCTCCTTGGCACTGCTGAGACCACATCTGAAGTGCTCTGTCCAGTTCTGGGCTGCCAAGAAAGTTATGGAGTGACTGAAGCGAGTCCAGCCACAAAGGTGAATATGAGACCGGAGCATCTTCCATGTATGGAGAGGCTGAGAGAGATGGGACTGGTGAGCCTGGAGAAGAAGAGGCTCAGGGAGAATCTTATCAATGTGTATAAATACATGTTATGAGCCAGTGAAGAGGAAGAAGCCAAGCTATTTTCAGCCTTGCTCACTGACAGGACAAGAGGCAATGGACAGAAATCAAAAACCATGAAATTACATGGAAAGGGTTGTCCACAGAGGTTGTGGAGTTTCCATCCTTGAAAATATTCAAAACCCAACCAGACATGAACCCGGACAACGAGCTGTATCTTGACCCTGATTGAGTAGGGATGTTAGACTACATAACCTCAAAAAATCCCTCTGAAATAAATCTGTGATTCTGTGAAATGGTTTAGAAGGTAGCTGCATCAGGGGAATTTTCTTACTGAGGAGCCAGCCATCTTTGACTCAGTAGCTGTGGTGGGATAGGGCCTGCATATGGGCATCATGGACAAGGCAGGAACATATCCTGTTCTTGGTGTTCTTCTAGTGCAGGATGTGGGCACTGGCTTCATCCCATGGCTGGTGAACACTGCCATGCAAGCATGTTGCTAAAACTGAATCTTCACAAGTCTGTATGCACTGTCTCTTTATTTGACAGCTCTTTGGTCAAAGCAAAAGAATGAATTGCTCCTTACACAATCTCTAAGCATGGAAAAAATTCCCCACAACAGGATGATAAAATCTGAGACCAATGGAGTGATAGCCTGGAGGTTCTCAAAGGAAGTGGAAGCCAAGCTGTATCTCGACAGTAGTACTTTTGTACTCAAGAGAAGTGGAGGTACTGATGATAAGCTATGGAGGGAAAATGAGCTTTAGTTTAGAGATTGCACGGATACTACCTGAATTTGATGTTGTGGGAAAATTAATTACATTGTTCCTGTCACCAAACTATCTGTATGGACTCAGCCCTGTACTCTTTTAACTTTCAGCAAGTGTGTGTTTCCATTACCAATTTGTAAAAGACAACCCCCAAGTGAACCACTTGCCATATATTTCTTTCATACTTTAGAAAAAGACCAAAAAAACCCCCAAACCCCTATCATTTTCAGCAAAGCAGATTTTGGAATAAAATTGTGGAGTTCTGCCTGAAGCTTTTGGCATATGACTATGCCATCATTACTTTGCTGAATTTAAATTACTTGATACATTGATGAATTTAAATCACTTCACAAGATCGATAGAAACTGATTTGTGAAAGCTGCTGAACGGTAATTGGATTTAAAGTCTAATACAATTGTGTTCGAAAAGAAGGTTTGATATCTAACCTAACACAGAGTTGAAGACCATCACCTTTCCTTTCTCTCCATTCAGATATGCATCCAGCTGTAGCTGTGAAAAACTGTACTGCTTGTGTAATACAGGATGGCATGTTTTTATACAGCTGTCATTTTTTTAATGTACCATGAAGTAAGTCTATTGCAGTCATGACCTCCATCACATTCACATTCTTCTAGTGTTTTTTTTCACTTCCCCATTGTTTCATCATGGAAAAGCACCTTGCATCTATCAAAAAGTTTTCTTCTGAAGCTAAACCGGGTTTTGTTCATCAGAAAAGAGAATGGAGAACTTTGAAAACAAAGTGAAAATCACCAAATAAAGTGTTTGTGGCTTGTTTCTGACTAATGAAAAGTTGTTTCCATTAAATAGTAGGCTTTATTCCTACCTGAACATACTTAGCAGTTGGACAGCTCTTCCCATGTCTTTTGGTTTGATCCATCCTTTCTATATGTTTCAGTAGCTTGCATTTACTGAGGTCTGAAGTATTACCTTTATTTCTGGCATCTATACCGCACACTGTATATCAGTACAAGTCCCTATGCTGGTTTTTTTTGTGACTGAAATCAGTGTTTGTCCAGTAACAAGAAGATACCTGCTACAACATTTAACATAAAAACTGTAATCACAACTCAGAGCATTTTGTGTGTTGGAATCGCAATTGCATGCCTCATGTTGCTGGATTATCCTCAAAACTGGTGTCCTTTTACAGTGCAATTGGTCTACTTTTTTCTAATGTGTAGAAACAGGGCTTGAAACCGTGCATAGAATATTGGCAGAGGCAATAATGCATGCGTAGTTATGCACACATTGTGGAAAAATGGGTGTTAGGGTTATGATCTGCTCCTTTGATTTATCCAGGCGTTGTACTCAAATGCAAATTGGAAGGACAAAATACGTACACATTGCTGGACATACACTTGATAATATCCTGTTTGTCTTTTATTTTAAGGTTTATGAAACACTGGCAGATATGTGGCAAACACTGGAAGCATTTGTTTCCATCAAGAACTTTTTAAACATAATAGCAGAACATGAAGCCACGAAACCATGACCGTCTAAACAAACTCAGTTGCTATGTTCCTCAGCTTCTCAGCATTTGAGTATATGATGTCTCAGCTTTTGGTACCACTTTCAAGAGACATCCTTTTCTGTTCCTCTTCTTTTTTTCCAGTTTTCCTTTCATTTATGGAAATGACAGAGGACGTGTTTCTCACCTTTGGTGAGAAGACGTTCAAATCCAGTGTCAAGTTCACGTCTCACACTTTTCTGAAAAGTGCTTTTTTAAAATTCATTTGCCAAATTGCCCACATTCCTCCCCTGTCTCTCCTGCAGTGGAGTTACTTGTTTTATGGGCTGCAGTTGCACTGGCAAAGTGTTAGGGACTGACAACGGTCCTAGTCCCCGACTCCCCTGCAGCGCCTCGGGGACTGAGGGGCAACAGAAGAGCTGAAAGTGAAGAAATGAGATTTACCTTGAGATGAAGGAGGGAGGAGATAGGAAGAACGTGTTTCTGGTCTGAACTTTGTTTCCCACCATTGTAATCTCTTTTTTATTGGCAATATATTAATTAGTCTTCCCCAACTTGAGGCTGTTTTGGCCGTGACATTAATTGGTGAGTGATCTCCTTGTCTTTATCTCGACCCACAGGCTTTTTTCTTCTTCTTTCTCTCCCCTTATTCTAGGGGGGGTGAGTGAGAGAGCAGCTGAGTGGGCCTTTGGCTCTTATCCAGGTCCAACCCTCTGCAGTTATCAACACACACGCCTGGCTTTGGCAGGCAATGCTGAGTAGTGCAGGTTTACATGAGATATGTTCAATCTAGACTGCCAAGTAAATAATGTAGGAATAGATCACGGCATGCATTATGTATTCGTATTTAATGTGTTTTGAACAAACCTGCTTCACAATTTAAAATTACTTGGTTCTTATGTTAAATGTTTCAGTTTTGCTGCATTTCTTTTTTGAGATTGAGATCTGTTATGTCAGGAAAGCATAAGATCTTTAATATTAAGCTTCTCTTTTTTCTCCTTTGTTTATAACAGAAGATTAGGCAAAATTTGGGCAAAATGCATAGGTCTGAAATGGCTTTTCTCCTTCCATTGACTGCATGGGGACTCAGAGGTCTGAAAAATGTGCAGTAAGCAGTCTGGGCTGCCATCATGTTCTGGGTTTAGGTGATGTGGTAGATATCTAACTCTGCTTTGGCACAATGGCAGGCTTGGCTCAGTGTGCCCGCTGGGCACTTGGACTGAAGGTAAGGAAGATTCTCTAAGAGACTGAAAATGCTGCAGTCTGATTCTTCACATTTACAAAAAGAGAAGAAAGGAGACTTTTCACTCCTTCCCCAAAGCCGAGTAGAAGGCATGAACAAGTGTAAAAGAAGAACACTAACAATCCTTTCTGTAAGCTGTGTATGTGTTTTTTCTCTGCTCTTAGTTTTTCATTGTGAATCAGAATAACTGTTCACAGAGGTATGAGCTGAGCAGATTTCCAGTATCTCAGTTGGCCTTTAAATCACTACCAACCCTTTGTAATGAAAAATAAAAAACTTTGTTGAGGGAAAATATGGAGATTTTGAAGCAAGTGACCTTTTTGGATTATTTTGGTCCCTGAAATGATATGAACATGTATGAATAAGTGACTGTCTTGTATGTCACAAAGATCTTCAAAGAAAACTATTTTTCTCAGGTTCAAAGAAGAGAGTGAGGAGGCACTGAAACACTTAATATACAGATGCAGGAACCAGAAACACTGATCTCGTAAGCTGCAGTTTGGAGCGGGGACATAGGTTCTCTGAAATACTGACTAGATAGTGGGTTTTTCCCTCCTTTTTTCTGAAGTTTTTTGATTCTTACTAACATGAAAAGGTGACACTCCAGTTATACAGAGTTATTGACAGTGTCTTGTGCTAAATGAAATAATGCATTATGACTGTTAATTTAAGTGGACATGATTTTATTAACTTACATACTTTTGTTACAGAATTTTGATAACAAAACTGCACTGCTCTTTGCAATTTTGGAACGTAAATTGTAGCCTGCAATGAAGTGTAAACACATTGTGCAGATATGCTGATGCAGCCAGCTTGTTTTGCTTTCACTAATTCCTTATGTATTGTAATATGTTTTTTGTTTTGAGTGAGTTACATGCCTGATAAAGGTTGTAGAGCCCCAGTTCTGCTTTCATTGACAATCACATTTCTACTGAATTTCTTTTGGTATACACAGGTGACCCTGGATAGTCTTAGACCTAGATTTAAAGAACAATTCTGCCTGTGTCCTACAGGACAGCACAATGTTAGCCCTCTGTGTCAGAGCTGTACTTGCTGGGCACACAGAAATAAGGAGTAATAAAGTATATTTGAACCACAAGAAACCATAAATAAATCAGTCAAACTACACACAAGCAGCTGATCTTTGGAAAGGGCTACTGCCGGTTTTATATAATTTCTTTTGAGAGAAGAACCACAGAGTGTTTTCAGTGAACATAAATGAAACACCTTGGCATCCACTGAAGCAGACTTGGATCAGGAGAGCTGGCAGCCTCTCATAAGAAGCAGTTTTTGTTGAACTGCCTTTGAAGAGTTTGAACTGGCAGTGCTGTGTTCTGGCTACAGGGTAACTTGGCCGAGAACATTAGGATTTCCCCCGACATTAAGTCATTTAAAGAAAAAAAAAAAAAATTTCCTTCCCTCCCACCTCCATTCAAGAGGAGAAACTATTTTTACTGCCAAACTTGCTGAGTGTTAGTCCCTCATGAATGGAGCAGCAGAATTAAAACCATTTACAATTTTAGTAATTAAAGACCAGAAGACACAAATTAAAAGTATATTAAGTAGCTCATATTTAATGGGCTCTTAGATTTCGTTTTGGAATCCCAACATGGAAAGTTATGAAGGAAAGCAGAGATAATTAAACATTGACAAGATATGAGAACAGTCTCAAGAACTTGGACAGGAGTACTGATTTTGATAAATGTAGGGGTAGGAGGAGGATGTGAGTCTCAATCATGTGAAAGTTGGGGACTGTGGCTCCTAGAATCCAACAGCTTGAACAGCAGTATTTTACAAAACCATATGAAAAAATTCTGATTATAAAAAGCTGGTTTGCAAACTTTTTGCATTTTTCTCTCTTTCCTTTGTCTTGACTGAAGATTTTGTAGAATCACAGGATGGTTTGCATTGCAAGGGACTTTAAAGATCATCCAGTTCCACACCCTTGCCATGGACAGGGACTCTTTCCACCAGACCAGAAGTTCAAGGTCCCATTGAACCTGGCCTTGAATACTTCCAGGGATGGGGCATTTCCCCATGGCAGTGGTGCTTCATAGTGCCAAGCCAAGTGGAATTATTAGTTCAGTATCTCCAAGTTGTACTTCAATTTATTTATCACAGAAAATTACTTTCCTTTTATTTCCAACATGTAATCCTTTCATTTTCTTTTTTCCTGAGGAGGCTACCACTGCCTTGCTGGTGGGTGTGCATTCCGTACATCTGCAGTTTACATTTATTTTTCCTCAATACCACCTGGTTGGGTGTGAGACAAACTCTTAATGTTTCACAAGTTTTCTTTGAATTGGATTTGTCCTTTTTGAGCTTGAAACCACTTCCATCTCTGTCTCTCTTGAGAAATTTTAACTGCACATTTTCATGTATCACCTGAAATTTCAATTTCAATTTTGAATAAAATTTCTTTGAAAATATCGTTAGCTGGCAAGTCTATCTAAGATTTGTCTTGCAGGGGATTATAAATTGTTTAGTAATTTGAGCAGGCATTATTCTAAGTGTCATCTTTGCTCTCTAGTTCTCAAGGCTTTTGTTCACAATATTTTCCTCTTCACTTGTCATGGACTTCTCCTACAAATTCTGTAAAATGCTTAAGCCTAGATATGAAACTTGTAATTTGCCGCTGTAACTCCAGAACTTGCTTATTTCTGTATGCCTGAGACATAGACTCAAGTAGTCACAGATAAAGAAGACAAAATTTGCAAAGAAAACAATACAGAATTTCTTCATGGTTTTCCTGGGTTGCAAACCCTGGTGGTACTCCACCGCTCTCTCTGAAACAATCACACATTAACATTTTTCCTGTTCTGAAGGAAAGGCAGATATTTAGTACCTCATGCTTGCTCTCCTTGTTTTCAAAACCTTGGATTTTGTCTTGATAGGGAATACTTTAATCTCCCATGCCATGTGCACTCTCTCATACATCAAAATGCATTTTTCTTTGAAACAGAAGTTTGATATTAAGTGAGCAACTGTTCAAAGAAAAAAAACCACAAAACAACAAAACAAAAAAACCCCCAAACCTGTAGAAGGCTGCTGAAGTGCTTGGGAATACTGAAATGCTGATGCTCCCTCTCGTGGTGTAGCTGAAATAAAACAAGCCAAGGAAACTAACAGTTCAATGCATTGTTTTTCTTGATCAATATCTTTGGTAGTTTGATTAGTAATTTGGTGCTGGAAATGCTGGTGACTCATCAAGAATCTTTTTCTAAAAGAAAGTATTCTCGTGTGTATTTCTGCAAAAGAAAACAAAACTAACCACAATTTTCTTTATAACCAATGTATTTCCAACCAGCCTGATATTTCATTCTAGCTTTGTTTTAGAGTTCAGCTGTCCATTTGCTCACGAGTGTTTGAGGGAATTTAACTGTAAGGAGTGTGGCAAATTTGTGATCTGACAGCTAGAATTGAAAGCCACCAGACTAATCACTAACTAAAACATGCATTAAATAAAATCAGATTATGGCATAGCTAGTCACTGAGACTGTACTGTGCAAAGAGGAACAGGGGAGAAGACACCTCTCCGGGTACAAAACCTCTTGGGCTTTTACTCATATCTAGCTGGGAGCCAGAACCAGGAGTCTGAAAATTGCCCTTTCCCTAATGTTTAACTCTTTCATGTTTGTTTTGGTAAGTTTAGCAAGCACTGTAAGTTTGTGATACATATATGTATATATCTGTAGGATTTCCTGTAAAAGGGGTGTGTGTCAAGTGTTAGCTAGATGGATCCAGTCTCCCAGACATGTAAGTCATCAGTGTGGCCATAGTCCATGCAGGCATTTAAAACTTGAGTCTACTGAGACTTGGAAAATCTAGCTTGAAGTGCACCACAGGACTGTGCATTCAGTTTGCTTTAGTCATTTGATGTAAAATAATTTCAGTAGAGGTCAGAAAGAACCATTTGTATAGTGGGAAAAAAGAGCAAAAGCCACAAACCAAAACAAAGAATCTGACAGATTTCTCATACCAAGTGTCTGAACTTCAAGCGCAGTGTCTGACCATTATTGATAGGATGCTCCCATCACTGTGCAGTCCTGCTTAAATACAAAGGTTTATAATGCTCCAGTTTTCCAAACTGTGAGTAATCATAAGTGTAGACATTCTAAGGAATCGCACCAAGCAAAATCAAACTGCCATAAAGTTCATGTGTGGCACTAATTGCAATTTAACTGCGTGGTTATTACAAGAGCTTTTAATTAACTCAGTCATCATACTGTGGCATACAAATTGTGCATAATAGCAGCATGCTGACTATAATGACAATAGGTTTGTCTGAACTGTGAAAATCAGGAGTTTTATAATTTTCTGAGGTTTCTTTTTATGCCCTTAAATATTGTGTGGTATTTAAGAACATTTCAAAAAAGGGGAAAAAAAAAAGAAAAAATCCTAGCAAGTTGCTGAGGCTTGCCTGTTTTAAAATTTTGTAGGAGTCTTTAATTCTTCTGAAATTCAGTGAGATATATCTCACTGAATTATATTTCGGATGATTTTTCAGTTTCACTTTTCTATTTTTAATCCCCTTTGAGGGTCATTTTACACTCCCTTTTGTTTTTGAAGCCTAGAAAAATGCTCAGTTTGTGGAAACATTAAGAGGGAACGTCATTCCAGTGAAACTGTAAGATAGTAAGAATACAGTCTGATCAGATATTGCTCCAAAATGGTCATTTATTAGTTCATTAGGGTAGTGAGACCACTGCCCTTCTCTCAAAGTTATGATTCCAGTCTCTCAAGACTGGCAATAATAGCACTGAATGATTTTTCACTTGGAAGGCTAATTTTGCAGTGCAAAGACTAAAATTTAAGACACAGTGTAGCTAATGGATATAGTTGTAGTCCTTCAGAAAACATAGGAAATACAACTGGGTGGTGTTGCACTTACCATATCTACTTCTTCCTGTAGATTTAAAGAATGCATTTAAAAAATAAATAGAAAGCAGACATTATTATGGAAAGTGTATTTATCTGGTTTTTAGACTATCAGCCCTGTACTGGGAAATGAGATACTGGCCTATTTTGGTTATAAATTATTTGGCTTACAGTCAGAACAGGCACCTGAAGGCAAGACAAGAGTACATGATGTTTTCATGTGCACAAGTTTACTGAAGAAATCAGGTGATAAGGCTCCGCAAGTGAGGGAGGCAAAAGTAAATTTGTCGTGCACATAAAGTTAATGGTTTAAACATGACATAAAAGTGACAGACAGTACTGAACAGTTTAAAAATTCCAGGCTGGGTTCAGCCAGGTGAGCAATACAAGCATGATATACCAAACACAGAAAGAAGAACCAACACCACACAAAGCTAGGGGTCCCAGAGGTTTAAGTATCACAGACATGAGAAAGGTAACAGAGATGCTGACATCACCATTGTAAATGCTGAAGTAGCTCATCCTTCAGAAACTATGTCTGAATAAGTGACTGCTAAAGAGCTAATTTTGTGCTGCTGCTCTCATTAACAGAACTGAGTTCTCAGCAGTATCATTACTGTCATGCATATCTTTGTGAGAATGGCAGAGGTGTATGTGGTGCTGGGCAAATGCTTTTTATTAGACTTTTCAGAATTTTCCAACACTGAGGAAGAAATCGGTTCTTAAAAAGACATTTCAGATAATTACTGGTTTTTAATGGTATTTTGATACATAAAGTTTACCCAAGATTAATTTTTAGGAAAGATTTTGTATTTGAAACTAAGGTTTGCATTTACATGTATCAGTGAATGCAAATTTCCTAGTATTGCAAATGCATTTCTTGAGACATTGACTCAAAGAGAACAGAGAAGGGCTGTTAGACAGTATTTTGAAACAACTGTTTATGTACAGCACGTGTAAAACAAGTATCATCCATGTTCCAAGGCCCTATGACTGTAAAAATTACTGATTTTCTTTTTTTGTTCATTTTAATCAGAGCAAAATGTAATGAGACTTTATTGTAAATTCAGGAAATACAGATCTCTTGTTTTCCTTGCGAAGGTGAATGTATATGGGTTTTGGTTTTAGTTTACTATAGGTGGAGCCAATTTATTTTTTGTCTTTCTTTTTTTTTCACTTGACCTAAAGGCCTGGTACTCATCTGCTCAGGGTCTGCATTAGCCAGCAAGTCATCTCCACCCTGTTTCTCCTCCCCTCCCAGGCTCCCACCCTGCAGGCAGGCTCTGCCAGTGCCTGGACAGCAAAGGTGCCTTGTTTCAGATACGCAAGGCACCTGAGACCTACAACGCCCCACACACCTGACCCATGCCTGTCATGAGACAGAGCCTCCTTCCCAAACATCTGGACCTGACTCTCACTCTCTCTCTGTTAAACTCTTATTTTTATTCTTGGTCAGACAAAGAGTAGTTCAAGAGTGTATGGCAAGCTGGAACTGAGGCAACTCAATCAATCAGTTGCTTTGTCATAACAGCTGATCATAAGCATAATGCTCCCTGTGTCACATCAGTGAGCATAAAAGAATGTGATCAAACGAAAACATTTTGTGTCTCTGGTGTATTCTTTTAATGCGCCTAACGCAGGTTCTGTGGTGCTGGGTGTTACAGCTGCTGTGTTTTCCACAGAACCCCTTTGCTGAGGGGTCCCGGGCAGGGCCAGACCCCTGCTAGCCAGCTGTTCTGCACCCAGGGCTGTGATGGCCTGCCACCACCCTGCGCATGTTGGTTCAGGCACCCCCAGAGGTGGAGAGGTGACTCTTGGACTGGACAACCGTAGATTTTATTATGTAGATCCCCAAGGAAGAGAAAGAGCCCACATGGTGTCCCAGGAACCAAGAGGGCAAACTTGCCTTCAGCTGGGGGTTATAAGGGAGTCCTGAGGGGAGTGGGGTAATACAAAACAGCCAGTGGGGAGAGAGGGAGAAGGGGGCGGGTAATACAAAACCAACCGATGGGGACAGAGGGGCAGGAATGGGGGCTTTGGTTACATCTTGCAGGGGTACATGAATATTCATAAGAGTGGATGGGAGAGGCTTCTTCCAACAAACCTGGAGGGGGCTTTCTTGGACCCAACCATGGTCCCTTGGTCTTTTGATCCCCCCGTTACCATCTCATTGCAACAGTATATCTCCATTATATTGGCATAGAGTGGCTGATGGGATAAGCTGCTGCAGAGGCTGGCACTGAAGGAGCAAACTCACGTAAGGATGCATGAAGCATAGAAAAAGTGTAGAGACTTACAGGGGGGAAAATGGGGAGTCCAGTTAAGCTGACGGAATGTGCTTTAATGTGTTCTGAAGAAGGCATAATGGGGGAAATAGTGTGAGGGAGGTTCGAAACTGAATTTGAGGACAAGAAGGAATGTAGTAAGATTCTGTCCAAAGTGACACTGCTTCTAAAAAGAAATGGTGAAATGAATGCTTCAAGTGATGTTCAGAGTGGAATCCCTTAAAGGACATTAGTCATATGTCCAGAGATACTTGTCTCGCGGGTAAATTCATGCCTGTCATTTGAAGGGAGTTTAAACTTGGCTGCCTGAGTTGTGACATGTGAGCCACTGCCTAAAAGGCTTTCAACTTTGCCCTCAATTTCAAATCATAAGGTGAACACTAATTCTTGTGTAGTAATAATGCTGATTCTTTCTTCTTTTCACTGGCCTAAGCAAGTGCATTCAATGAGTCTTTCATTATCACCACTTACAACATGCATGACAACAAACTCATCAAAATTGGATGTGTTTATTCTGTTTTAAATTTTAAATGTATTTCTTAACTAGCTCTACAGCAGTTCTTAGTTGGAAAGACGGTCCCTAAGACTTGCACTACTCTCTTTAATGCATGATGATAACTTGAAAATGAAATTTATTTGCTGTCTCTATTCTTACATGTGGGAATATAAAATGCAATAGGAAACAATAATCCTTGTTGTGCAGCATACACACTCCTTCCTTCACATGGTAGCATTTTGAATATGTTTGTTTCAAAGTTGGATGCCTGTCTTAAAGGCCACATTGATCTCCTCTCTCCCTTTTTCTCTCTAAAAGTTGACTACCTATTGACCACCAAGTTTTCATAAACGACATACAGTATTAATTTTTCACCAGTGCTAGCTTACACAAGTGCATGCTGTTAAGTCTGCTTAATATATCTTGTCTGATGTGATTACAAGCATAACTATCTCTTATTCAATAAATGTATATATAGCCCTAATTATTTTTATTCAATGACTAGGAAGAGTAATGAGCTATGAATGTGAATTGATATCCTCTGTCATAAAAAATGCTCAGTATCACATTTTACAAAGAGAAGGTCATGTAAATGTTTATGTATTGACATCTGGATCAGAAAGCCGGACATAAAATTATTTTATTATTTTATTATTTTCAACATCTGTGGTCCAGTATCATTAAACTTACTTCTTGGGTCATTACCTTAACATCTTGCAGTGTTGTAATGCAAGTTTCCACCACGCTAACTGTTCATGATATGCTTTGTGTAACTGGGCTGAACATGCCATAATAATTCATTGACCCTGAAAGAAAGCACAAAGTTCAGTGCATATTAAAAATGTGATTGGGATATATTACAGAAAAAATGAAAATATGCTGCTGTTCACAACACATCATATTCTCTGAGGTTACTGATATTGTCTGCATAATAATACACTTCCCTCATGGGAAAAAAAAAAGCCACAATCAATAAAATACATGGTGACTTTCTTAAACACTTGGTATCCTCTAGAAAGGAATGCTTTGATTTTTTTTTTTCTACTATAGAATGACTAATTATGTGTTTGCTGCATTCATTATGGATACAGTGTTCCAAAGTATGATAATTAAATATGCTTTTTTTAGCTTAGTCTTCTTTCTTATTGAAATGTGTCGAAACTGAGTTGAGAGATACATAAAAATTGTTGGTTACATGTGTTCTTTCCTTTTTCTTGTGCCTTTTTTTCCTTTTAGGTGAATAAAATATGTGGTCCTCCTGTAAGGAAGCCTAAAGAGTCTCCGGGTTGCTCCTTTGATCAGAACAAAGATAATCAAGGGTTGAAGATGTTCTCCAGAGACAGTGAAGAAACACTTGCCAACAGAAGAAAGTAAGACATTAGTTTTACTGCCAGAAAGAAAGAATAAAGTAAGCCATTAATTTTACAACAGAGTAGATTATGCTCAATGCAATGGCATGCATTACTAGAGAATAAAGTCTCCAAAGAATGAAACATTTTAGCAACACAGTCTACTCTGATACATTTTGGAGAGGGTAATTTCATGACTAGATTTTGTTTTCAGAAGTAATGGACATATGACCAGAGTCATTTGGTGTGGTTTAAAGTATTTATGAGAGTGGATAGCATTGATAGAAGATGAGTGTTAGCTCTATGTGCAATTTTTAAAATTACATTTAACTTACATATCAGCAGGCATTATTAAATCTGACAAAAAGTGACTGTAGCTTTTTACAGAAAACTATTTGTACAAGCTGATAAGACAGAAAAAAAAATGAATGACTTTTCTTACATACCTTTCTACTGTAAAAAAATGAGACAACTAAGCATTTGGGACTAAATCTTGAAAGCCTTGTTCAGGCAAGACCTGCTGATTTTTTTTCTCTGGCTCTTCTGCTGGTATATAGCGAGCTGAAGTGACTGCAGAGGCTTGGAGATTTCATTTAAACCTGGTTCAGCATTGCAGGATGAACTTTGTGTAATTATTTTGAGTTGGGTGTTTGAGCTGCCATGACAGTCTGTGGAAAGGACAACTCATTTTAGTTGCCCCCACATCTACAAACATCCAGTGCCACTCAAGGATACCCTGGGGTATCCTAACTGATCTTCTCCTGCCAGGAAGGATGCAGGTGTCCCATAAGTTGTATCATAAAGTTCAAGCCTGACAAGAGTTCAAGAAGTGTTTGGACAATACTCTCAGGCACGCGGTGAGACTCTTGAGTATGGTCCTGTGCAGGGCTAAGAGATGGACTCAGTGATCCTTGTGAATCCCTTCCAAATCAGCAGATTCTGCGATGGCTTCCATCTTTCTGCAGGTATGTTAGGTAGCTGAAGGAATCTCAAAGGCCAGTCTGTATTTAGACAAATTAATCAGGTCTTTAATGACCGTTAGTAGTAATAGCACTGCAAGGCATTGGGAGTGTTGCAGTTAAGACTAAAAGCTCCATTATGCCCATAAAGTACAAAGTTAAAATCAGAAATTTCATTTGTGTCATAGCGTTTGCTAAAATACAGAGAGGTTTTCTTTGTCCTCTTTTTCCTCTCATTTCACTTTGTAGTGCAGAAGGAAACAGAAGTGAGAGAGAATTGCAGGGAATAATTGCTCACTCCTGATGTCTGGAGAAGAAAGAGTGCCTCTGAGCTTCAAAGGCAGACCATTCTTCTCAGTGTAAGGACCTTCAGTTACTAAATAGTGGAGAAAAAAACCCAGTCAAAAATACAAATACAGGTTCTTAAAAACATTGTGGGAATAGAAAGATGTGCAAGCCAGAAGTTTGCTTCAGCCAGCACAGAAGTTTTGCAGGGAATACCCATTACATGGGTGCATGTTTCTCAGTTACATGTTGCTAAGCAAGTTCTTGATGTTTTCTGATTGCTTGCACTCTGCAAACACAATACCATTTTCAAAAGTCTCACTTAAACCAGGACTGTTCCTTGTTTCAAAGCACAGAACACTGGATTGACTGCAGGGAGATTGCCTCAGAGACCTTAAGGGGCAGTGGGCAGCACAAAGCAACATTGTTTTCCCTTCCCTTCCCTCTCACCTGCCTGAGATTCTGGAGACACTTCATGGCGTGCAACCTCTGCACCAAAAAGGGGGAAGGGAAAGAAAGTTTGAGATGCACTGACGCAGATTTCAGTTGAACAACTTCATAGTTGATATCATCTGCAGTTGCTACCTCCTGGATCACCTCCTTCCTTGTTAGTCACAGTCACTTTACATTTCAGTTTATATTCCCATAGCAACTGAAAGCACCTCAGGTGGAAGTGTGACTTCAGCAAGTGCTTGCAGCCTGCTTTTAAGGAAGTGCTCTTCTCTATCTCCGCCTTATTTACCTCCTGTGGTACTTCTGTTTTCCAAATGCATGTCCAGATGAAAGTTTACATTTTAAAGTACATGTTGGGCTGCCACTATGTGAACTTTTCCTGAATTATTTTTACCATTGGACCTAAGCTGATATTTTCTGGTACTGTGTGGCACAAGAAGAAAATGAAATTTCTCTGTTCTTTTGATGCCAAAAAATTGTTTGATGAATTTAAAAAAATCTAAGCAGGCCCTTCCATGGCAACATAGAAAGTATATAATGCTTTTTTCTCCAGAACTTCGTACTGCAGACAGCTTCTAGTACAGAGAATGAAACTGTAAAAAAAAAAAAAAAAAAAAAGAACATTTCTAAATAAACAGATAAAAAGTATCTTCAGCTTCCACTGACTGTAATTGCACATTTGTGCTCAGCTGCCTGTAATTACATGCTATCTGGTCTAGAGGATGATCATGTGAAAATTGACATTCATACCATCTGCCCTTCTAACTACTTTGGTCAGACTTCAGCAGGGGCTGAAATCAGTTATTACTTCTCTATTAAATTTAGCTTTGCCTCAGGATGTATTTACTAATAAAGTGAATGACCTTTCTATTAGAATGTGATTTGTGACAGGATATTATGACAGCTATATTTATTTATTTTTATTTCTTCAGAAGAAGAAATTCCAACAGTTCACTTTGAGAGGATTCTCTAAGCACTGTTTTTCATCCAGAATGTAAACATAGACCACGGACAAAATCAAAATCAATCCCACTCAGTGGGATTTGGAGGGAAATTGCAAACCCATCGTGCACACTGGATTCAATTTTGAGTGTGAAGAAGTAAAAGATATGGCTGTTCATGGCTAGGAGAGTGTGGATGAATCATATTTAAAACCTAATGCACATAGGCAATTATATGATGCATGGTCAAAATTGACCCTACATGAGATTTTTCAGAACTGCAGTTTCAGAATTAGTAGGGCACTCACATCACATTTAATAGACATAGTAAATCAAACCACTGTGGTTTGTGTAAAATATTTGCCCTATTACATGAAAGAACATATGGCTTTTTAAATGAGGGACTGTGTATAATCACTGATGTTTTGTCTGTTTTAATTTGAAGCAAACAATAATTAACATTTAAATTCCTTATAGAATTTTAGGCCTATGGTGACTAAATATAGGGAAATATATATATTATTTCTGGCATTTTTTCACAACTCCAGACACTATAGAAGAAGTTAACGTAAAGTGAAGCTTGCTGGGTTGCAGAGCAATGAGTACAGCATTTGGTGGTGCTTTTCTGTGTGCCTGCAGGTCATAGATAACTCAGGAATGTGTCATGTTCCATTCCAGAATGAATAAGTATTTTAATTTTTCACAGTAGGAAGGGGTCTCACGGGAAGAGATTTTCAATACATAAACAAACAATTTATATTAAATATCACAATTCTGTTAAGAACATACCAACTGAAAAGTAATTAATTTGTTTTGAATTAAGTACAAAACCTCATCATTACCTCTGGGCACCTTGAAAATTATTTCAAATGACAATACATAATTTATAACCTGCCAGCACAGCACATGGTAGAACTGATACAATCTTTCACACAGTTGTTTAAATCTTTACTAAATATTTAACACCTACATCTTAAACCCATTTAACCTAAATCTTGAGTTGCTGCATAACTTTTAACTAATATTTTTTGTAGTATTTGTAAAGATATGTAAGGGACTTCTTGTTTTCTTTTGAAAAACAAGAGACTTATTCATGTGCACCTAGTTTTTAATTTACTATGCTTTTTTTTTTGGAGCACTTTTTCATTTATGTGCCCAACTGTGGCATTGCAAACTGTATCACTACTATGCAAGAAAATTTCAGGTTGAAGGAAAATAATTCCTGTTCCAGAGCACAGGTAAAGTAGGGTTTTTTTTTTAATTTAATGGGAGTATCGACTCTGTAAACTAATGAAGTGTATCGAAAAGAATCAAACTCATCTATTGACAAATCGATTTAAAATATCACTGGAACCAGTGGAGAGTAGTGGAATAAACACATTCCTTATCTTGTAGAAATGCACAACAGCAAGACAGCTTAATGTTGTTGGTTGACGCTGACAATTACTTCTCGTGTTCCCGTGTGCAGGGAATTTATCAGCCACCTCCAGCTCTACAGAGCCTTCTACGGCGGCCTGGCGGATCAGCTGTGCGGGAATGAGTTGGCCGCTGCCGACGGGCTCCCGTGTTGGAATGGAGAAGATGTCGTGACAAGGTACCTTTCTGACTCACTTTGGTCTTTTTTTCTGTTGTAAGTCGTGTTTCACTGGAGCAGCTTCTGTTTGAGTCAGGTATGGTGTTTCCCTGTGTCCACGTCAAGATTAGTTTGAAAAGTAAATAAGCATGGGTTCCCTTCTCTCAGGCTTCACCTGAGAGACACAGTAAATAAAATCTCCCTGCGTCTCTGTTTAGGAAAAACAAAAGAATTCTAGTGTTCTTCAGACATTTTTCCTTCAAACTTGCAGCACCTAAACATACACTGGAAAAGAAGCTCGACTGGCATTTACAAAATACAGTTGGATAAAAAGGATATGGATTTTTGTGTGAGCTTGATCTTTATAAAATGCTCCTTTTAATGCAGTGTGTGGTAACAGAGTCAAGCTTAAAACCTCCTCTGGCTGTGAAGTATGAAGTAATCTCTTAATATATATAGTTTGCCATGAGAGAGCTAAAAGTTAAACATGAAGATAAAACATTTTAAAAGTGAAACACGTATTTTTTTATATATGCAGCAGCTTGGGAGACATCATTCAGCAGCAATGGCAAAGAAGAGATAGTAAACTACTGCGGTCCTAGACGTGTGTCTCTGGAATCAATATATTACACAGCTTATAAAACACTAGCATTTTTGGATGGCAGAAAGATTTTCAGAGAGCTGATCTCTATGTTTATGCTTTATTGCTTTGATCACCAAAACAAGTATTTCTCTGAGCAGGAAATCCTTCCCTTCCTGATGACAAGAGACCAAAATGTTGAAAAGTTCGTTGCAATTATTTGTTATAAAAATCATGATGTTAATGCGGTGTGTATTAGTAGGTGCTATCAAAGGTCATATCAAAGAGGGGCGTGAGTTAATAAAATGTGAGGTAGCTGGTACCAAGTAGAGGGAGCAGTGGGCAATATGCACCTTAGGTATCTCTAAAAAGTTAGGTAGGAGCTGTCATTTGTTGATTGATACCCGAGGAAAGTTAGTGGACATCTTTTAGCAAACAGCTACAGGCCCACTTTTCTTTATGTTCTTGGGCAGTCCCATGCTTTGGCAGCACCGAGGTCCAGTGAGTGGTTGACTCCCTTGATAGTCTCACTGGCAACCTTTGTCCAAAGATTTCAACAATCTTCTGAAGATGCCTTGTTCCTTTTTTAGGTAACTGTATTTGATATTTAATCTCAACTGTACCTCCTTGCTTTTGTTTTTCTGCCCATCCCCTGGTTGATTTAAAGTATTCCTACCAAATGTTTCAGTAACAATGTAAAGTGAGGGTCTTGTAATTATGGATTTCCTAAGAACAAGGATTTTGGGTGCTTATATACTTGCTATTAATGTATTATATTTTTTCAAACCTATATTATTATATTGTATGGTACTATTATATTGTATCTGTTGTTATGTTATATGATTATACTGTTACTTTGTTTATGCTGTTATACTGTACTGTTTGATTTTGATTGACTAGACACTAAAGTCCTGATAGAGAAATGAAACATTCTCTAAATTCTCTAAATTCATAGCGTTTTTTAAAAGTAATTTAATATATATGCTAAAATATATATATATAGGCTATATATATGCAAATATATATGGTTTTATATATATGTGCATATGTATATATACACACAATATATATTTATTATTGGATCCACTCAAAGATAGAATGGGTGACAAAAGCACTGTATCTTAAAAGTAAGGAATACCACTTTGGTATTATTTTAACTTAAAAATTTCCTTAACTAAAATATTTTGTCTTTGTGTATATATTAACGTGTGTGTGTGTGTGTGTGTGTATATATATATATTTATAGTTTTGGTCAGTAAATGTGGGTGTCAGCTTCCTGAAAGAGCTGAGATGTAGATAATAGAAGTACAGAATGATGACTAAAACCAGAAGAGCAGGATACTAGTGAGTTGCTCTAGATTATCAACTGGAGCTGAGACCTGCAGGTTTGTTCCTACATCTCAAGACTTGTGATTGTACACTAAATACATTGTGGTACATAATCTCCTGTTTCAGTATCTTTATGGAGGTGCTCAGATCTGTCCTCTTCCACCCCTTTATTTTGCCTTCTTGTTCAGCCAAAATGCCCTTCATTCAATTTTATTTGTTTATATTTGTTCTCTTGTAACTGAAGGGGGAAAAGCTTTCCTGCACTTTGACCGAGATAAGGGGTTTTTTACTATTAGTGTTATTATTACAGAAGTGATGATCTAGGGAGAAGTCTCTATTATCTGCTTTCATAATGGCTAGGATGCATAGCAAGCATTTGAAATATATTCTGCTTAAACATTAGCAAGAGTTTTCTAGTGACAAAGGCAAAAATAAGTAGTTTTGTTGTCCAGCATCTGCATGAAAAAGGATTTTTAAGAATAGGCAAGGCAAGGCGCTGAGAAATGATGCCGCAGAAGCTGATTTTTCTTAGAGATATGGAGATAAATTGGATAACTTCTTAAAATCTCCTCGAGCCCTATGATTCTGAATCTAGGATTATCTAAATCCTGTGTTGCTCAACTTCTATTCTCATGGTACTGTGACATTTTAGAAGCAATAATGACCTGAGCAGGCATCATCACTTTTCTCTCTGAATACTGAAGAACCTGTATATTCACTCTCTTTACTTCTTTTGTTCTCCCCTCATCCTGCCTTCCCACTGGTATGATAATAAATAAAGATGTTGATGAACTCATCAGTGCATCTCACCAGTGTTTCTGGCACTGATGGGGAAAAGTTTGTATTGTTCAAATTAGTTAAAGACAAATAGATTTTATCCATTTTGAGATTCTTCATTCTTTCCATCTGTTTCTGCCTTCTGTTTCAAAAACATGTGCCGTAGCTGCTGGTGACTGGAAGTTTGGGCTTGACATGAGAAAACAATATCATGAACTATGTGTTGCTGGTGTATCAGGACCCGAAGAGATTGCTCAGACTGCTTGCTGTATATGTGTTTCAAGCTGCAAGTAGCAAAAAGCCCTGGAGACAGATGAATGGAAAAAAAAATCTTTGCAGTTCTTCATTTTCCTTTTTTGTGACCCTTTCTAAAGGAAGCAATTCAAGGGTTTTAACAGCTATAATATTGTATATCAGTTAAATCTTATAACCTTTGCCTTCTCTAATACTATCCAAGAGATTATCAAGCCTGGATGGGAAAAGGTCAGAAAAGGAAAAAGGGTATTATTGAAATGAAAGCTTACTTAACAGTTTACATTTCATATGCTTCAGCTGTTCCATTTTTGGTTTAAGCCTTTTCTTTTTTTTTTTTTCCCAAATCACAATGCCATGGAAATACGGCCCTTGATTCTGCAGTTCTAGAAATTGTTCCGGATCTGGCATTTCACAGAGTACAGGCTCATGGTTTCATCAAAACCTCAGACCAGAATTCCCACACTCCTGTATTCATGCCTGAAAAGATCAGGAGTGGCCAGGACTTGCGGGAGCAAGACTACTCTTGTGAGGTCTCTGTCACTGCAGCAGGAGGGACAGGACATCTCAGAGGAGTCTTCAGCCCTTCCACTGTCTTACCCAATTGTGTGACCACAGTGGTCTAGCATGAAATTGAAATTCAAAGTTCACTTTCAAAGGCATGGCTGAGTGTCATGATGAAATACCTGGAATCTGTGTCAACAGGATTCATTAGGTTCAATGGAAAAAGAGAAATTGAAATTAGTAAGTTATACACTACCAAAGCATATGAGTTTGGAATTTCAGTGGCATCTTAGCATTAAAGCTGAAATAACGGGAGCTGTGCAAGTAGACAGATTGTTCCACTTCACAAACATAAAGAGGTTTAACTCAGGTTTATACAGCTTTGGTGGTCCAGGGAGCCTGGCTAGACTGTGAAGAGAGATAAATTAAAAATACACAGAGGAGAGCATAACATGTACTGTACATCTTGAGACCAGCGATTTAACTGAAATAAAAATAGATGTGAGTGAAAAAAATAGTAAAATTATGTGTGTTGAAGGATTTAAGACTAATGGAGATTATTAAAAACAGCTAATCAAGTTTTGAAGGAAGAGTTTCATATAAAATGCATATCTGAAGTATCCAAATTAAGAGAAATTAAACAGCATGATTGATTTTAATTGCTGAGCAAATTGTTAAAAAGTGATTATAATAAGCATCTCTCATCAAATAAATGCTTAGCTTTAGCACAGCTCTTGGGCTGGGGAAATTTTCTCTTTTGATTCTTAAATATTCTGAATCTAGTACAATCCTGATCCTGTTCTTATCCAACAAAAGAAGATAAATGGTGATATAAGGGAAATTAATAAATGGATTCTAATTTCCTTCTATTTGAACTAATCATCACTTTTTAAAATAAGGAAGAATGTAAACTGCCATCCAAGGCACCACTTGACACCTATGCAAAAGATTTGTCTGAGCAACATAAAGTGTAGAAACAGCCCATTATGGCTCTTACGGCTTTGCCCAATAGGCTGCTGCCAACAAGGACCAGCAACAGATCGCAGAGAAAAAACAGCTGTAAGTTTGTACTTCCTCAAAATGTGCAAATTTGCAAATGCCTGACCCAGAACTGTGAGCATTCAGTCTTCCCATGAACTCAAAAATCTTCACACCAGTAGCTTTCCATTGCAAGAGAACCAGAAGTTTTCAGATACCAAAGCAGAGTCAATTTAAGAAGGGCTTCTGTGTCAACATAAAAAAGACATGAAATCACTTGTGATCCCTTCGTTTATAATAATTGTGGGGATTGTTCCCTATTTTGCCGTGAGTTATAACAACAAAAGTCATTCCTGCTTTAATATTGTTAATATCTGTTCTCACTATATGCTTAGATAAATCTCATGATGCTTCAGGATGGAATGGATTTAATTACATAAAATCAGCAAAATATGTATTGCATTTGATAACCTCAGAATAAATGTTCTACTTTTCCGTTTGTTTGCCTGAGCAAATATATCATTTTCTGTAGTGTTTGCCCTAGAATCATTGCACTTGTTTGTCGTGCACAGCAGAGGTTCTAACACTGGGTGAATTAATTTCTATTAGGTTGGTAATAATTTACAAATTGTGTTGACTTTTAAAATGAAAAACATGATTACCACCATGTTAAATAAATTGTAGCATTTATAAAGTCACAGAAGACTGTTCAAAGGTAGGCATGAGAAAGAACAGTAACAAAGGATTCCGAGTTTGAATTATTGCATCATTGTACTTTCATTTTGGAAGGTTTTGGTCATTCATTTTACTCAGTCATAGAAAAATAGGCATCACAATTTAATATTAGTGATCTGATGACTCTTAAAGGTTTTCCAAGTGAACTCAGGACTACTTTACCACACTTTGTGACATGAAAGAATGGAGGCAATAAAAATAAAAATCTATTGTCTCCTTTTTGTGTAAGGGTTTATATTAAAACCAAGGAACACTCATGCAGGAGACTTTGATGCATAGTTCAAAAGTAATGAATCATAGTAGATTATACTAGACAGAATGTCTGTGCCCCATTGAAGTTCTCATAAAAGAAATATGCTCTTACTGAATTCAACTTAGATATACAGGTTCTCTTTCAAATAATAAGTTTAGTGATATTATACAATGAGACTTCTTTCACACACTGATACTCTGAAACAATTTATATTTCTAAACCCAAGTTATTTATCACCTCTAGCCGTGGCAATTTGGTACAGCAGCTCTCAGTGGATTATTTAAACAGTATTTTGGGTTGTGAAATATTGTCTATGAGATCTTCTTTCACTGTAATGCCCACAGCAGTTTTCTATAAACTCTGCAACTTTACCAGTCCAGAGAGGAAACTTCAGTGTAATGATGTTCCGCGCTGCAGCATTTACAGATGTTCCCTTCAACCTTTGTATTATTATGTAACATCTGCTGAAGACTTTTCTCTTGACAGCTGTGGGTCAGATTTTCATTGAGCATCCTGCACTGGCTGTGAAAGTGTGCTGTTGAAACTTAGATTGTGCTGAGGGTTTTTGCTTTTTACACTTTTACAGATGACGTAGATATTCAAGCAGGGTGACTTTAAAGGTCTGGAAATTGGTTGTGAGTCTTATGTGAAAACCACTAATTTTTCCTATGAGTCTGATTGTGAAAGACTGCAGAAAGTTTTTCTTTATGTAAGAAAAATTTGCTTTATGTAGTCCTATTTTGATGAACATTCTATGGATGTTTATGTGTACGGATTGATTTTGTTACTGTTATTTATATAATACAGATGATAAAAAATTGGTATTCATACCGTTTTATTAATGCATTCAAAAAACGAGTTCGTTCATTATTTTTTCTAGAAGGAAATATTATTCTTTCCAGCTGTATCAAATTTTTCTTGCTGCTTTTGTAGTCAAAAGAATCATTAGATCCTCTAATGAAGTAAAACTAATCTGCCATTCACAACTGTGAATCTACGAGCATGTACTTCAGAATATCATTATGTCCTTCTTAATAAAAGTTATGGTTTCTTATCTTCTTTAGCAGCTCAGCTTCTACTTGTATTCCTTTAGAATTGTATGATTGGAAGCACAAATTGGCTTATATTCATTAAAATTACTATTTTGTTCTGTTTCTATTGTAACACTGCATTTTTAGGGTCAAAGATTTTAGCACTAGTCCACATGTGGGCTCTCAGGAAAATTAAGCTGCATTAATGAAGACTGTGGATTTAGAAATCAGTGATGTTAGCTCATTTTTTTTTTTCTTAGTTCATTAAATAACCCAAACTGAAGCTATTTTAATTTAGCAGGAATTTTTTATTTTTAAAGTGTAGTATCCCACACAGAAATTTAATGAGGCAACCCAGTTAATGCCTACCTGCCATGAGTGCTTCTGTGACCACTCTCTGAAAAAAGACTGAAGCAAAACCCAGTGAAAAGGACATAGGTGCACACATGTATGCCAATGCTGCAGCCTTAGTAAATGATCCAGTCAAGCACTAGTGTGAATAGCCACATCCAAATCGGAAAGGTTTTCATGTTCAGGTGGCACCTAAGATATCAGAAGTTACTGAAGATATCATAGTATCTGATATCAGAAGTTACTATGAAGACCATACCAAAGCAGCTGAACTAAATTGTTACATTCATGCAACAGGAGACTGTGCAGATTCTTCCCAAAGCCATGCTTTATACCTGTGAGACAGAGAAAGGAAATAAGAAGCGTAAAACCCAGTCCAATCTCACAGTGAGTTGTTTTTCCTTCAGAATAAACAAGACCAGGAAGACCTTCTTCAAACCATTAGTGATCTTTATGCACATTTGAGAAAATCCCTTGGATGGGGGGGTTGCACTCTGGTGTACTGCTGTGTCATACGATGTTGCTTCTCCTCCTAAGGAGTTTGAGGAGTGGATCTCTCTCATGTTAAACACATTTATGTCTTATGTTAATAAGAGCTTGCCGTGTTGAAACTTGTGTTATTCTTCATTGTATCTGCTCCAGGCATTTTCGTGAAGAAAGGCATGTCTGAACGGGCCTCTTGGCCTCTTTTTCAGTGAAGAGATACATGGACCCTTGTAGGATGCAATTAGTTTAGTCTTCCAATTAGTTGGATAGCACTTCCTAGGACTTTTTTCTCCCCCTTATCTGGAAAGGGCATCTGTCTAAAAGTACTGGTAGAATTTACATTATCAAAGTTTAAAATATCTAGTAACTCAAACTAATACAAAGTATCTTTGCTGAGGCAAAAAAATTAAAATAAACCTAAAAACTAACTATTACAGCTCTAGACTGATCCAGAACAGCTGTGCCTAAGTGTTGGCGATATTTCACTTGACAACTAGGTACCCATGTTGATCCATATACTGCAAGTAATACCATATAACGCTGTTGATCTGTTTTTGCTAGTACTGATCTTCTGGTTAAAGTGATGTATTAAGCTCACTGAGCTAAGCTGTATAAAATAACCATGCAAGACAAAGCATCAGTTTAATTCTTTCTCAGTACCTTAGGTCAAGGGTGGAACATATTCTTGAATAAGGCACAAAACCTTGTGTTTGGCGTAGTTTCTCAAAGTTTCAGTTTAGATAAAGTTGGGAACAGATTTGGAGAGAATTAGTGTGTCCATGGAAAGAAGACTAACTTTTCCTTTAATTTTCTCTCTGTTTCCTTAGCCTGTTTTCACTGTAGGTGATGTTATGCTATCTAGAGCTCCAGGTTTTAAGTCTCCAGTCACAGAATCACAGAATGGGTCAGGTTGGATGGGACCACAGGGGTACATCTGGTCCAACCTCCCTGCTCAGGCAGGGTCATCCCAGAGCACATGGCACAGGATTGCATCCAGACAGTTCTTGAATATCTCCAGTGAGGGAGACTCCACAACCTCTCTGGGCGAGGTTCAGTTCTTATAAACAGTTACTATAAACTGTTACTAACAGTTCTTACAACAGTTCTTATAAAGTGCTATAAAAACTGGTATGTTCATGTCCTTTTTGCAAATATGTCAATGACAATATATGAGAGATGCTTATGTTCCTGTATAAAATAGGTTCCCAGCAATCCTTATTTTAATATGTCTCACTTTCATACCCTGGTGTCTTTAAAACATCTGAATCACACATTAGTACAACAGTTATAGATGAAGTAACAAGCCTAGCCTATGTTACATCTACTAAAAATGCATTTTTTCATTGTTTAAGTATTTCTGGAATCTACAAAGACAGCGTGGCAGACAGCTAATATTATTAAGTGCAAGCATCAAAGCAACTTGCTCTGTTCTGCTTAAGGAAGAAAAGTATATTAACAGTGCCTCCTGAAATCCTTATACAGAAGATGTTTAAAATAAATAAAAACAAATTTAAAAATCCTAACAATGTTTTTGATATAAGGGTGTTTCATTTTCCTCTGCAAAGTATTGAACATGGTCAGTTAACAGATTGCGATTCTGAATGGTGGAAGAGCAGCACTGGATGGTGCAGGGGTTCTAGAGAGCAGCTAATGGAGAGAGGTGGCATAAACCATTATAAGGGGTTTTGAACAAGAATGTCTAGATAAAGATTGCTGGCCCTGGATAACATATATTTCTAGCACAGGAAATATTTTACTGTGATCAAACCCAACAAAAGCTCATTCTGGAAGACTGCCCTTCAGCCTTTTGACAGCACAGACTATTCACAGCAATCCACAGTAATCATTTAATTTCAAATAAATATTTTAATATAGAGGGAATTAGTTTTTCAAACGAGAATTTTTTACCAGTCACTTCAAGAGCTCTGCTCTTCACTACAAGGCTCTGCTCCCTCTCTGTAATTTTAATTCCTTAGTAAAGGAATATATTTGTAGTGAAAAAGAGTTGAATCAAACAGCCAGAAGTTATTTGCTTTGACACCTGTGAAGAATTTAAAATGAAAATTAATTTAGCTCATGTTTCAGTCAATATAGTTAATTCTTTTGGGTTCATATGTTGACAATACCATATTTGAGTGTACAAGGAAGTGTACAACAATTTGAGTGTACAACTTCATTTTTTGGGGTGAGATTCAACTGACATCTATAGCTATGCAAACAGAGGCATCTAATTAGGACTTCTCGAGTGTGTTCAGTCAATGGAGAGAGACACATCCTGCTTAGTGCTAGTGGACTGGCTGTTTCTAACCACTGTAATCACTTGGGAGTGTGCAGCACAGAGTGGTTGCATGGCTTAGATCATCTGAATCTTATCCTCAAGAGCATGTAAGTCTGATGGTAAAACATTTGCACCCTAAGGGAACGTTGTCATGGTTTAACCCCAGCCAGCAGCCGAGTTCCACACGGCCACTCGCTCATTGCCCCAACAGCAGGATTGGGGAGAGAATCAGAAGGGTAAAAGCTGGAAAACTCCAGGGTCAAGACAGTTTAGTAGAGAAAGCAAAAGCTGCACACGCAAGCAAAGCAAAACAAGGAATTACTTCACTGCTCCCCATGGGCAGGCAGGTGTTCAGCCATCTCCAGGAGAGCAGGGCCCCATCACATCTAACAGTGACTTGGGATGACAAAATTTCATCACTCCAAACACTCCCTCCTTCTCCCTGCCCGCTCTATATACTGAGCATGATGCCCTATGGTCTGGAATATCCCTTTGGTCAGTTTGGTTCTCCTGTCCTGGCTGTGTCTCCTCCCAACTTCCCATGCACCCCCAGCTTCCTTGCCATCGTGGCAGTACAAAAAGCAGAAAAGGCCTTGTCTCTTTGCGAGCCCTGCTCAGCAATAACAAGCCCATCTCTTTATTATCAACCCTGTGTTCAGCACAAATCCGAAACACAGCCCCGTGCCAGCCACGTGAAGAAAATTAGCTCTACTCCAGTTAAAATCACCATGAACAGAGAGAGGCAATTCAGAGCATATTTCATGGCTACCAAAAGGAAAGTGCAGACAGAAACGGGTCACTTCTATCATGTGCCTCAGGGAGCTGTAGTTACAAGTGCACCACTGTGCACCACCCTTAGATGTCATCAGAAGGTAAAAAAAACCCCGAGTTTTCTGGACTCCAGCTAAAGCTCATTGATTTGCTGTTCCCCGCTTCCTTTCAGAGTCCTCTAGGCTCTGAATTCCTCTGTAGAGAGAGCCTGTGTGGCAGATGCTTCAGCAGTGCCATTGGAACAGTTCTCAGTGGTAGATGCAGCACACACGATGAGTCAAGCAGATGCTCGTGACGAGAAAAACTCTTGTCTCAGCTGTGTACACAATTCTACTGGAATACATGAAGGGAAGCCATATGTAAAAAGATCCTACAGTTGTTATTCAGATGAACAGTTTTCTCTAATAATTACATCAATCCCCAAAAGGTTTAAACTATTTGGGATTTACACTGCCTTTTTCCCCCCCATTTTTCCATAAATATTAAATAGACCTTGAATAAAATAGATTATCATTTCATAGAAAGAGAACAAAATCTTTTTCTAGGTACAGAAAAACATCTCCTGATAAACAGGCAGTGTGTTTAAGTTAATTTTTCTCATTTATATGTGTGTTTGAAATAATTCTGAGCTTATGCATTTAAATTGTGTGGATGTGAGAGTAATGCTCCATCACCTTCACCTGTCTGCTGGCAATTAGGAGGTACAGATATATGCTGTAGTCATGTGATAGGGAATTTTGTCAGAGAAAATACATTCTGTATTTTAAAGAAATCAGAAACATAGTCTTTGTGGGACTTTCTAGTCCTTTTAAACCTTATTTGTGTCTTACATTTTCTTACTATAAGTTCAAATTACTTTGAAAATCATTCATTATGAAAAAATTGCAGAACTGTAGCCATGATCATGTGTGTGCAAAATCACCTATGAGAAGTCAGCATTCGTTTTCAGCACATCTTATGGTAACTCTAGTTTACATTTCATGACACTATTATGATGAAAAAGAAACAAAAATGGGATTTGGGGGGGGACTGTATTAATACTTGTTGAACTGCACCAAGTCTGATTAGCCCATAATCAATCACCTGTGTTCAAAGATGCCTTTTTCTTTTTGTTTTTTTTTCACACGTTCACAGAATTGCAAAGTGAAACAGCAACAGGAGCAAAATCCCTTGTTTTGGTGGTCCTGGGGAGAGAGCTGTTCTTGCTGTTGCTGTATCCTACGTTGCCACCCAGTGGAGAAGACTGTAACTTCTCCTGGTCGCAATCCCGAAAATGAGAAGCCTTATCACAGAATCATAGAATGTCCTGAGTTGGAAGGGACCCACAAGGATCACCGAGTCCAACTCCTGGCCCCGTGCAGGACACCCCCAGAACCACACCGTGTGCCTGAGAGTGTTGTCCAAACGCTTCTTGAGCTCTCTCAGGCCGGTGCTGTGACCACTTCTTGCCCCCTGGACAGTAGCCCTTTATTCTGCAAGCAAAACTTAGGGGTGGTCTTTTTTGGGGAAACATTGATTGCTTTTGTTGTTTTCAGTTGCTCTGGTGTCCATCCCTTTTCTCTACGTATTTGCTGAGTTTGGCCGGTGTGCTAATGCCGTGTAACATGGAACAACAATGCAGTTCCATTCACATTAATGTAAAAACTGGTCAACATGGCAGTGGGTCAGAGCTGTGATTTGCAACAGTGCCTCGTATTGTAGGAAAAAAAAAAATACATTATTTTCAACTTCCTTTAAGTTATGCCATGTGCTGTTAAAATCTCTTCTAACACAAACATCTTTTGGCCTTAGCTGTTTTTAAACAAGCAGCTCACTACTTTGAGGAAAGAAAAACAAACCACCCAAATGCCAAACCTGTTTTCCACTTCATATTACTGAATTTTCTGACTCATTCTGTACTTATTTCATCTAAGTGTTTGCAATTGCTCTACAAAGCTAATATAGGCAAGTGTTGGCAGCCACTGGTATTTGAGTAGTGTGTCATGAGGAAATACTCTGAGTATTTAACAAAAGGAGTACAGAAGAGAAGGTTGAATTAGAGTACAGAAAAAAAAAGAAGGGTGCTGATGACTCTGAGGAAGAGAGATATGGATGGAAGACAGTGACCAGTAGCTTCCATAAAGCAATCCCTGAATAGCCATCACTTTGCCCTGGTCCACAACCCCAACAGCGTCCAGAAGAGACTAAACACAAATAAAGAAAGATACCTGGTAAATCCTTTTTCTTTGGAAGTCTGTAGTAGGCCATTGCTGGAACAAAGGCCAAGTTACCAAGCAAACAATTTCAAAGAGTGCTTCCTTTCTTTAGAAAGATTAAAAGCAACAGAAACTCAATGTCTTCAAATTGTCCCTCACATTTTCAGCTGAAAAGGAGCCTCCTTATCTAGCCTATTACTTGGTATCTCAATTTTTCAATTTCTTCCCCCAAAGACTTTATCAGGAGAGGGAAGGAGAGGAGGGCAGGGCTGATTCTGCCCGCAAATGCTCGTGGAGGGTGTTTAAATTTGTGAGAGATTCTGCTTCTTTGAAGCCCTCTCAACATCAGCATTCTCCTTTTATCAGTCTTTTACTGATCAAACTAAGTTGTAGCAGATAAGGCGGAAACTTGGGAGGATGTAAAACCTATGTCTCTGTATTTTTCTCATTGTTTGCAGAGTGAATAAAGAAAACCAAAAACCGTGCTATTTTTTATCATTTTCAAGGTAAAAATGTGCATGAACTGCTGCAGTTCAGGATTCCAATGGGAAAAAGACACATAATGTTTTTTCACTTTGTGTGTAGAACTTCTGTTGTTAGTCAGGGCTCAGAAACACAGAAAATCCTGCATTAGGAAGGGACCTCTGGAATTACTGGTGCAAAGTTCAGTAACAAGTCCAGGCCATAGATTAGGATATTCAGGACACTACCAAGCTGAGTAGCATTTTCTATGGCAGATGTTTGGCTAATTTTTACAGCAGCCTATTCCCATGTTCAGCTGTTCATGCACTTTTTCTTTTCATATCTCTAGACAGCATTTCCCACGAGCAACTTGTGCGTGTTACCTCTTCTTCTGTCACTGTGCATCCTTGTGAAAAGATTATACACTCCTTCTCTGTACCTATAATTTAGGTATTTTTATGAAGTGTGTGGGGAGATCCCCCCTCAGCCTGGTCTTTCCCAGGCTGAATAAACACAATTCATTCATCCTCTCTTTATATATCAAGTTCTCCAGCTCCCTTAACATCTTGGTGGCATCTTAACGGATTCACTTTTCTTTTCAGGCCCGTAAAAGCCCATATGTTGCTGTGACATTTGCAATTATGGTTTTGGTTTGTGTTATGCTCTTTTTTTTTCTCTTCAATGCTCTATCTATAGTCTTCAGTGTAATTTGGGGAAGGTAGCAAAAGCACACTCTGAAATCCACTGCTCACCCTTAACATGACCTCTGTCACACTTTGGACATAGATCCGAGTATTTCTCTAAGATCAGTCATTTTATTGTTCTATTTTATGTAATTTCCAGAACTAGTTACATAATTATTCAGCCTTCAGACTGTTTTTATTCTTATACATTCCTTAAGATTGCAATACAGCATAAGGTTGCGAGATTTGGGCTTAATTTTTTTGTTTTGTTTTTCCCTTATGTTCCTATAATCAAACCTTTGTAAATTGTGGCCATATATTATTAATGTTTGATATACAGATGTATATACCAAATGATTAATAGAGAAATTAAACAGTCAATAGCTAAGATTTGGGAGCGTTCTCAGAGGAGAAAAAAAATCCCACCCATTTAAAATCCTGAGTATATGTGCAGAAACTGGAGAGGGATTCATTCCTCCTAAATTATGGACTTGTTACTCTCTTTCTGCTTGAAGAAGCAGATACAGATGCATCTATAGTAGCATTTTAATTTGGATCAGGAGTATGCTTTTGACATATATCTCTCAGTCATTTCCAGTTACTTCAGTTCATGTTGTGGAGCAGTCTTGGGCCAAATAAACAGGATTCCTTTTCGATGAAACTAAACAGTAAGGTGTGCTTGAAGATGGCATCTAACACACCCTGTCTACTAATGGGCATTCAGTCTGTTGGGATTAAAATAGATCTAATCAAGTATTCTCTCCCTTACAGATATTTTTAGTCTAGATATTGGGCCCTAAGCATCGAGTTGTGACAAAAAAAAAAAAATTCTGTAAATTTGTGGTTCTATAATTTAGCTACATGCTAATATTGGACACGACTTGGCTTGTTATGGCTCACCACAGGGAGCTGTGCATGTGTGTGGGAGGAAGGGAGACTGGTAGGGAAGCCAGTGTACAAAACCTGGCAAACACAGGCACATGAGGTGAATTGTCTGGATTTCATTAAAAAAAAAAGGAGGGTCAACATGTGATATATTTGTATTCAGCCTGTATTGCCTGTTCATTATTCTGAGACTCATTATTTTAATGGATTATATAACAATTAACATTCTTTTTTTTTAAAAGAACCTTGTTGACACTTGTATTGAGACGGGAATTGTTAAATTATGTGCTTGATATAAAGGCTTGTGATTGTTTGAAATAATCATGTTTATAGCAACACAAACCTCTAATGAGGCATGATGAACTGGGACATCTACTTCAATGGAGGAAAATAAAGTGAAACACTTTTCCTCCAAACAGAGTACATGCTCTGTTGTTTCAGCGGGACAATCATCACGTACAAAGCCGTGTATTGGGATGTTTTTCAGCCCTAATTGCCCTGTCAGTTACAATTAGAGGTGTTAATGTAACTGTGAAATGCTACAAATTACTTGTGGCTTTTGCTCCTTATGCATTCTCAGCCTGTCTTGCACAAAAGGATATCAGAATGACTGAGATCTCTTGCTGAGCCTGTTATTAAGGTTTGCTTGTTCTGCTCCCCGGGTACAGTTATTCACTCAGTGCGGATTCAGTATTATAGGTGTAAAGATGCCTGCAGCAGAATGGATCCTTTAAACATAGAGGGAAAAACGTTCATGTGTTAGGCATTTCTTCGGAAATAGCTGGAGCTATAGCAGCAATTTTTATTGCTATACTGGTTAAGAAATTATAGTTTTTAACCAAAGTTGTTATTGGTATGAAATGATATAATTTTCAAAATCTTACAAGTGCTTACTGATTTATAGGGTTTTGACATTATTTTTTTTATTATACTTAAGGAGCAAATGTATTTCAAAATCCTGCCAGTGTGATCATCTGGGATCACAAAGGGATCATCTCAGCAGAATGACACATAAATTTTTGACTCTTGGAGGAAACGTGAACTTGAAAGGGGAGGTCTGAGGACAGTGTATTTGCTAGTCCTCTCATTTCACTAAGCAGTATCAAAAGGTTATCTGGTTTAACACTAGTAAATAAACCAGAGGGGACAAATCAAATGAACACTGTGATACTGTACTCTGTGATAGACAGAGAAAAGGAAGAAATGCAGAGGATTCACAGAAGGGTGGCCAAATGCTCTTGGTAGGTTAGATTTTATTTTCTTCCACTACTGAAAACTACCGAGTGCAGTCATTCAGTGACTTACTTCATCTTGTTTTGAAACAGCTGCTCTGCATTTCTGCAGTCTTAGAGATTGCATTGCTTTTTGAAAGGGCAAATGTCTCTGACAGTGGATTAAACTCCCTAGTGTTTACTTCAGAGCTGGAAAAAACCTCACACTGCAGGATGGTTTTATCCTATTGCCTGAAGTCTTGGAACACTGAATAAATTGTACGCAGTCAGGGACACTTCAGTTTCATCACCAAGTGATGGATGGCTAGGTAAAGTGACAGATACGTTCAGTTTTGAAGTATATGTACTGCTTAGTGAAGGAATTTAAAATACCACTCATCATTATTGTTTGTTTCTTTTGATTAAAAACTGGTTACTGAACCCCATTATTTATAAAGTAACATTTTAAATGGAATTAATCCAGATGAAATAGTTTCTCTTTAATATTTTTTTTCTTTTACCTGTGCAGTACAAGCATCCTGGTAAAATAAATGCAAATCTGAAAGACTGTAAAGCCTGCCTATGCTTATAAGGGGAGATGCCAGCATTTGAAAATATTTTGAAAATAGGAGAAAAGTCTTTTAAGTCTTCATTAGTATTCAAAGACATGAACGATTTTCAAAAAGGCTTTTTTAATTTTCTTGGAAATTTTGAAATTTTGAGGTCAAACATGTTTTGTATGTTAGGGAAATTTTTATCTTGTACCATTTTTTTCAGCAAAACAAATGAGCAATTGGCTAAAATTACTAGTGGTTGAAAATTGTAAATATGTAATTGTTTGCAACAATTGTTTAAGCCATGAGAAATAATGATAAAATTGGCAACTACTAAGACTTTATTTTTTGCATAATGGCAAGTATAGATTCTTGTAGAGATGTAATGACCCTGACTTATGTACCTATATCCTATGTGTGTGTACTGACACGTGTGGGATAGGAAAAAAGACAATTCTGTAAACTGAAAACATTAATGTATTCTCCAAGCAGACTAAAAAGATTGTATCACTAGTATGTGACATAGTATGTAAATAAAATCTAACGTGATACTTACCAACAAAAACTTAATTAGATGGATGTCAATCCCATATGTGTGCATGTGTCACCTTAGTGTAGTATTAAAGACCAAGTAGCAAGTTTGTCAGTCCTAAAAATGTAATAATTAAAACTGCCTAATATTGTAACTTTTTATATCATAACAGTTTGATTTTCAGTACGTCTTAGCTGTAGAAAGTGTTTTGAGGGCTGGACAGCAACACTAGCACTATCACCACAAATATAGACTATGAAATATTTTTTCTTGCTGAAGGGAAATGTTTCTCAAATTGGAATCTCTGCACGCCTGACCTATGGAAGAAAAAGAAAGCCGAACCTTTTTCTGTCTAAAGTATCTTGGGGATGAAGCTTTCCTGTGCTACTTTACATTTCTAGTCTAGTCAGAGAAATGGATTTAGAGACTAAAAAAATACATTTTAATGCTGCCACAACACGATGGATTATGTGCTTCAGTTCCTGGTCTGCAAACACTGGGAATAATGGAGCATGGTTTTAACCTGGGCTTTAGGCATCTGACTTTCGGCTTTTTCATAGGCTAATCTCCTAAACAGCAGCCAGAGCTGGACAGGCTCTGCAGGAAGGTGATTGGGAAGCCCTGAGTTAAGCTTCTTCTCTAAGCAGCTCTTATGGAGAAGCAGCCACCTTTCTCCCACGATAACATAAGGAAGTCTTGCCCAAATCCCTCCAATTCTTCTTTCTTGCAGGCTTCCTTCCCCTTGACTTTGTCATCTGCTTAACTCAGACAAGAAAAAGGCATTTTGGAAGGTAAATGCAGTCAGAGAAGTATTGCTGAAATCAAAGGAATTACTTATGTGTGTAACCACACACACAAAAAAGTACTTGCAAAGCTGGGGTGTTAGATAATGGAGTTTTTGAGGAATATGCTCTCTGTTTGGCAGAGTTATTTGTTAAATAAATAGTAACCAGACAGCACTACTTTGGCAATCAATAACTGTAATATTTCTTTTCATGTTTGTGTTTAGATAAAAATGTATTTATGCCGAAGCTGTTGCAAAGACTGACTGAGACTTTAAAAGTGGCATAGTCACTCAAATATTTCACATGTGCTTTTCGCCAAGGGATGACAAGTTTTATTTTTGTGTAAAGTGTCTTATGATAAACAGAAAGAACTGTGCTGCTGTATTTCATAGATATGGCTGATTTTTAAAAGAGTTTTCAACTATATTTTCACATCAACCTGCAGAAACATAAAGACTTTAGTTCTTTTTGTTTAACACTACTTGCTCAGGTGCTGGACAGTTACACTCGACCCATTTGTGGTCTCTGGAGAAGAAGGTGATTAACTGCAGTTTTTGCTCCCCTACTTGTTTGTAGCTATCTAGAAACAAGCTCTAGAAAGGCCTGTTCAAGGGAAAGAAAGAAGGTCAGGCACTCAATCAGACTGTAAGAGCTGGGATTACTGTCTAAATGGAAAATATTTTCTATAAAATAATAACTTTTTCTCTAATAGTTTTTTTCTATTATTAATATAAAATTAGCATAGGTTTTGTACCATTTTTTTTCTCATTTAATTCTGTAATTCAGCTATTAACCTGCTGACAGAAAGAGCAGGTTAAGCTGTGGAAGGCCAATGGCACCCTTAAATAGAATGGAAGGTGTAGCATTGGTGGTTTCTGGGTTTTGGGTATTTGTGTAGGATCTCTAATGGCTCATGGAATGGAGAATAACACTGAAATTTTTAAATTATTTTGGCATAGCATAGAAAATAACTGAAAAAAAAAAGAAATTTAATAGGGAAAACTGCAATGAGCAGTAGGTAGACAGAAATAAATGTCGTGTGCTCACTGGGTGAACTGATTAGGTAACAGCTCTCCAAGGAAAGGTGAAGAAGCTGTGCTGTATCACAGCCAGAATGTATTCCAAGAGAGGTGTGCTATTGGGAAAGAGGCAAGCATGTGTCACAGGATACCAAACAGTTGAGTATTTTCAACTGTATCAGCACAAAGAAAGAGTCAGCCAGAAGAGCATGGCCAGCCAGGGTAAAGAGGGCATGGAAAGAGCAAGTTCCAAGGCATGGAAAGAGCAAATTCCTGCTGAGAGCTGTGTGACAAAGTGTTCATGCAGCAGTGTTGGGCTGTGGTGCACTCGCAGAGTTTGGGGTCTGTCTGGTTGTTAGTTCTTTTGTGTCATTTTGTTATGATATTGGCACCATAATACTGACAAGTGTTTCTATAAAAACAGAAAACAGAGAAGGGTTACTGTGGAAAAGATACAGAAAGAAGTAACAGTGGTTATGTCAGAGATAAACGATGATAGTTATGTCTGATAAAAAAATTGGTGATCTATGGAGGCTTCACATATCTCAGGTCCATCGAATTTATTCTGGCAACACTCCATTTACTCCACATTAAATTAAATGTCTCCATAAGGGCATTGATAGGCAATGGCATTCTCTCTCTGCACAGGCAGAAGTCTTCTCTAAGTTCTCTGATAGGCGCAACAGTAAAGATGCAAATTTCTGTATTTTGGTAGTCAATTATTATTATATGGGCATTTGCACAGGACGGAAAAGTTGTTATCTGATTTAAGGTAAAAATTGTTGTTACTTCTTCACATTTCCTTTGCAAAAGAAAAAGCCAGCAAGCATCCTACACTTTCAGTGATTCCTGATGAACAGGGCACGAAGTCCTTTGAAGTCAGCTGTGTCTCAGGGAATTTACAGCTGTGTAGCAGATGAGTGTGCTGAGGTTGTCACATGGTCGTAGGACGCTTGCAAGGGCCTCTGGGGAACAGTCTGGCTCTCTGCTCAGAGCAGGGTCACCTCGAGCTGTTTTCTCAAGGCTCTATTTTGTCTCACATTTTCCTTAGGCTTTGTTTTGCTTATGATGCCGCTGTAGAAACTTCCCTTCTTATCCTTTGTGACTCTCCAGATTTAACTCCAGGTGGGTTTTGACTTGCCTCCCACCTCTGCACCCCATCTCTGTATTTGTCCTTGGTGCCTTGACCCTTATTACCACCTCCTACAGACTTTCTTTTGCGTTTGAGGGTAGTCAGATGCTCCTTGTTCATCCTTGTGAGCCTCCTGTCTCCTTCGCTCGATTCCCCCCACAAGAAAGTGGACTGTTCTCGAGCTTGGATGAGATGAACCATCTTTTTTGGACCTGTCCTTTCCCCAGAACCATCTCCCATGATAATTGTACAAGCAGATCTGTGAACGGGCCAAACTCTCTCTTCATTTCTCTCCCGTTAAGCAGGGCTCTTGAGAATAATAAAAAATATGTTTAAAGCTACTTTGAGGTCTTTAAAGTATCATACTTCGGAGTTGAGCTTCACAGCTTGCAGAATGTTGAGGCTGTGTCCTGTTCTTGTACCACCAACTACCTGACTTTTAAATTGCATTTATATACCTCACGTCCATTCCTGGTTTTGGACAGTGTGTCCATATGGAAGCAACCATCTTCCCTTAGCCTGTGTGTGGCTCTGCTAAACTAAAGAAGCTCTTCCAGGACATATGTTCCCTGCTCAAAGGAGTGTAATATAGAAGGTTCCTGGCTGAGCTGGCACATCCACCCTGCACTGTATGGAGGTGCCATTCCCTGGCATCAGCGTAGCTAAATATTAAGTCATACCTACCGATGTTTGCTCTGCTGTTGCATCTGAAGATCCTGTTTTCGTGGCTGCAACATTTGGTAGCTCACTGTGATTATGTGATCAAGTGCACTTGATAGGGAAAAGAAGTTCTGTTAAGTACATAAGCCTAATCTTGGGAAAAATGTAAATAGCATGAAGTGTAATGATACAGAGCTCTGTCACTTAATTTCTGACTCCTTCTACTCTAATTGTGTTAACCACCTGTGACAATCTCTGATACAAATGTCAGACACGTGATGAAGGCAAATTGGGTACAATAAAGTAATATTTACATTTCCATTATGAAATCATATTTACGTGGCATGAGCTGGCTGAATATATATAAAATATACCTACTTGGCTATCTGTCAAAGCAGTTTTAGAGCACTTTAAAGATTCTTCTTTTTTTTTGTTTTAGATTAAGTATCCCTTTCAGGACTCCAATACCATTCATTTATCACCTGCTGTTTAGTTACAATGCACATTTGGTTCACAAGAGGAATAATTCCTTTTTATTATATTGATACACTTCACATAATTAAAATCAAGATGCAATTTTTTTTTCAAGCATGTCCTCCATGTTTTGTAAGCTGTGAAGGAGACTTGAAAGTGATTAAAGTGATAAACCCACAAGTTAGGATTTTTTTCCTTAAGAAGATCAATATCTCTTTCTTTCTGTTAAAATCTTGTCCTTTTTGCTCTTGCTGTCACAGAAAACAACATGAGTTTTTTTCAGCACCTTTGCTAGTAAGTAGATGACATACATATGATTGATTTGAGTTTTTGAATTACTGTTGGAAAAAATATTAAAAGATGAAGGATCTTTGAAGGCAGATGAAATAAACACAAAAATTATGGAATTTAAATGTCAGTCTTCTTGGGAAAGAAATACTAAATGCAATAATTCATATGAAGATTCAGTTAAACTTTAGAAGGGGTTCTGAGTATTTTCTATGTACTTGCAGGGAGTGAAGTTTACAGAGTAGTGAAGTATTACCTGAAAAATTGCTAGCAATGGAAAATTACGCCCAAATCACGTGTTTGAGAATGTTAATATTGAAGTTGGTGATTTATCAATCTGTGGGCAACAGCTTTTACACAAAAAAAAAAAAAATCTATCTGAGATATTGAAATGTGCTCAAAAGATTCTTATCAAAACATTTGTTTGCCTGCAATCTTTTAAGTTTTGAAATTTTCATACTCCTTTGTTTAGTCCATATTTTTTATTAGTTTAAGATCTGTTTGGGGTATAGTGCACTACATTACTCTTTGTATTTTGCTATTATTATTTAAATTTTAAGCTGTAGGTTTGTCTTCATTCTAGAAGATATTATCAATCACTAATTACAAAAGCCTGACAAGCAAATATTGAGTGATAAGATTCAGTTCTTAAACTCATTTTCCTTGTCTTCTTCCCATTCATCTTGCCAATTGAATCTATTCCCTTACCTAGATAAAAATAAATTTCAATACATACTAATATTCCTGACCATTTCCCCAAAATACTAATTATAATATTAAATAATAAAGCGCAGAAAGGAAAAAGTCAAACACCTGCAAATTATCAATCTCTACAATGTTCTTTTATTCAAGTGTATATGAATATTGGAAATGTCTATAAACTGTTGTTTATAGACACTTGCCTGTGTAGAGCTGAAATAGCAAAGGGTATAAATTAATTATCTGTGCATAAAAGTAGCTACTTATGCATTTATACTTGTATGTAAATTATTTACATCTTATTTATGGTTAAACTTGTAACTGTCAAACATGCGGAGTGGGGACATATGCTGGATTGATTCCATAAATTTTTGTATGAATTGTGGTTTAAATCCCTCAGTTGAGCAAAAGGGTTAATAAAAATGCCTCCCAGGTTCCCACATCAGCTGTTTCCTTCCTCCCTGGCAATGTCATAAAACCCCAGTGTACCTACCGATGTTGTGCAGCAGTCACGAGGGTTATCTTTATATCAACCTACAATAATTCAGGCTCGCCTCACTGAAGTTTTTTGGATGGAGTACAGCTGGATGTGGCATCACCTGAGTTTATCTGAATGATGTTCGCATGAAGAACCTTTAATTAACTCTCCATGATTGTGCTGAATAACTTACCAGACACTATTTGCTTGAGAAAAAAGTGGTGCAAATCAGATGGACCAAGCAGAACCAGAATGGTTATACATACATATATATATATATATATATATATGGTCCAACACCACTGATTGACTCCCAAAATCCTTGGAGCAGGGTGATGTGTTCAGCAGGGTGCCATGCTGTGATTGAAGGCCAGGCCAGTTAAAGCAGCCCAGTGTCTGATGATCTGGTCGGTGAATCAGCTCTGGTGAAGCTTAGCTCCAGTCATTGCAGGGAAGTGTGATGAGGAAAAGGCACAGTTTGAGTTGGAGCAGAACACAGGTTGTATGGCAAAACTTCAGACTGGGATTTAGAGAAAAAACAGAGCTGGAGACTACTACCATGTTGTAGCAGGCAGGAAAAATTGTGTGTATGAAGATTTTTCACTACTGCTCAGTTAGGGACAAAAAAGATGAAAGATACCATAAGACAAATTATTAAAAGGACAAATGGACTAACTATCGAATGGGGGAAGAAAAGGAAAAGAAATTCATTTGAATAAAGCTCAGAAAGTCAGCATCTGTGTTGATGACCATTGTATAATGGCAACAATTCTTTAAATCAGTTTAATTGTCTTAAATGTGGCATCCTTTCATGGTTTTAACTAGCCTGCTACATCTGAAACAAGGGGTCACATCCATATTTTTACAACTACAGAAAACTCTTGAGTAATTAATTCAACTTGTCAACATCTTGTGGAGTTAAACATACATAAGCCGACTATCACTGTTTCCCAGGGAGTATCAGAGAAAAAAGAAATGCAGGGGCTGTTGAGCAATTTTCATAACTAAACAGTCAATGATAACTGCAATGTGCAGCCAATCAAATATTTACCCTTTTCTTTAAATATTTGTATGAGATAATATTTCATAATGACTGTTTTCTTTCTTTCTGGTCAAAGAGTCCTAAAAAATAGGGATAAATGTCCTGGTATATATTTCAGCGCTCATTTGGTACATTAACTCTTTTTTATTGGCCAGGTCAGTGAAAACAGAATTGTGCATTACCTTGAAAAATGGGAGAGTTTCTTTCCGTACTGATCTCAGTCCTATTAATTTCCTTATCAGTTTGTGTCTTTCAGAAGTAGCCTTTTGACAGTCATCTCAGCATTTTAAGTGCCTATTTGCTCTGTTTGGTAGCATCAGCTTTTGCCCTAGACCTTCATGAATCATTGAAAATGACCATTCGGTCAACTTTTAAAAAGATATATTGTCAGAAGATTTTAAGAACATTGTTAATGGTTCTGATTCTTTAACCTAAATATAGTAAAACACATTCCATACAGTAGTTTAAGATGTCTTAGGCTAATGTAATTATTCTGTGGATTTGCAGAGACAGGTTTTTTCCAAACACCTAATTCTTTCTACAACATAGTCAATTTTTGTGTCTCTGTCTTTTCTGGAAGTCTTTTCCTAAGCATAAGTTCTCGAGTTTTATGAGTCATAATTTTTGCTTGGTTTATTTTTTTCCTTGTATTTTTTTTTTTACTTGTAACCTTAAAGGTACCACCATGTGAATATTAATTCTTGTAATATACTACA